>VWZD01004182.1:51883-112420 GCA_013396695.1 Sakesphorus luctuosus | reverse complement strand
GTGTTCTATGTGGGAAATAACAAAACCAGCATTTGTGTTATGGTTTATATTACTTATATCTTTTTATTCCTGAAAAGAATGTTTATCTCTATTTCAAGGGATTATTTATGAGTAGGTACATAACCAGATGGAGTCAGGGAGATACTCCAGTGATCATGTACCTGACCAGGGACACTTGGCATAGGAAGATGGAAACAGCCAAGTAGTGAAATTGGATGGCACAGCTGGCTCTGCCCATCCTGTGTGAGCTGAGTGGGGTTAGGAGGTCCAGGAGGTTCCTACACACACATTTGCCTTACTAAAGGTTGCTGTCTGTCATATCACCTGGTACAAATGGCATGTTTCTCAGTTGTACTTTGCCAGGATTATCTGCTTTAATTTCAATGCTTTTTATTTTCCTATGTCAATGGCTTTGTCAGAGCAGATGAGTGAGTGGCCAGGGGGCTCAGGGGAGGTGAGTAGCACATGCCGAGCACCCATCACCCCCTAACCTGTCCCAGGTGCAGCCAGGGACCAGGCACTGAGACTGCTTTTTTTCTAAAAAGCTAGTTCAGTTGCTTGGCAATGCATAGCAAATTAAATCTACAGCCTATCTGAACCCAGAATTAATTTCTTAGTTATCTTGTGAAATTATTTTCAGGTTTGAACACCAGAGCATGGTTGCATTGCTTGCCTACAAAATCCTCACTATGTGTTCAAACTTTGTCTCTTGTTACTAGTTGGGCGCGTACAATTATCAGCTGAAGGGCACAGCTTATTTCCTCCCCCTTGGGCTGCATAAGGAAAGTTTTGTGTGTGTCATAGCTTGGATAAAAGGGCTGAGGTTGTCAGGGCCCAAAGGCACTCAGAGGTCTCCTTGGCCCTGACCAGCCCCACCTGGGTTCTCCCCACACCCCAGCCCCAGTGCTTCAGTTCTTCTCCCCCCAGACAGTTGGTCAGTCCTGCCTCAGCTTTGCTGCATGAGTGATGGGTTTAGCTCAGCCCTGTCCCATGGAGCACTGACCCAGGACTCCACTCATTTCCTGGCCTGATCTCTGCTCCATCTTGTCACCTCCAGCTGTGGGCTGAGCCCTGCCCTGCCCTCTCTGCAGCCCCTGTCCTTTGGGGAGCAGCTGCCCTGCATGTTGCATGACAGGCATGGGGAGATGGCCCTGATGATAAGCAGCCGTGCCACACCACATGAGGACTTTGGTGGTGAGGGGGCTTCCTCTCTGAGATTGTCTGTAAGTAGCCTGGGGAGAAAAAGCAGCAATTTTCCTCATTTCAGGCTGGAGTGCCTCTGTGTTGGTCTGGTTTGGGGTGCAGAGGGTGGTGTGGTTGAATATCTGACCAGTGGGACTGTTCAGCAGCCTTGAACTCAGCTACCTGCCCACCCCCAAACTTGTCTTTTAGCTCTGCACACTTGGCTTCCCTCTTACCCCTCTGATGGAACTGCTTATGCATGTATTTGATGGATATAAAGGGATTCTGCTGTCTGTAGCATGGTAATAGCAGTCTCCCTCACAAAAATATTGTAGACTAAGTTCATAACTTCAATATCCTTTAACTTTCTCTTTTCTGCTTCCTGAAACTGTGAGCAGTTTGGAAGGGTCCTATAGCACTATCTTATTCCTCAAATCTTTGGCTGGAGACCTTACTTATGTGGTGCCCCCATTCCAAAATGCTGAAAATGTTGGTTTATCTTGAGGGTAATGAGGGGAATTTTCTTTCTTAAAAACACTTTAGAATTTTAGAATGTTTGAGAAGGGACAGGGGACTCTTGACTACCTTCTCGTTTTGTCCTATCTCTATTGCTTTAAGCTGTTCTCTTTTATCAGGATCCTGTTAATGTAGTTCCCTCACTGTGCTGGATCTGTACGGCATTTCCTTTGGAAGACAGGCATTTGCAATTCTTTATTTAACTTAAAGATACGGTCACATAAGAGTGTTTAGTGTTCTCAAGGGAAGCACAGCTTTAAGAGAGGATTGGTTTATGTGCATAAGCAAGTTGGCATGAATAATTATGGTATTTAATAGAAGAGAAACTTTAAACACCTTAGCAAATGTGTCACTGTATGAAGTTATACAGCAGTTTGATGACTTGTTAGGGTTTGAATTTATGTTAGGCTGAACTCTGCAGAGCATTGCAAGGGAGTGAAATTCCAGGCTGACTGCAGTCAGCAGGAGCCAAAGACAGCACTGCTTGGCTCAGTTGTACTCACATCTCTTACTGGATTTAGCCTTTCCCACTATGTGAGGATAATACTGTTTACTGAGGGGGGTATTGCAATGATTACTTAACATTTACAATGCGCTTTTAGGATGAAGATTCAATCTTCATCAGCTTCTATGAGTTTCTCTATGTCTTATGACAGATGAGGTTTGTTGGACCCCAGCTTTAAGATTTCTTTTAAATACACAAAAAGATCTGTAGCCTACATATTTATGGAGAAAATTATAAAATAATTTAAGCATAACAAATTTAGTCAGAGAAAATGGAACAAAATCCAGATTGATTTTATTTTTTTCAGATTTTTTCATGGCAGTGATTAAAGGGAGGATAGTGGTGTGCAATCAAGAGAACCCAGATATTGCAATAAATATTGCTTAATATAGGGAATCCATTCATCCATATACTTAAAGAGTAGTTAGTACCTATTTGGAAACCATGCTCAAAGGAGCAGGAAAGTTCAATAATTCAGTAGGCCTGACACCTTGGAGAGGCTAGGAGTAGGCTGAATTCCTCTTCTGTAGTAACTAAAGGAGGGCTTATATGAATAAATACTTCATCTTTTCCAAGTATATTACAATTCAGCTCTTAAGTGATCAGCCTGACCCCTGAAGAGGGGATAAGGATTTATCCACACCTCCTACAGAAGCAATGGTAGTGCATCCCCTCCTGCTGTCCAAAACAGGAAGGCTTTCAAAACAAGAAAGGAGCATACTGAGTTATCCCAAATCCTGTGTCCTAATCATGAGTTTACCATCACTTGAATAGTCTCATCACTTTTAAATCTGTGTGTTTTGGCTTTTCAACCTGAGTAAGATCCAAGACTCAGATGGAATGAGTTTGAGAATGAGAGAAGCCCAGAAGCATATGAATAAACACACATGTACAACCAGCTTTTCTCCAGTTCCTGGTTCACATCCTTTGAAGTAATCTACTTTTCTCCTCTTCCTAGAAAAAGCACTGGGGACAGAAGAAGAGCAATAAAATATTTCCAAATAGCCCCTCACAGCTACAAATAATAAATATTTCATATTTTGAGTTATTTCTGTTTCATGTGTTCCCAAATAGCATTTAATTTCTTCCTCTCCTCCCCCTCCAGCTTTAATTAATTCTCATCCCTTGCCTGTCAAATCTTGCTGCCCTCTTTGTAACAGCTTCCTTTCAGGTGAGTTTTCCTGGGCTAATTTAACCCTTATTCTATCTTTTAAGAGATCTGTGGCAAGATTCTCTCCATAGCCCAGCTCTGAACAAGTGATTAGCAAGGACTTTCCCAGTTCTCCTCCCTAACTCACAGAATTGAGCTGGTACAGAATAAAGCAAAATAAACAAGAAGCAAGCCAAATAATTCAGAAGAGGGATCTCAGTTTGTCCTATGTGTCATCTGCCTTGTATCTGCTATGAAAATGGTAGGTCTAAATTCCAGCTTTAATGTTCAGACTGCTCACATAGTGGTTTTTATTCCTCTGCCACACATCTGTCATTTGGCAACAGGTTAATTTTGAGTGCTGAGCTGAAGCTGCATGTGCTCAGCATCTCCCCAGCTGGTTGGTCCTGTTGTGGCTTGGGGTCCCCCCAGTTCATTTTGCTCTCTCTAGAAACTTCCCACTGTTCATTATAGAGGACTTTGGATTTTTACAGTGCTTTGAATGATGCTACCAGTCAATAATCTGTACGCATTTAATAAAATGACAACTGAATTTCTGCCCTGTATACTCCGCAGTGGAGACAAATTTTTCTCATTCGGTAGGTGCTCCCATTCACTTGATACCTTCATGGAATGTCTTTGGGGTCAGGCCCTCAATGGTGTCAGTGCATTCTCAGAGCCAGGACAGATGTAACAGTACATATGAAATAGAGAGCTTTGAACTACAGCAAGCCAGATACTTCCACAGGGAAAAACTGATATATATAGAAATACAGCAGATTACACTGTAATTTTAATTGTACTCCAGTGTAAAGTCTTTCTGTAGTTCTAGATGGGCAGTCCTGTTTCAGATTGCTTGCACGCAGTCTGCTCACTGTGCTGCAGCATGCAGATGCTATGCACCCTCTTCCTTGCTATGTTTTACAAACTTTTTAAAATATATACCAGCCAATTCAGACCGCTTAAAGGAAGATCCAAGTTAGTGATGCCACAGGTGTGTGAGGGGGGTGGGAGCAGGGGGAGAACATACTAGAGATGTAAATTGTTGCCTAAAATTCCTTTTCTCCTCCATCTCTACATGTGTCAACCAGCTGGGGTCCAGCAGTCCCTCATATCAGAGCCCATGTTGGGCATAGTCTTTCTTAACAAATTAGTGTCACAAGTGGCTCTTAGAGGTAAAAGCTGATACAAACAGGCTGACTGGCATCTTCTTCAGGCCCTGTTTCTTTATTCTTCCTTGAGTGTTGCTACACAGAACAGTCTGGTGAAGTGAACACAACTTTCACTCCAATATGATGGAAGACTATTTTACAACTTGTGTTCTGAACAGGCCTGTCTAAGGTGAAAAAGTGTGTAAGTTTAGGTCAAAAAAGGAGCAATCCATGGTGGACTACACTGTAGGTTTGTAAATTTAGATGCCTTACTGTTCTACATTGTGCGTTATGTGCTACGTTACATGTTAAGACTTCTCAGTATCTTTTTGTTGAAAACACCCCCGATATTTTTTCCAGATTAAGAGCTGATGCTCTTCATCACAAGCTCTTTGTACCTCTAATAAAGCCTGCTTTCTCCCAGGCAATCTTGAGGCATGCAGGGACCATGCAGACGGCTGTGTCCTCTCACTCCAGTGCTGGCCTATGACCTTACAAGTAGGGTCAGTCAACATGCTACAAAGCTTTCCTTGCCATTTATCAAATAACAAAGCAAACCAAATTACATAGTTTCTATAGCAGACCACTACAGTATGTAAACTGCAGAGAGGGCTTACACTGCTTGCTCATTCTGAGGTGCCGACAACATGAAAGGCCCTTTCGTTCCAGTGCCCAGAGTCTGTATTTGCCTATCTCACCTATTACCAGGAAACAAAGGGGCTGCAGAGGTTGAGCAAGCAAATGGAAAATGAAAATGGGAGAAAAAACAACTGCCTGGCTTCGAAGAAATGTTTGTCTAAAATATATGCAGACATGTCTTGGGCAGTTTATAGGTGCTCAGGGCCCCTTTCTCCAGCTGGGAACTGCTCTCCCTCTACAGTAATAGAGTCAAAGAAAGGTTGAGGCAATGTCTCCTTTAACTGTATAATGTATTTATCCTCCCAACTGGTGAAATGCTCAATAGCTGTCATGATTAATCAATTGTATTAGTATTTCATCTCAGGCAGTCCCAGTTGTGCGTGTCAGTACAGATGTATTTTCAGAGATGTGGAGCAGTATTGCCAGTGCTGCCAAAATCAGCTTTCGTGGCTCTGGAGCAGTGAGAGCACATCATATCTTCAGGTGAAGTTTGCCATTATTCAGCAAGTCTACTGAAAGCTGACAATGAGAGAGCCCTCCCCTTTAAAATCTGTCTGCTTCATTGAAAGAAGCTACTGCACCTGGGGGTGGATTTCTATTCCATGTCTATTCCCAGGCTTTACTGCTTTTGCTGGTCTGCCAGGGACCTTGGTCTATGTCAGGTGAGCACAGCTGGACTGGCATAGATCAGTCATGTTAATGGTGTTACCAAGTCCTGTTTATTTTGCCTGAATGTCTGTATCCTCGGCAAGGCAAATGATCACAGCCATTTAAGGTGAGTCATCTGCTTAATGGAGCTGGACTTGGAAAGAAATGTGTGCTCACAGTCTGGGACTGAGCTGGTGAAAGATAAACTTATTTTGCAAATGATAGTAAGGATGTGTGTTCCCCCCTCTGCTTGGCAGTGGTGAGACACATCTGCAGCTGTGTCCAGTTCTGGGCACAGAAATAGTAATACAGGAGAGATGGGTGTATGGGAGTGAGTCCAGCAAAAGGCTGCAAAGATGATGAAGGGTTTGGAACATTTGTTGTATGAGGAGAGGCTGAGAGAGCTGGGATTTTCCAGCCTTGAGAAGAGAACATGCAGAGGGATATCATCCATGTGAATAAATGGTGGCATGGGAAGTAAAGAAGATGGAGAGCCAGGCTCCTCACAGCTACACCCAGTGAGAAGACCAGAGGCAATGACATAGGCTGAAATACAGGGCATCCTGTTTGAATATAAGAAAATCTATTTTTTTACTTAAGGATTATTGAACACAGGGACAAGATGCACAGGTTTTGGAGTCTACACCCTTGGAGATGTTCAAAAGCCCCCTGGATATAGTCCCAGGCACGCTGCTCCAGCTGACCCTGCTCCAGTGGGGGTAGGACTAAGTGATTTACAGAGGTCTCTTCCCACCTCATCTTTTTCTGAATGATTCTGTGGTCCAGCAGTTGCAAAGGGCCCTATAGTGAGCTTGGAATCGCCACTGAATTTGAATTTCAGTGCTGTTGAAGAGCTTCCAAGGATGGAAAAGAAGGAATGTGCATGTGGAGGGCAAACTTTGAAAAGGAGCTAAGATATAGTGGTGTAGTGATATGAGGATATCTGCATACATCCACAGAGAAACTTTTCTGACCCTTTTTTTTTTTTTTTGATTCAGCAGATCAGTTGTCCTGGTGAAAGGAGCTTATCTAGGCAGAAAGTAGAGAATCCTTCCCAAGGAAAGAGAAGCAAAGGATGAGTGCAGTGGGATGAATGGTGATTGCACAAGAGTTGGCAAATGCAACTACTTCCAAATATAATGGCATTAAGTGTTCATTGTGAAATTAGATCAGCTTTTTAAGAGCTGCAGGGTGAAAAAACACAGTATTCAGCTAATTAGACAAAGTAAAAAGATAATGTTAAATTCTTTTCCTTCAAAAAGTATTTGTCTGCACTACCATGAATTTTAAAATAGAACTGCTTGAGATGGCACTGTTATCAAGTGATCTGCCATTAAAGGAATTATAATTCAGGTCTTTTTAATTCCCTATTGTGGAAATCTTTAAATTAAAACATATCTAAACTGTACAAATCTGTAGTTCTCCTAGAACAATGCTGACACAGTTCTCTGATGTTCATTAAAAATTTTTATGCCTTGATTTCTATATAATGGAACATGAAAAAAATTTAACTATACTTACTGGGATTTGTGCCTGCTCCAGCTAATTACTAAAGCATCTGCCCAACTTTAAACATGTAAGTAGTTTAATCAAAGTTGGTAGGACTACTGACATGCTTAGATGAACTGAAACTGTAGTTGCCATTCCTCATTGTGGGTGTCATGAGTCAAAGGCTATCACTTTTAAGCATACAAGTGAAGCAGTTAGTCATCAAAAGTATATTAAGTTGAGAATATTAGAACTGACATCAAATGACTGGTTACTTTTGATAACTTACATCTGTACATTTAAAACCAGACCTTACACTTGCATGTGCTTATCGGCTGTTAAAAGTGCTTTGCTAAGCAAACATGAGGTTCTTTAACACGCTCTAGCAACAAGAAAGCTTGGTGATGAACTTCTTTGTAAATCAAAAAAACCCAAATCCTATTTATCAGAGGTAAAAATGTTCTGTACTTTCAATAGATAGTTTATAATCTTTCATTAACAAGGCAATTTCACCGTGATTTTTTTTTCCTGAACCAAAGGAGTGTAACATCCACTACTGTAACACAAATAATGTTGCGGAATATATACTTCCATTCTGTTTGGCTTTTAACTTTTTTCTATCTTTCTTTTTTTGCTAAATCTCTTCGAGATTGAAAGAGGTGGTGCAGGATTTGGGCCTAATTTGAAACAGGCATTTGGTTAGTATTGGAAGTTTATTGTCCAGAGGGGTGTTTTTGAGGTTAGATGAGACTTGCTGCCCTTTTCCTAAATATATATGTCTCTAAGATACATACATCCTAAGATATATCCAAATTATTTGTTTTGCTCTTCTTATCCCAGATTCTGGTTATATTAAAAAAAAAAAGTAGCAATGTGCTTATCCTTAAAAATGTGCTTACATATACCCTTATGTAGGATGTAAGTGTGTATTGGTGTAGCTTGTTGAATTAAGGGCCAAAAGCATATAATAATTTGATTATAAAATGTACTTATCTATTCCTGGGGGCCATGGGCATGCTTTCAGTAGTGACTGTAATATTTTCAGTATTTGCTACAATCATAGTCACCACTAAACAAATCTGAAAATAACTCCGAAAGTTGTTTGGTCTGTGTTTCCACATGTAATGTGCATATGGGGAGGCATGAGCTGCTCTGCTCAGCCTTGGGGACAAACCTCTCTGTGGTCGGGGTCACCCCATGTTCGGGGCTTTGAAGAAGGTGCCTAACTGTCTCGCAATCTGTGTACCATAAGGAGCTACTAAGATGCATTTGGTCAGATAATTAAAAGTATGTTTTCAGGCAGTAATTCTGAGGTCATGCACTGCCATTCAAATATTTGATTTCATATAATTAAACAGTGTGTTACTGTTCCTTACAAATACGTTCTATCTGAAGAATTTTATCTTATTGCTTTTATTTGGGACATATCTGGAGAACACTGTGCCTGGCATGGAAGTTGGTTACTAGCTTACTAGAAACCTTATTTTTTTTCCCCCAGAGTTGTTAAGGGCATTTTCTTAGCCTGTCTCAAATTAACGGAGTGCACTTGAAAGAAACGTGCAGTTCTGTCTTTGTCTGCAGATGGAAAGACTCGCACAGGCTTCTGTAGAAGGTAGTCTGGGTGTAGAGATGAAAAAGATGTTATTAATGCTATGAGAAGCCTTGCACTGAACAACTATTTTGGTAACTGATCTGCCCAGTACAGTCCTGAATAAATTAATCTAAATATAAGTAATATTACCAGTCAAAAACATCCCAAACCACTTGTTTGTCAATAGCTTTGTATTATTTTCTGACTCAGAACAACTGCACAATAATTTTATCATCTGTTTACATGTCAGGAAGAAAAGGCATTGAGGATAAAGCTTTCTTTATGGGTTTGCTGGTTTTGGTGTTTTGGTTTTTGGTTTTTTGTTTGTTTGTTTGTTTTTTCATATTTATCAGACTATCTCTAAGGAAATTACACAGGATTTTCTGAAGGAAAAAAGCCCCAAACATGTCTTGGACAAATAGTGCTTGCCTTGGGATTGGTTCTGTCATTATTAATATACCAAGTATTTAGAATCCGTGGTCCATGAAGTTTCAGTTGGAAACAAAAGCAATCATAAGAATTTGCCTGTTTACTAGGGCTAGATGCTATCAAACTGGAAATGCTTTCTGATAATGTAAGAACACCATAATGAAATCTTGCACAGTGTGTAAATAACACTTCATTAAGTTCCTTTTTTCCTTCTTAAAATATCTTGTCTTGGACAGAAGGGCAAATTCTACCAAGTGGAACTACTTTCACCTTTGCATGATAGGGATGTAATTGAAAGTAGCCCTAGGTGTTCTTGTGCTATTTATTTAAAGTATTTATACAGGAATAAAAACCACTGAGATGAAACCTCACATATCTAGAGTAGCCTGTCTGCAGTAAGAATAATATTGATTGCTATGGCAGAAAAGTCTGATACCAGGTCACCTTCAGCCATTGATTGTCTTCTTTCAGCCTGCCAATGATGGCTGCATTAATTGTATTGCTGAACTTAGCAATTTCTTCTGTTTTTCTTATTTTACCTTCATCCGTTTTCCTAAAATGATTGAAATGTAATAGCCATAAAGATGACTTGAAATAGGAGCTAGAAGAAAAGTGGTTTTTGAATGCTGATTGACAACATTAAATGAAATCCCTGTCTTTACATTTCCATAGGCAAGAGATAGCCAAATCTGGGAACATGGACAGAAAAAGAAAAGAAGAAATGTTCTGGGCTGCTAGGGAAAGATGCCTGGAACTTGTGGATTAAAAAAAAAAAAAAAGGGGGAGATGTTGGTCTGCAGCTCTATGCTAAATGTTTTATTTTGGCAGTTTATTTCAGTTAAGGTGGGGCTTGCTGACATTTATCTGTCTTTACTGCATAAGTATTTACCTGCTTACACACATATTTAAACTGTTTTTCTTTACACATATATATGTGTGTAGTTGTACACACAGATAAAATGGATAACACCATCACAGTCTGTGACTGAAAGATGACATTTTTTCACTTCTGAAAATCATAATGATAAATTAAAGACTTTCTATTCTTTCTCAGTTTGCAATAAAACAGCTTTACAGCTGGGCAATTGTTTCCTGAAAATACACATGAAAGAATAGGGCTTTTCAGAATCCCCAGACTTAAATCCTGTAATGGCTAAAGTTTGTGCTGTAACAGTTGAGCATGAGTGTCAGCATGTACAATGGTTTTCCAAAGAAGTGAGATGAAGGTCTCCCAGAGCTTGCTCAAGGTTTGTTCAAACCCACTGCCCAGCTATCCAAGTATTTGTGTCCTGTAATCAAATCTTTGTCACCAATTGGAATTGCAGTATGCTGCTTCAGGACTAGGAATTGTCTTTAGTCCACACTTGGCAGTATTTATTTTCTAATGAAACATAAATGAATAAAACAGCTCCAACATGTTGTACCACAGCACACCTGGCCTTTGTCATGAGCTGGCTGCTCCACACAGGCTTCAACATTTAATAATTACAAATACAATGTAATTACAAAACAGAAGCCTAAGGAGCTATAGGGAGGCATGAGACCTACAGGCTGATATCTGCAGTGAGATCTTCCTCAATAAATAGAAAGGATGATCTCTTCTTTCTGCTGACCAGTGACAGGACCTGAAGGAATGGCATGAAGCTGTGTTGGGGAAGGTGTAGAGGAATAGGTTCTTAACCCAGAGGGTAGTTGGGCATTGGAACGGGGCCCCCAGGGGAAGTTTTCATGGCACCAAACCTGCCAGAGGCCAAGAAGTGTTTAGTCAGCACTCTCAGGCATGTGGTGTGATTCTTGGAGCTGTGCAGTGGCAGCAGCTGGACTTTGATGATCCTTATGGGACCCTTCCAACTCGGGATATTCTATGATCCTATGTTGTTTTCCCTGGCTTGGTAAGTCCTGGATGGTTTAACTAGACCTGGGTGGTGCACTGCCTCCACAATCTGTGTGGTTGCAGTTCTGCTTCTAAAGCCACACTGCAGTGTCCCTGAAATTCTGCTACAACGAGGGACCCAAGTGACCAGACCACTCATGGCAGTGAGTTTTAATTGAGTACATTGTTATGAAAAATGCATCAATTTCTAGAAGATTCAAGTTGAGCTTTCTCTACATGTTTGTTTCTTTGTGGGGTTTTCTTGAGCACCTGGCAAGTGATTTAGAACAACCTTCTCATTTCCAAGCTGAAGAATTGAATCAGCAGAGCTTTTAGGTACCCTGTAGTTAACTCTTAAAGTTCTGGTCACTGTTCTCCTGTTTCACTTCTTTATTTTTTACTTTTAAGCATACATAAACAAGAAGATATGCAAATACAGATTCCATTGGTGCTCCTTGTGTGTAACTAAGCTTTCACATGCTACTGAACTACATAATGTGTTGAGCCTGTGATAGAACCTGAATACGGATAATAGCCCTGCTGTGCCCTGTTACATAGAGAGGTGCTTAAATTCCAACTTAGGATCCAATGAACAACTACAACTACGGGCAAGGCAAATGAAAAGGTAATTCAGATGTTTTCAGCAATACAGCCCATGAGTCCACAAACCTCTACAAACACAGGTGTGGATTGTATGTATGGGCAGCACTACAGAGCACAAACCTCTCCTCAAAGTGGGAGAGTGCCATGGAGGAAAGACATTGAGTTTTCAAGAAAGAAAAAGTGGAACACAGCAAGGCTTTGGGAGATACCTGGGAAAAGATTTGTTCACTTGTATCTTGCCACCTTTAGTCCTAATGCTGACAGTTTATATTCTCAAATTGAGATGTTTGGGTGGGTCTGTGCTTTTAAAGCCTGAATCACTAAGTGCCTGAACAAGCCACTGATAACCAGTTTATAGCCCCTTTCTGCTCCCCTTCTTCACCTTGCCTGCAGTGCTGAACTTGTTCCACTGTCCTCAAATGAAGGTTGCATCCCCAAACAGACCTGGAAACCAGACCTTTATATTTTTTTTCCTCTTTCCAATTCCCAACTGATTTCAGCTGTGATAAAAGCTGGTTCCCAAACTAAACAAATACTATTAATTAGCAACAACATTGACAAAATGTCTCATTGAAAACATTGAGACATTTATGATTCCACACAGCAAAATAAACCCATGAATTTCTTCAGCTATTGGTTTTAATGAATTGGTTACAATAAAATACTGATGTTTCTTTTTACTCAGTTTCTTAATGTAGGAGCATTCAACATACATTTTTCATACTAATGTATTTATATATTATTTTTTTCTTTTACATGTGCTCTTGTATAGAGGCCAGGCAAGATTTCAAACAACTTGCTGTGCTAATAGTCTAAGTCCAGGCACCTTACACATGCCAGAAAAAGAACATCTGTAAATGTTGTTACAGGGGGACAGATGTGCACTGAAGTTTCAAAGACCTGGAGAGATATGTGGAAGCTGCCTCTGAAAATACACAGCTGACAAATCAACAATTTCTGGTATGAGGCTCTTTCAGACTGCTTTTTTTTTAATATATGTGGAAAAAGTGTAATTAAAGAGTTGATATTTCAGGTTGTTGCAATAACTGTTCCAATACCCAATTTGAAGGGCCACTTTCCTTTTAAGTGGCTTGAAATGCAATACATTTCATAAATATAGTGGAAAAGAAGCAGCTGTCCTCATCCCTCCCTTTGACTAGGTGAAATATTCCTTAGGGAAACTTGTCCGGTGAGACTTGTGTATTGACTTCTTTTCTATTGTCTTTTCTACTCTGATCATAAACCAAACATGAGTACCTTTGTGTTCATCCTTCTTACAGGCAGCTCCAGCTTTGCTGTGGTGTCTCATTTAGGTGCAACAACAGCTGCCCAAGGGTCCCAATTTGCCTATTCCTTCAAATCATACACACTCCACTTAGAAACAAATTTTTTTTTGACAGAGGATTTATTAAATAAAAATGAGGATGGTAGTATTATTATCTGAGAAGATTGGATGTGTCATGTAAGGTGTAGAGGCGGGCACCTGCATCCATCAAATATTTAAGAAAACATCTTAAGATGAAATATAGCACAAATTTTTAATTTTAAAATCCCTTCCTACAGTACAAAAAATTGTTGTCATAGATATTTACTTTCTAAAGGAAAGAAGACTTAAAACCATATTTGATAATCAAATTTCTTCACCTGTGTCCTCACTCTTTAAATGTGTATTTTAAAATAAGCAAGAATACTTTTCCCCAAAATTTAGTCAATTTCTTACCTTTGTAAGATTTTTTTTCAACACAACTCAACCACTCTCTCTGTTTCTTGAATTTCTTACAGCCAACAATTTTGTATTAAGTACTAAACAAGTGTCATTCTAGTGTGTTACACATCGTATTGTACAGAAACAAATTCAGAATTAACATCACACTAAAGAGTAGCTGAACACATTTAAATAAATGTCCCAAATTACTTCAGTGTCTAGTAGCCACACAGAAACAAAAAGCAAACACATTGAAAAATGTTATGAACTTTTTAATGAAAAATAATAAATTGAGATGTTTGCTAAGTTTGTTGGCTTACAGTTGAACTTAGAAAACAGCAAAACAGACTGGACTGGGGAGAAAATTGTTCAGTAGTGCTGTTCAATAACATCTATCTACTAATTGCATCCAGTTAGGGAGTAATAAAAGATCCAGCTCCCTTTCATCTGATTTTGTAAAAGAACCAAAAGTGGTGCATGATTTTGATATAGAAGGACATCTGTAAATGACAAGAGGTTTACTGAAGTATTTCATTTCAGTAGCAGTAAGAAGATCCTGCTGCTCAAATCATTAAGTGGCTAAAAATCTAGCATTCTTTTCAAAGACTTTACAAGTTTGCATTAAGCATGCTTTCAGTTGTCAGGCTCCTGTTGTGACATATTGTTTGAGTCAGACTTCATCAATCTGCAAAGCATGACTTGAGGTCTGATGGCATGTGCCTACACCCAATATACTATGTACAAATGGAAGTAATACAGGATTCTGTAATTACTACATTTCTTTTTAACCCATAAATATTTGGCGCACTAAATTTCTGCCCTGAATTTTTCAGAAAGCAATTAATTCGTTGCTTCATCTGCACAAAGTAGATAAAATGTCATGGTACTGATGATTTTTCATGTGCAGATGTTTTGGTTTTAGCACATCTGTATGCAATAAATCTATTTTCTGTGTAGAAATTGTGTTTTATTATATGATTTAGTATGGAATGTTGAATAAATAATTTAAATTTAAATTCTTTGGGAGCATACTGGAATCATTTGCAATAGCTGATCATACCACATATATCTTTTTTGCACCTATATTAGCCAAATGTTTTTTAAAAAGCATCCATTTTATTAATATTCCTTTAACACAAATGGATAAAGTAAAAATTATCTTATGTGTAGTCTGCCTGGATTTTAGTTGTTTCTTATGTTTCTCCTATTATAGATGTGCTAGCCTAGCAGATTGGGTTTGCAGCTAGATTGTAGTGTTGGCTTGAAAGAATAGAAATGAGACTTTATGAAGGGAAGAGTAGGAATGTTGGCTTCCTTCTGTCTGTCTGTCTTCTGTTAGTCATCTGTGCACCAGGGCAGAGCCTTGCAAATGCAAAGTAAAGCCTTCTATACTATAAACCCTCTGTAAATTAGCCTCTAAGGACAATTTTGTACATAGTGAGTGGAATGAGCACTGTGTGCTCCCAGTCCCGGGCAGAACACTTGATTACAATCCACAACCTCACAGTTCACCTATGAGTAATCAAGAGTGGGTTTTGATTAGTTATTCACTGTAATTGTGAGTACCAAATACAGTGAGACTAAATCATTAGGCCAGTGCAAGGGCTGTAGGATTTGGGGCAGCACAGGAAGGCACTGTCTCCCATTCGTCTGTAGGATTCCATGGTGCAGAAGGTCCATGAGAACGTAATTCCTGTAACCTTTTAAGTTCAGCTCCCAGAGCCATTACTCAGCTGCAAAGTCACAAGGTCTGTTATCTAATTTTCCCAATTGCAAAGATAACTGCTCTTTCTGGTGAGGAATCTGGCTGTAATCATGGGTTCACCTGAAAGACAACACATCTGCCAGTCCTTGCTGTTCTCTCCATGGGAAAGAAAGATAGGCAAACAGCAAGTATTTTCCTTTCTTCATTCATTTGGTTTTCATTTTAAATAGCTAAATGGACAATATGGACACTTTTCGGATATACATAATCTGCACATAGTAAGAAGGTTCCTGCCATAAGACTGTCCAGCAGGTAGTTACATTACTGTTGTGCAGTGGGGTTTTGATTTTGCTATTTTTCTGTAGTCAGCTCCCAAATCTCAGCAGTGAGCTAGTTCACTTTATTACAAAGCAGAACACTTTAGAATGACTATGGACAGTTCAGAGGCTTTGGCACTTGTTTCTTCTACTGGTCCGTCCAAAAGTGAGTATTATTGGGCAATAGCACAAAAGTTTTCTAGCCTTTATCTGTTTGTCTGTGAGAAGTCACTCTTGGTTGTCTATATATATAAATATATGTATGTATATAAACAAATGCATTCAGAGTCAAAACAAATCTATTTGGAGCTGTGTGCTGGAGTTTATTTCTGCTGATACCGGAGGCTCATGAGGTGTTTTCTAAAATATTTTCTATACAATTTCTCTGTCCTGGTGCAGCCACATTAACCATATATTATATATTGCAAATACCTATTTCTAGACACTATTTCAATTTTTTTTATGTAATACCCTAAACCATTACAAACTGATCTCTGATGATGTATTCAGTAGTGACCCTAGGCAACAAATTATTTTTAAAAATATCTCTGATTTAAAGTAAAAACACGTTCTACTTTCCAAGTATATGGTGTTGCCTAGTGCTATCAACACAACCATTCTGGTTTTATTCTGCATGGTGTGGGCCTGTGTATCTGTGTGTATATCCTACCTAGCCTGAAAAGTGCTCCCTGTGAGTCTGACCACTTCCTCAGCTGAGCCACAGTAAAAAAAAGTGGTGTCTTTGGTCATGGCTGAGTGAAGATACACTGTGGCCAGTGCAGAATGTTCTAGGGCTCCAGCACAGAAACCATCAGTACCAGTCATGCTTCCAGCTTGAAGGCTGGAGGTTTTGTGGCATTTGGTTGCTTTGGGTTTTTTCCATTCTATCTCTGTTTTTTGACCTTATGATCAGTCTGGGACTGGGCAACAGAAACTGGGAATGAAGGGGAGAGGAACCTTCACACGTTACACAGCAGGAGTCACGTGCAGTCTGTCACCAGTGTGGTCTTCTGAGTTGTGATCCCAGATACAGAAGAAAACTTCACTGGGTTTGCAGGACCTTGCATTTGCCAATATCAAGCACAAGTGAAGCTTTATACTTTTAAGAGAGATATAATGGTCTGGTAGGTTACAAGAAGCAAGGTAAGTCAGCATTCTTGGTTTCTCTCCCTGGCTCTGCCAGCTGCTTGCTGTGTGACCTTGGGTGAAAGACTTATTCTCTTGGTGTCTCGGTTTACGCATTAGTGAAATGAGAGTAATGATACTTACCTATCTCACTGGGGCTTTTTGAGGCTTAATTAATTGATGTTTGTAAATCACTTTGCGATCCTCTAGTGAAAGTTGTTAGAGATCTGCCAAGTATTTATCCTCTCTTTTTTTTCCTCGTGCTAGTCTGCACTCATCCATCTAATGTCTAAAAGCATGCTCACAGCTAGCAACAGATACTAGCCAAATTGCTTTTAACAGGAGATGTATGGAAGCTTTTACAAAATTACTTTTGCAAATTACCACGCTTTTTGAAGTACCATGTGCAGGGATGCAATGAAACACGGTGTAGACAAGTGTCTGTACTACTCGCTGGACGTACTGTGGTTGTGATTTCTCATGTAATATCTTTCAACAGTTCCAAACATGTAGGACTGTTTTGAATTTCCAATGTGCCTTTCTTTTAATTGATTTCCTTTTGGAAAGTTCTTTGGGACTCCTAAAATTTTTTCCTACTTTTAATTTCATGTAGACTTGTCAGTAATTGGGATGCAGGTCTTTCAGATTGTGATGGCAGAGGAGCACACAGGTTCATTGCTATTACCTGTTTTGAGGTTTTCTCTCAGTCCGAGAGGAGCTTACAGACTGTGGCCTGCAAGAGGTTCAAGGAGGTCAGCCCCTTTTTAAGTGTTATAAAGCCTTGTGGAAGTACAAGGCTGCATCCTTATGCATACAACACTGTCATAAATTCAAATCCTCAGAATGTGAGGAAGTATAATCCATCCCTACTCAAAACTGCCTTTTCAGAAGCAGGAGCACTTCTCCACTGCTGCTTCAAGTGGGCTGTACTGTGCTTGGAGACCTGGCAGAGTGCAGTTGTGAGCACAAGGGGAGGAGCTTAGCACTGGATATGAGAAACTGCTGCTCAGAATGATGGAACTGGGCACCAGAAAGTACATCTGAGGAGTCTTCAAGGAATTTGAATAGTTCATGTTGCAATAATATGGGAATTGATCCAATTTAAACATAAACTTCTCAGACATCGTATTTCTTGTAGACATCAGTGCCAGTGTTAAGAGAGGGTGTAATTCTAGAAATACTGGGTTTATTTAGCAAAAGAAGGGTACGTGTGTTGCTCCATTACGTTGATAATGTGCATTCCCATATGGAAGTATAAGGACAGGCTCTGGCAGGTCCATCCATGTCAGTGAAGAACTCCCAACTAATTGATTAGCCATTTCCTGGCTAGGAGTTAAGGGACTGACTCTCCTCAGAGATGCTTCTATCCTGCACCGGACTTGGACTTTTGTGCATCCAAGAGACATTTCAGTATTTCACAAAGGGAAATACTTCGTGTTTGCATATGTGTTTGCACAGAAAGTGGTATTAAATACCAAATAAAACATCTCACGAAGATGTCTCAAAAGGGACATCCCAAAGTATCTAACGTCATGGCAATATTTTGCATCAGATTTGATGCAGGAAAAGTCAGGAAAAGTCTATGGGGGAAGAGCAAGGATAAGAGTATTCAGTGAATTAGGCTTAGACTTAAATAGACCATGAACAATTACCCAAATAAGAAAACCCTTCTCCTGAGATTTTTTTCTTTTCCCCAAGTATTTCTGTGTCTTGATAATCTGTTCACAGAAAAGTCATGGGGGCATCTGAGCTGACTGCAGGACTGAAGGACTGAAACCCAGTCTTGGCTAGGGCCAGTCAGGTACTCAGCAAATATCTCCTGTTGCCATATCTGGCCCAGTATCTAGTTAGAACGTATTAAAAATAAACACTCTTTGAGAAATGAAACAGGATTTTTATCTGTTGAAATTTATGACGCAAATAGCATGTGTGTGGGTGAGCATGCAGGCTTCCCCAAAGAGCACTGCTTAAATGACTGTTTGCAAAGTTGGATAGCTATCAGGAATTCATTTGGAAGTAGGCTTAAAATACAATTACCTTGCAGTGCAAAAACCATCATAACACCTTTGATGCTTCCTTATTGACAGAGATTGCAGGGGTAGTAGTGAAATTATAAAATAAATCTATAGGCCAACTATGAGTGTTTATTTAAAAGTGGACATTCAGCTACAGTTCCAAAATCAGTTGCAGCATACACCACTGAAGTGCTTGGGTTGTAATTAGTGAGGTCTTAAATGAGATAAGCGTGGCAATTTAATTATCAGATAACTTTAAAATATGCTTAAAAGGATTCCAACTTGATAAGAATTGTGATAATGTTTTCTACTAAGGGAAAATATCAACATCTAAATATTTAATACAGTCACAGGAAATTTAAATTAAGTAAATTTTCAGAGAAAATTGAGGCGAAATACTTCCCACAGCAATGTGGTTGAGATAGGATTTCCTTTTAATTTTTGATGAGTATTTGTTCTTCTGAGGGTTACATAAGCAATATCACAAATTCTAAGCCCTCTTTTTCCCTTCCTCCGTGGTACAACTAAAGGCACATTTAGTTTGCATGTTAATTCAGAAATGTGCCTAACTGATAGCTCTGCTCAACAAAACTGTGCCACAACTTTATGATGATGGGAACTAATCTGTGAGCTGAGAATCCTCTATTTGTTTTGCTCATGAAATCCAGCCGTACTTTATATAAGAATGCAGAGAAGAAAGACAAATGGTTTATCCTCTAAGCCACCCAGCATCCTGTTCTTGATATTTCAGTAACATATGCTAACATATGCTTTCCTTAAGAACTTCAAAAAACATGCTTTTAGCAGCAATGAAAATAGTACCATACATAGAATTCAACTTTAAACCTCATAGTTTACCTCTAATACCATTACCTCATGTATAGAAGAAAATGTAAATCTAAAATATGCTGGTGATTATAACCTTTCTTCCTGACAGACACTGCAATATAAATGCACATAAATTGAATTTCTTCTTTAAAGAAATTTGAATACCTTTGGAGCATTTTAGCAAATCATCTCCAGCCCTTATGGCACAACTTCAATGGACTGTGGAAAAGTGCTCTCCCTATGGCATGACTCCTGCAATAGAAGGACATAGCAAGACAGAGAAATGCCAAGAAAAATAGAATGTACTCCATTGATATTCAAAATTTATTTTATTAAACTTGCACAAAAGACCAAAAAACTGGAAGCTGGTTTTATTAGAAAAGGCATTCAAATATTAACTCTGTGAGTGCCACGTGCATTGCTTGTCTGGCAAAAATAGCAATTGAAGATATACAGTTTGACTTTGCTCCCTGGGAAAGCTTTTTGATTCTTTGTGTTAACCATTAAATCAGAAACTGTGAGAGTGGGTAAGTTATGAGTAGGAGATTCTGATGCATCATATGAGAATTCTTTGGAGGGCTTCTCTCTTGGGGGAGAAATTAGTGTATTTGAGCAACTTTGTACTAATTAGTAAATATGCCAATTGGTGGATAACAGCCATATTTCAGAATTCTATTTCTAAGGGAACATATGGCAGTGTTCCTGAATACCATCAGCTGCCAGTGTTTATCTTAGAATACGGATGGGATATGAAGATGCCAAAAAAAGTATTTTTCAGAGCAGCAAATACTAATATTTCCATAATATGTTGGAAGCATAAACTAACTAAAGGTTCCTAAGTGTTTGGCTGAGTGGAGAATGGCCAAGTTTGCTCTAAATTGGTTGGATCACTTTCCTGTTAATCCAAACAAGGCAAGTGTTTACTTTAGCAAGGTGAGATGCTTCAGTGTCTTTTTACCCCTGTCTGCATAGTGCAATGTATATAAATTACAGTAATCCTGGGGATTGAAAGAACTGCTCATTGATGTAGACTTGCCACATGATATATTTTAAGATGATCTACTGCCAGGTAAACTCATGGGTTAAGATAGTTACCTCAGTGGTGAAATACTGACCTTAGCCTTTGGCTCCACATATGGGGCAGGCTTTCCAATTTCAGAAATATAGAAATTAGTAAATGCTGTAAATTTTTAATAAATATGAAAATATGATATGTGTGTATATGTGTCAACAGTGTCCCATTACAGGCAATGGTCTGGATTGTTTTCATTTCTACTATAACCACTTACTTTCAGAACTTTATAATGCATAAGCCAAAAAACTTTTATTATTTTTTTAACCAAACCAGTATTGACACAGAGTTTGTAAGTAGAAAGATATTATTTATATTCTAAAAAAATAACTTTTTGTAGAAAGATAATGAATAGGGGATCATGTAGTCATTTTTCTGAGTGAAAGTGCATAGACATCAAAGATCTATGGAAGAGAACAGTGGCACTGGAAAACCCTAGTGTTCCTTTGCAGTCCTGTTTCATTTGAGCAGGATATAATTTTTCATTATAAAATATGTCACCATCCTCTTCATTTTTCCATTCTAGTTAGAAAAGGGAGTGGGTGAAAATTTCAAAGCTTCTTCATGGCATAGGACCAGATGAGAGTTGAGAGTCTAAATGGCTTTTAAACTCTGGTCATTAGACTCATTCTCAACAGAGCAATGAAGTCACTGAAGAGCCTGAGTCTCACTGACAGTCACTGGGATTTAGAATCCTATAGACCAGAATTATAGATTCAAATAGTCACTTAAATTGTTTTTTAGATATTTTCCTGCCCTTTCAGACACCTGACTGAGAATCTGACCCTGACTCATGTCTGAATGTCCTGTGCTCAAAATGTGAGCTACCAAGTCAGCTGGAGCAATGCATTTGTCTATGGCAGCAATTTAAAGTAAAACTTGTTTAAGTTTTTGATGTGGCTATTTAATCTACATTAAATCCCCAACCAAACTATAGCAAGGATGGGAGGAGATCAAGGGCAAATACTTCAAGTCAATGCAGGCAGGGAAACTCACTGCAGTGGATGAAATAATGGAATCATGGTGTTATCCTGCAGTGGCCAGGAGAGTAGGGATGAGGGATGCTCAGGGCTGCGAGTTGCCTGTGATGCCAGGACCATGGAAGAGACTAGAACACAACTTGGCTGGACAAACCCTGCCTGGAAGGTTTTCTTGGTCTCCTAACCCTTCCTCATCAGTCTGTGGTAGAAACCAAGTGCACCTTGCTGATGATATTCCACAGCCTGTGGCGCAGTGATTGTTTTAATCTGATAAAGTGCAGCAGCCAGTGCAGGCCCAGGGGGACAAGAAGCTATGCAGAGCTCCAGGGCAGCACTGCCAGTGATGCCTCTTGGGTTGTACTGGCCCAAAAGAAAGCCCAGCACTGCCAGCCAGGAGTGCTTCTGGGAAGAAATTCATAGTGTATGGAAATATAGACTAGAAATTGTTCGAAATGGCTAGTTTTGTTCTTCTGACAGGTATGAAAAAAACATAGAATAGAAAACTGGAATATACTATAATACAGGGCTGACAACTTGCTTTTATCATGACTCTTATTTATGTAGGTCTATTTCCTGCATTCAAAGGATGGAGAATTCTTTAGTTAGTAAATGTATAGCTCGTACAATGCCAAGGAAAGCTAGATATTGTTCAAGTTGATAGCTTCAAAAAAATTGAAAGGAACATAAAATGATCTCTACATTTGTAATGCTTAGGTCTTGTGATTTTTAAGGTGAGCTTCTAATTTCGTAGCCCAGGTCATGATATGGGAATGTTTGGAGTTGATGGTAATATAAGGAATAATAAAGTCATTTGAGCATCTGCCTGTCAATTCTCACATTTGAAAGAGCAGCTCTTCCTAGAAGAATACTTGTTCCCTGACAGTATTGATGTATTGATTATACTGCTGTTTCTTTGGCAGCTTGTTGTTTCTTCTGGAAATCTGAAATATGTTTTAAAAATAAGTACAAAATCTCCCCTTTCCCTGACCCCTGTAAAGACAGTCATCTGGACATAATCTCTAATCATAACTCTAGGCTCTGAAACTGGGGTTTACAATAGAAATGCCAACAAAATTTTAACTGTGCCATAATACAATAGTTATGTAAATACAGTACATAATGCACTTAATATGCTAATCTCTGAATATCAGGAAGCAAAATCTCACTGGAGCAGAACTCAGCTATGGCATTGCAGCCTTTTGCTTGCAGAAAAAAGAGAATGAATTGCAGAGCTTGTAAGGGTGAGCTGCTTCTTCTGGTTAGCCCTGGCATTTCTGGGAGAATGAACAGCACTTCTTAATTTTCACTTTAACCACTAGCTGCTTTTTTTAATAGTATGTCTTGCCAGTTAGGCTTGATTCTGCCATGTTTTTGATGATTTATTTTTGTTTGACAATAATGTAAAATACAAACCATCTGATGCTATGTTTTAGCTCCATTAGCTGGGAACCGCAAACCTATGCCATGTCACTTTTTCTTTTTATAGTGCTGTTTCAAACTTACTGGCATAATTGATCGATCTTTTTCTTTGTCTGGATTAAATGATGGTTTTGGCCAGAGTTTCAAACCAGGATGCCAAATTTTCTTATTCTTATGACTCCCATCTCCATGTTGCACAGGACTAACTGTATAATATTCAAATGCCTCATTTGTAAACACACAATTATGTACACAAAGAATGCTTCTTAATGTTTCCCCAATTTGGCTCCAGTGTTGCACTAGCGATGACTGCTGGCATGTAGACCAACTAATTTGTGCCATCCCAGCACTCTGAAAGCTGAATTAAATTGAGCCTGGATAATGTACAAATACTGCAACCTAATGCTTTTTTAAAAAGTCAGTCCCTAAAGATGGGTTTCTTTTAAATATGTGTATCTATGCACACACCTCTCATGCCAATATACAGATTTTAGAGAGGATCCAGTTAACAGAGATATGTTGGCACATTATTCCTGAAGTGGTTCTTCCATTATGTAATGGAGCTCCCCAGACATAATCAAAACAGTCCTCCTCAAACTTGTTGGACAAAGAGATCATAGCCAGCCCTTAGTTTCTGCTGTAGGTGCTGCTGAGAGAGAAAAGGAATACCTGGTCTGTGCAGTGGAACCGTGTCCTGCACATGGAGCCACAGAAAGATGGAGCTGTGGACAGATACCTTACTGAAGCCCAGGAGTCAGGGCAGGCTGGGGGAGCATGCATAGGACTGGAACTGCTCTACAAACCTGCAACTTTTGGCTTCAGTAGTCAATGTGTTTGTCTTTACAAGTAAAGAGACAATATCAGCAGCTGTGAAAATGGTATTTCTTACCTTAATAGAGGTAGTTTCTCAATACTCAGTTTAGTAAAGGGATAGATCCTTTTTTGAAAGGCGGTAACATGTTTTACCCTATGTGAACCTCAATACACAAGTCTTGTCAGTCAGTGCAATAGTCAGTTCACACTCCAGAGTGTGACACACTATTAACTCACAGTGGATCAGTAGGAGTTTTGCGTGGAAGCAAAGTGTCCTCAAGCCACCAGAGTATGTCATGCAACACTTTTAATCTTTTCAGAAATAATGCTGACACTAAGTTTGTGGTGTTTAACATCCCCATGTGTTTCAGTCTGGCTCCCTTCAAAACACAAGAGATATCGAAGGTGTGGCTCTGTCTTGCCAACAGTCTTAGCCTAGATAGTGATTATTCATGTTTTTTGGATCTATGTACTTGAATACTCTCTGCAGCAGTGAAAGAAAGTGGTAAAATAAAAGATCTCAGTGAAGAGAAGAAACAGAATGAAATTCTACAGTGAATGTTCATGTTTTAACCCTTTTCTTCACGTCTGTGGGCTGTTGGGATGAGTTCATCAGAAGCTAATAGTTGCTGCTTTAGAAAATAATAGGATAGACAGAAGATATGGAGGGGATGAGGAATGAGTAGACCTGACTGTTTCAAATTTATTAGGTTTCTGAAGAGAGTTTCTAGTGGGGGAAGCATTGGTGGTGGTTACTGTCACCACGTACTTGGCAGGAGAAGGGCGACTGCTCCTGCTTTGTGGAGAACCTGGAGAGCTGGTTCAGTTTGTGCAGTGCTGCAGGTTTTGGCTAATTCACAAAGCAAAAAGTAAAATGAAAAGGAACTATCATTTCCTCAACTACAAGGTATTAATATCCTGTTCAATTTAATTTCTACCTTGTGTTATTGTGAACCCTTTAATATGTAGCATCAGCTTGGCAAGGATTTTCTGACAGTATCAAAAGAGAATTTACCCCTGAAATATTGTCACAGGAATTGCTGCAGGTCCCACTAACAGAGTATCTCAATAAGCAGACATGGAGTTGGCTGTTGCAAGGACAATAAATCCGCCTTGAGCAAAGTACTGCCCAAAGTCCCCAGCAGTGTAAGAATAATTTCTAAGGAGACCTGCAGGATGCTGCAGGTTCCTCATTGTGTGAATATACAAGTCAGCTATGAGGCTGACCAACAGGAGCACAGTGAGGGATACAACCTGGGCTGAGTAACCCTCCTGCACACACATGTGCCAAGGTAACCTGGCCTTGGACAAGGAGGCACAATCATTGTGCAAGAAGGCTGCTCGTCCGATGCATAAATACATTCCTTTTTGCTAGGAGGTTAAGGAGTGATGTGTTAGAGAGCCAGAAGTACTCTGTACAAGTCTCTCACACTATTTTTTAAAAGATAAATATTCTTCTTATTCCAAATATATCAGATTTTTCTAATTAAGGAAAAAGGACATTTTCACAAATATACTTCCTGCCGTTAAAATATCATAGAACTCAAGTTAAATTGCCCAGCACTTTTTTCATGAAATGTTATTGTTGCTGTGTGTTTGCTCCTACTCAGATGAACCACAGATGCCATTTGCCTACTTTCAGTCTTACATTAGTCATAAAACCACCAAAAAGATTTATTAAACTGAGACTTGAAAACAGAGCTGAATTCTCCTTTTCTGTAGTTTTTAGATTCTAAGTTTTGGGTTGGTTTTGGTTTATTTGCAGGACAATAGTGCCTGCAGAAATTGCTGCCTTTTCAGGAAATACCCACCAATACAAATGATAAAGCAAAGCATCTCAGTGCTTATTATTATTAATGAACACTTCCTAAATTGTTCTCCCTGCATTAAAAGTGGAATAAAAATAGAAGAAATTTAGAATAGATGATGTTGATAATTCTCATCTCATTCATAAATCCATTTGGCTCAGGTATGAGATTTATCTTGCCACCTGAATCCTGAAGAACTAACTAAATCAGTGTTCCATGAAGGCCTTCTCCTCCTCCCCCCTCCTCCCCCAGCCTTTATTAAGATATTGCTTAATGATGGCCCTTTTTCCTTATATAATTGAAATAATTCCTTTGGAATTATCTCCATTTCAGAGATAACCTGTGGCCTCAAGTCACCAATTATATGACTTCAGAAATACCTTATTTTCATTGAATAGCAGATGAGATATGACGTACCCTTTTTCCTTACCAAGATGCACAGCTCAGGTATGTAGGGTTGACTGAATACCAGGACTGACTTCCCTTCCATTCACCCTCTTACCTTTTATTAAAAGAAAAAAAAAATTATCCGGTCCCCATCATTGCAGTAGCCAAACCACTTTTAGTATCTGTTATTGTTTCCCTGCAATGAGTTTACAGGAAGTTGCAAAATATTACGAAGATGCAGTTTACAGAGCTCCAGTTTCCTGCTTTATGTGAATAGTGTTATACAAGTCATGTGGCAGCTCAGACATGTGTTTTGAGGTTTTTGGTGTGTCACTCAAGGCCCTTGGCCCTGTGTCCTTTGTATGGCGAGATGATGAATTTTATACTGGCAGAATATGCTGTTTGTGGAAAATAGATTTTTGTGTGGAGAAGCTGCCAACATATTTCCTTAGACTGACATCAAAGTACAACAAATGCTGTCAGGGAAGCCTTGTTCTAAAACGCATGGGTTTGTGCCTGAATGTTTGTGTGTATCTGTGTATGCATTCAGGGCTTTTCTCAAATTTAATAATAATAAACTCCTAGACACATGTATCTGCAGCTTGATGCTTTCTCTTTGCCCTATCTACAGCCTCACTTTAAGATCTTTTATCTCAGGCTAATGACAGTTGTGCCTTCAGCAGTCAACAGTCTCCGACAAAATCCTGGAGTTGGCCAAGAAGATGCAGACCAGAACTGCTAGGAATATTTAATATTCTTCTGACTTTTGGCATTATCATCACAAAATTGTTCACTTTTAATTCTATTTGGCATCTCCAAGAGCTTAAGATCATCTGACAGGATCAGGTTCAGTGTGAGTATTCTCTTAATTCCAAAGCCATCAGGTTTTCAGTCAGTTTCACATTTTAAACCTGAAACCAAATATATACCTCACTGATTCTCATTTGTCATATGACTGTGCAGCAGCTTGTTTATTGACTTGTGCATAAACTTACTGGAGATAAAAAAGAGATAGTGAAATTTGCATATAATGGACGGGCTTTGTTTTTAAGCACTCTGAGCTGAAAAACATCTTAACTACTTTGCTTCAATATTTTATCATTTGAAAATATAAATTGAAGGGGTCGTCTTATACTAGTGACTTTGGAAAGTATAAAATCAATGCCTTCTCTGTTTTCTGATTTTTATTAGCCTAAGAGTAGAAAAGCATAACAATTAAAAATATATACAACTTATTTTTGTCTTTGGGCTGTTGAGAAAGCTTTGCTTTGCTTCTGTCCAGAGAAACGGGGAACAGTGATAGATAGTCAGAGTGGGCAAGCCATCTCTTTTTTTCCCCACTGAGCTCTATAATTTGTAATCTTTATTGTGTCTGAAGTTAAATCTGAGGCATTCCAGAGCTTAGATGCTGCGTGTGCAGCAAGGTCCAGTCAACAGCACTCTGAGCTGGGAGGCAAAAGTCCTGGTGCCAGAGGTCAGGGACTGAGCGGGGAACTGGAGCCCAGAGATCAGTCCTCTGCTGTCTGGAGCTTGTGCAGAGCTCTGCACCAAAAGAAATAAGAGTATAAAATGCTGCCAAGGCAGAGTGAAAGCCTCTTGCTTTCGTTTTGCACTAGTAAGAAGTGCTGCATAGACAGCAATCAAACCCTTCTCGTTGAGACCATGCAGTCATTCTACTGCTCTGTTTTCCCAGCAGCCAGGTATTTATAATGATGCTTTTCCATACTTGAGATCTGTGGCTGAAAATTTAAGTGACTTGTTAGTGATGTTTCTCAGCTTTTGGATCCTGCATAAATAATATATTGATAATAGTTTGTTATTTTGCTTTGGTTTCCTTTCAAGCATTGTCAAACTGTTGTTCTAAAGTACTTTAAAAAGCCGAAGGCTTATTTTGCAGTCAGGTAGGGCTCTGTTAGAGAGATGTAATAGGGAGAAACAAGCTTCACCAGATAGGCAGGCAGCCGTCTTGATCGTACATATGTTTTAACTTGTGGAAAGGCAAAAATAGTCTTCATGCCAGAGATGTCTAAAAACTCACTGAGTTGTCATCTCAACAAACTACCAGTCAGGATCTTTGTCATTTTGTTACTGTCTTTTATGGGGCTTTATTCACCTCTACCTGCACTTTATTGCAGGGGAAGTTTAAAAAGTCGTAGATGTCTTTTTCTTTTAATTTTTTTTATTTTATTTTATTTCCACAGAGCCTTAATCTGTTTTACATCTGTATGTGACTGTAGAAAGGCAAGAAAGGGTGAAAATGGATCAATCCACAGTAAAGCAGTAGGAGAGCTACTTAGTACTATTGAACTAACTCCTGTCCTATCCTGGCAGATCTCAGCACTACAGCTTCAAAACCACTAGCAATGCTACAGACTGGTTTTAAGTGAAGTACTGGTATTCCCTCTTGGTACATTTCTGAAACTATAGATATGTAGGTTTGCTAGAAATATTTAGGAGAAACAGCTGGACATTACAAGAAAGCTGTCTTTTATACTTAATCTTTTTATATGAGCCAGTTCATATTTATAACGTATTTTCCTTCAGCTTTGCTCCTTCTAGCCCTCATCTACTTAATCGTCTGTGTTTTACATTTTCGTCTAAGCACACTTTCAAATGAGGGGTCAGTGAAGATTGAGCATAGAGTTTTGCCAGTGCTAAGGGTCTGATTCTGCACTTCTGATTGATACCACGAGTGCAATAATCAAAACTATTAAGAGAATCCCCCCCGTTGCCTGGATGAAGAATCAGTCTAGCAGCACCACTCTGGGAGAAACCCTCAGCTCTCCCGCCCTTCCATTTTATACTTGGATTTATAGAGATAAGATATGAAGACTTGTGTGTACCTCATTTATATCCACAAATGTGTTTGCAACCGTCTTCAAATTACCACTTCTGCAGCATTCCTGAATGCCTGCTATGAATGGCCTCCTTTAGGATAAAGTTACAAGCACAACATGTCTTGGTCCAGCAGAACATCAGTGAACACTGTGTTACCTCTGTATTACTTAACTGGGCTCAGAGCAGATAAACAAATATCCCCCAAAGTCACTGCTGTTATTAGATCATTGTCTGGACAATGCATGGAGACTATGGAGAGTCCTAGGAGGGCTTTTTTCCCCTTACTCTGTGTTGAAATATATGGGGCTGAACAGTTGATTCTAGTCTTGGACTGAACTGAACCTTTCAGTAACTTGTATTTTAATCAAAATCAGACGTGTGTGCGTGTGTATATCTTCCTGCAACCAGTCCAGGAGACTTTTCTTTAGGGTATTTTGAAATCATTACACTTAAGGGGTGATGTGGTGCCTTCTGACATTCTGAGACAATATTTATCTTCATTACAAAAAAATCATGTCATCATTGCTGTGCTCTAAACATTATAAACTAATCAAGTAATAGTTTGCTACAGGAAAGATCTTAGGAGTATCAAGACTGTAAGGATAATAAATGTCTATACTTTATTGAAGAAAATGTGTACAATAAAAAATAATCTCCTGCTTTACCCACCATTGTAAGAATTCACATTTTCTGTCAGTCCCTGAAGTTACTGTTTTCTTCTGAAGAACACACTGCTGAAAGTTGTTCAGCCAAACCTAAGCACTTAAATTTTAGTATTTGCTTGAGTATGAAAATTGCATCTCTATCTTTTGTGATGACCATAGCCATAACATGTGTGCCATGATGTAGTAAAATGACTTGCCTTTTGCAAAAGCAGCCTTTTCAAATGGGGCTGACCTAACCCCATCAAGTTAAGGGATCAGCATCTGGGATTACCATTCACCTTTCACTATGACGCAGAAAGTCTTGGGCTTTCTGAGAGGGAAGGCATCCAGGCCAGCTGGCTGGGACTCACCAGTCACAAGCCTGCAGCTTAATTAACAAGTGTCTAGTCCAAAGCAGTCTGAAGAGCAGATTGGTATGATATGCTCTCTTTTGCTTTCCAGATTAGAAGATGAAAGTTTATGTAGAATCTGTTGCATAGACCAGGTTATGACAATCCAACCTGACAATACTGAAGACATGAATGTGGGGTTGTTATCCCAGCAGGAGAATCAAGAGTGCAAAGATTGCTTCTGCTCCAGTGCTCAGTACCAAAGATGGATTCAGTAAGAGCCAGAAGCAGCATAATATTTTAACAGTCCTGGAGAAAGAGTCTTGCAAATGAACGTTAGCCCATGTACTGCTTCATTCTTCAGTGTTTTCTCCTTTCAGACAGAATTGGCTTGTCAGGGTGTGTTTTAAGCCAGCTGTTCTTCATCCAGATTCTAGCTCCCCTCGTGCACTCAGAGGTCTGGAAGACAGTGCTGGCTGCGTGGGATGAAAAGGATATGTCTTGGCATATTGCTGGGCTATTAGTCCATATCACTGCATGGTGATCCCTGGAGATGGCAAGTGATAAATAGACTGGACAGTAGTTAGCAAGTTAGAACAAAGTGGGACTGGCCAGTAGCTGGGCAGGTCCTTGGCATGCAACACAGGTTTCCTGATAATGAACCAGGACACCTTGGTCACGGAGCTTGTATGCTTGCCTTCCAAACCTGCTGTTCCAAATCAGATAGATTTTTTTTGCCTTCTTTTCTGGCATAAATAAATCATACAATTAGAAGAAAAATCAAGCTGCATATAAATTCCATGAACCAACCAAATGGAAAATCTGACAGAGAAAACACATCTATTTGCTTTTCAATTTCAAGAGTATCAGGACTTTCCCTCACAGTTAATCCACTGGTCTTCAGCTTGTCAACACAGAAAACTGGTGATGTATGTGTCTTAAGATGATGTGAGAAAAAGACTTCTTTAGTTACCTTTGAGTGCCTGTGCAGAAGTTTCCCAAGACAATTCCTCTGCCACAAACCCACCCTGCAGCTGTACAGCATACAGGAGTGGGATGAAGATGTGTATTCCTCCTCTTTCTGAGAGAAAAAAAAAATCTCTACATTACAGGTTGTGGATGCAAGGTTAAATTTGGAAGGATTACTGCTAGAAAAGTCTCTTCATTGACATCTCTAACTGGTCTAGGACAAGAGAAGGCCAATCTGGCCCCTTTGAAGCTCCTTGTCATGGGAATGCCTTCTGGAGCTTTCCTCGGATACTTATCGCCCTAGACTGGGTGGTGTCATGAGTGCCACAAGTTAGCTCTTGGATAACGTATAGCTCGTGTCTAAGATACTATTAGATTTAGAAAACAGAATCATTTCCCAAAGCCCAGAGGGAGCAGAAGGGGAAGCTAACGGGAATGGTTCTTTGAAAGTCTTATGTTTCTCTTTGGAAGAAAATTACCATCATCTATCTTTCCTTTCTTGCAAGCTCCTGGAACCTACTAGTAGTGCCCTGCTGCTGGATTTTCAGACTTCTATTTTGCTGAAGAATATCTCTCTGATGCAGGTGCCAGTGTCATTTATCAGAGGATGATGTCAACATTCCTGTGTCATACATGACAAATGACAGCAGAAAGGAGTGCCCCTCGAACTCTCTTACTTTCACTAGGCTCTTTCCTTTCTCCAGTTAAATGACATTTTATTTCCTACAGTGTTTCAGTTTAGACTTCTGCTGCCTCTAGAGAGAGTTACGTTCAAATTGACTCAGAATGAGTGATTAGTACCAGGCACTGAGCTCTAAATTCAGTATTAGCGTAATACAGTTGCATGGCAATGGACGTAAACTTTGCTTTTATGCTTTTGGGGCAAATTCTGCCTCATCTTACACCTCAGAAAACACCAGAGAGCTTTTCTGATCTATTCCCAGTGGCAGAGCTGGACGGATATGAGAGCATCTGCCTCATCCTCTGTTTCTAATGCTTTTAAAGAGATGACAGATTTTGAGTTGGTGCTAACTGCCATATTCAAAAGAGTTTGCTTTGCAAAACATTCACCTGTTCTTTTACCAGTAGGCACTTGGCTCCAGAAATCCATGGTTTTGCCCCATTCTGTATATGGGCCTGATTTGAAAGGTCATACAGAAATCAATTGGGCCAATATCCAGTAGCACACTCAGTAAGTGGAGCAAAGCAAAATAAAATCTTGGGAAATAAACAGGGAGGACAGAGCACATATGCTGTTTCTAATCCTCTTTTTCTGGTTCTTCTTTCTATTTTTCTTGCTGGAAGAAGGGATTTGGACTCTTCTCTCTTAAGCCATGCATGTACAAAAAATGACTTTATTTTTAACTCACATTAAAATCCTTTCTTGGACTAAGCAGCAACAGTTTTAACATGTTAGCTGACTGTGACAACCCAGAGCGGGGAGCTTAAGGTTTATCTTGACCAGTAAATGCCTGTTAGAACTGCTACTGCTTTGACTAATGCTTGTTAAAATATCAGTATGGACAACATGTGTTTTTAAAACCACACACCTGTACTCCTAATGACAGCAAGGCCTTGGGGGAGGAAGTGATTCACAGAACTGCTGCTCCCTGCTCCTTCCACCCACTCACTATTTGTTGATCATGTATTTTCCTCTGCTCAAACATGCATGGGTCTGCCAACCCTCTGGGGTTTTTTTGTTCTGGTCTTTTCAGCTAACCAGGAGCATGGCTTCTCTTTGTTCATCACCCAAGGAAAGAGCTGGATTTCCATAACAGCTCAGTGTTCAGTAGAGGCCAGGGCACAGTTTGTCATGGTCTTAAATATCACCACAAAACAGAAAGTTTTTCCCATCTTCTTGTTCTCTCTCACTGTACTAGTCCAAACATTAACACAGATAAACAAGGAATTATTTAGAGAAACTAATCCAACCAAAGAGAACCATAAATAACTTGATTTTTCAGTGGTACTGACATTTAGTCATAGTATTTCACACCTTCCATCTAAAATCAATAGAAACAGCAAAGTTGTTTGTGGACTTTAAGGAGTTTCTTGGAACAGAACAGATTTTTATTTTTTTCATTCAGTTATCTTACAAATAACAAAATTGTTGATTTCAAACAACCTCTATGAAAGAACAGGCTTGTTCATAAGGTCTGAGGGAGATTTGGGGCTAAGATAGTGAAAGTAGTAATTTAGATGAACCCCCTTCATTTTATACTTGATTTAAAATTTATGCATAAGTTTGCATTAAAAAAAATCCAAACCAACTACAGTGACTTTAACAGGAGAATTTTATCTGCATGGTGACCTGTACAGAAAAAAACTGATGGAATTAACTAAGCACAGCATAGTTCCTGGGGCAAACTGGGAGTAGAGCAGCCTTTCCTGGTATTATAGGTGAGAACAGAGGGGATCTCTCACTCACGGATGCAGCAGTGACTAAGATGTTTTCATACATTTATATTTTCAAAGGTTTCTTCAGAAGGAATAGATTTAGCAACATACCTCTCCTTTCTTTTTAATATGAGACCTGAACTTTTTTTTCTGTACACTTCTAGTGTTTCCCCAAAGCAGGGGTCCGTTAGCTCCAGGCTCCAACAGTCCCAAGGGCTGTGATCTTATCTTACGCTGCCAGAGATCATTATACACATCACTGTCATGTTGCTATGTTGTTGGTGGGGCTTTTTTTTCCTTCTGTTTCATTTTATTTGTTTTTTACAGATGGAAAAAAAAAAGGAAGTAGGGTTTTTCTAGCCCTTAGACATGTAACCGGAGACCAAAGGCCTCAATTTCTCTCACTCTTCTCTTGCAATTCTACCAGCTGAAGTACTACTTTCCACAGGATGAATTGCTGATATTCCTACTTACACAAACTAAGGGCAGCAGCTGAAACTTCCAGTCTGTAACTGTCTTAACTCAGACAGTACCAACATTAATATTCGTAATGGTAAGGCTTTCATTATGGTTTCTATTCCATAGTCTAAGATGTATTCCTCATTCTCTAGTTACTGATATATTTCTGGTGTGCCCAGCAGGTAACTTCTCAGAGTCACACTAGGTCAAGCTTACTTTAAGAAAAGGAGGAAGGGTAAAGGCAGGAAAGGCTGAAAACTATGAGTTTCTTGTGTCTTACGGTCAGGTTTATTCATTATTTCTGAGTGAGGCCACAGTAGTTTCTTTAGTAAAGGCTGTTTACCAAAACTGCCACTAGTTTCCTTTGCTTTTTTAATGTGTCTCAAAAGTAACACAGAAATCTTATAAATAATCTGTCCTAGTGATTTAAAGTATATATTAATGTATTTAAATTCCTTAGGGCAGCTTTCATAGCTCTGCTGAAGTTCCCAGGGAACCAAAACTTGTGTTGAAAGAGGCCTATGGCGCTGGCGAAGACAGGGGTGGTAGTGAGGAATGCCATGAAGTTCAAGTGTCACAGGTTGGCCATCTTCATGCTGGAGAGTGGGATTGGCTTTCTTACCTTATTCCTTGTGTATCACCACTGCTAAGGTCATGTCTGAGCGTGTCTTCCTGGTAAAATGAGGGTATAAGAGGGATGCAGCCAAGTCAGCTGCTTTGAGGGAATCTGGAGTAGGAGTTGCAGCAGCCAGCACACTGAGTAAGGAAAATTTAGGAGGTGCTAGACAGAGCCTTGCTGAAGTTTTGCCCTTATGAAGAGACTGTGTGCTTAATGGAGATTCTAAGTCAGAAGGATTTAAATCTCCCAAGTCTGAGGCCCAAACTAGCAGAGGAGGGTCCATCCTCTATGACACAAAGCCTCAAGAGGAGGATGAAGAATGTCCAGTCTTGGATAAATTACACTGATTGTTTGAGTGCTTTTCTGTGGTGGGTGAGGTGTGAATTTGAACCCCTCCAAACAAGCAGATGCCACCTCTAAAAACTGTCCTAACTTGCAGCTATGCCTTATTTTAGTGTGAGTACACTTTGTTCTTTACCTTTGTATTTAGCACAGTGCCAGAGGAAAGGAGTCAAGGACAAAGAATGGCTCAATTCAGTTTATCCTGGATTGCTGGTACAATTTCCTTTAGCTCTTCAGTTTAATGGAGTTTGTGGTCTTCATACGATGCTTGCAATATGGAAATATAACTTTATTATTCAATGTTAATTAGACTTCCAGCAGGGAGCAGTAAAGACTGCAAAGGTCCATTTTATAACCTGTACCCCCACTAAGGCATGACTGCTTCTCTAACCCCTAGCTCATAGCTAAATCCACTATGATGTATTGCAGGTGTAGTTGTGGCAATGTTGGTGTATTTCCTGGGATGGAATAATGGTTGGGAATGTCAGGACCATTCACTCCTCCCCACTATTTTTATTATTTTCAAAAGTTCCTAGAGACTTTATTTTAGATCGGGGCTGCAACATGTCAGACAAAAAGGTAACTAGAGGTTGGCTCCTAATGTGAAGAACTTGTACTCTAAAGAAGCAAGACAGGCAAAAGTAAGAAGAGAAACAGAACATGGAATGATTTATCTGGGGTCATGGGGCGGGTCAGTGGCAGAGCTAAGATCAGAGTCTGTGTCTCTTGGTTTCTGCCAAGACATCACGTAGAACATGTCCACACAAAGGAATGTTTTAGATATACACGTGGAAATTGCAGGACTTCACTAGCATTGGAAATATTTCCATTTAGAACAGGAGTGTTAAAGATTAACCTTAACAGTCCTCCTTTTCTGCTGTCATTCAGTTCCTTTCCTCAGTATCTTTGAAAACTTTGTACATTCCACCAGCTCTTCATGTCGGGGCTTTTCTCTGCTTGTTAATGATACCAGGGCTTCCATAGGGTAGCAACCTTTTATGACAACAACCTTTTATTTGCCCACATCTTCAATGAGATGACAGATAATGGGAGGAAGTCAGATACATTTAAAATATACTTAGTTTTAACAGCACTGAGACACTTAACTTGTCAGCAATCCAATTATTAATCAGATTAATGGACTTTAATAAATCCACTGCATCCTTAGGACAATTGCCTGGTTTATATTTCGTGCATGCAGAATAGAGCTTCTCCTCAGCTATGAGAACTTTAACATGAATACTAAAACTGAGAAGTAATCCTTAGCTTACTCTGCTACCACACCTTGCATGCAAGAATACTGATCATTGCCTGCGTAGGAACATCATTTAATTATGTTTTCTCACTTCTGAGCTTAATGCTATTGAAGGAAATCCATCAGCATTTAATTAAAGACTAAATTCAGTCAGTCTTTCTAGCTGTTTTGGTACCCACTTAGAAATATATTTGATACCTAGACAATCAAAAAGGATACCAGAGGTAACAGCATTAGAGAAGGTTTTGTAAGAGAATGGGAATCTAATTTGTATCTGGAAATTAAATTTATATCTGAGATTTTAAAAAACCATTTAAGAGCTATTGAACCCCCATCTGTGTTAGAAAGTAATGGAAATAAGTCATCCAGTTAGAACTTTACCTTTCTAGGGGAATTTTTTTTTTGAAAAATAATTTTTAAAGTTTCTGATTTAAGCCCAGGGATGCTTCAACCCCCTGAAACATTTTGCAATGCAAAAAATGCTGCAGCATATTCCTGTTGGCTTCAGACACTACTTGACATTTCAGACTGAGCAATGCTGTATTCTGTGTACAGAATCTGTTATTCTACTTCATAAACTGAATTTTGTAAAATTCAAACTTTCAAAAGGAAGGTGAGAAACAACTTGAGTTCTGACTCCTACAAAGAAGGCAGGTCCAGCGCAAATCATATGAAAGTAGGTAAAGAATTAATCCATTTCAGTTAATTTTAGATCAGGTCTGGAGATCAGTGTGTTTAGAACAGAACACCACAGAAGTCACTAATGTCAATGTCATGATAGCATTTTTCCCTTGAGTGGGGATCATGAACAAATGAAATTAGCACAGGCTTTAATATTGATTTAAGAAGGTGCAGGCAGGAGCTCTAAGGACTGCTTAATGTTAAGCACATGAATAAGTGCTCTCCAGAAGAATTTTTTTTTAATTTAAACACTATGTACTTAAAAGGAAAAAGCTTATTTCTATCTGTGTGGGAATGAACTTTTTAGATTATAAAAGCAAAGAGCTGTGAAATACACAGTGAGAGAACTCTGAAGGGAAGCAAATAATAGAGGTTGTATTTGTAACCTTTTAAGATTACCAAATTAAACTTAATTATAACCTGTTTTTTACTTCAGCATTGTAGTACTGAAACCTACTTATCCACTTTTATTCATTTGTCTTGTTCTGTATTTCACATGGTCGGGTTTCTCACCTGAAGTGTAGGCTTGCTTTCCTGCTGAAGGAAGGCTCATGGGGGCTTTTAGAGCAGAAATAATAAATAACTGACTTCTCTTATGGAGCCATTAAACTTTTCCCATGTTCCATGAAGTAAACAGGTACTGCACCCAGAAATGCAAAGTCTCTGCCAAGTTTGTACGTGTTTGTCTTTAATTATGGCATATATTTCCTCTGGCATGATTAATTGGTTTCCTTTGTAGTTTTGTCACAGAGTTTACTTGCCATTTCAATCTCAAGTAGCCATTAAATTTTTTTCCTTCTCTTGGCAAGAAGTAAATCTGCACAATTTGCTGATTTGTTTATTACTGTCTGGCAACTTAACCCTGCTCAAAGTCAGATATTTTAAATATGTCAGATCATCTTAAAGCTACTTACTAGTTACATGGGTGACATTATATGTGTGCAGAGAAATTAATTTCAAGTACTACAAATGAGTCCTTTAGTAATACCCAGGAGTCATAATGTATGTGACATATGAACCCTCCTAAATTACAGCCTACACTAATTAGATCAGTTATTGCTACATTCCAATCCAAGAAACAATTTGCTTAAAGCAGTAGTTACCTGTAATGAAAAGACAGATTTGTGACTGGCAGCAGCCTCTTCTCTGTCACTCAGTGCATGGACTCTGCGCTTGGGTCCAACAGCCTTGTGCCATCTATGTCTCCAGTGAGACCAGCTATCATCAGGGAGGTAGCCTATGACATTGAGAAAATACTTGGGAAAGCACAGTGGCCTTGTGGAATTAAACATTTAGAAGGTTTGGATCCTATTTTTCTGGGTTTAGTGCCATTTAGGTGCTTATTCGTCAGCTACTCCCTCTGTGTAGCATCTTTTGTCTCTTGGTTATGTCTTGAGTTCCTTTTTAAGAGTTCAGACATTTTGCTATTATTAGTATTTCTTTATTTTGATTCACATGAGACAAGATATTTGCTCCTGCTCCCTAGTCTTTGTACTCTCGATCCTGCAGGAAAAAATAACTAGCTGGGACAATGTTTCAGACCAAAAAGCACATGAATCTTTCTGGGGGAAAATTTTTCTGGACTCTGTGCCCGAACAAACTACTGTCAGTAATTTTGCTGAGAACAGATGTCAACAGGAGACTGCTTATTTATTTAGATGTGGGTCTATTAACTTGCTTTTTCATTGTGATAATTGGTACAAATCTATCAACAGTACAAACTACTTGTTAATTAGTTGATACTGCAAAATTGGAAAGGGGAGATGAAAAATCTGAATGTTTTTTCACAAATAGATTCTACCAAGAAAAAGTTTTTTTTAAAAAATCAGGGGAACAAATTGTGAGAAATGCTACATGCATGTTTTGAAATACAGCTAAAATGCCAGCAATGAAAAAGTGGCTCGGTTGTTTCTTTTGCTTGTTTTGACTGGACCTTTTTCTAAATGTCAGGTCCTGTATTCTGTGCTGAAACTGTGTGATTTGGACTTCCCTCTCACTGTAGGGCACAGAGGAACAACACGAAGCAGAGCCAGTGTGGTTTCAGCACCTGGATGTGGAGGGTGGTGTTAGGAATCGCAGTCCATGAAGCTGGACACTCCACAGACCGGCTGCCATGGGACACTGCAGCACATTCCTGAAGTTGGCAGTGTTGGGAATTGCCTTTTTATGTTTTGAAGCACTCCTCTGCCCTCCACTGAGCTGTGATCCTGGCTTGTGCTACTTCACCAGGTATCTACACCTTAAACAAGCTATACTGGGAGCAGAGAAATCAGTGAGAACGTGGAGGGGCTCCACTGCTTATGTGTACATTGCTCTCCATAATGAAGAGACCCTACCAGAAGTCCTCAGTCACTCTTACGGCTCTGGCCAGTGTGGTTCAAAATTGCAATGTTCCTCAGAAATGGTGTCACTCTCTGGAAACGGCAAAACGGGCTTGATTCTTGATTTGGCCTCTTTTGCTCCTGCTTCCTGTACCTATATCTGTGTAACGAACGTGTTGAAATTCAAACAACATATTTCTTTGTCATAACACAGGAGCCCCATGAGCTTAACTATGAGCAGCTTACATCTGCCCTGCATAATTACTCAGACTCCACTGGCTGGTCTCCCAAAGCCTGGACCACAAAGTTATCTGAAATTCCACTCTATACCAACCCATCTTCTAACTGCAGACCTCTTTGTTTGCCGCCTTCTCTGCAGCTGGGAATATGAGGTGCTCATTTTGCTTAAGGAGTGTATTTTGCGTGGAGGACACATCTTCATCACCCCTCTCTTGTCATGACATCTTTTCCACTCGTTTTTAGGTGTGTGTGTGCTTTTGGGTTTTTTTAATTAACTTTAAGACACTTTTTTGTCCCTGTTTTCTCAGTACATTGAGTACATCTGGAGATTAAGAGGTAGAAGGCACACCAAAAAATGGCAGCTTTTTTTTTTTTTGTACTTTATCTAACTCCTGAAACAACTTCTAGTTTTCACAGAGCATCTCGTGACCAAGTTTTGTTCAATAGAAAGATCCTTACTTTTAAATACTTTTCCTCTGGGAGGTGTGTTCTTGTTGCTAGAAGAGTTCAGGTATCCCCTTGGAGAATTTAATCATGATCTTATGATCCTTTTCAAAATTTACTCTGCAAGCAAGCATGGCTTCACTTCTGTCTTTTTGATTTGTAGGGACAAAAAAAAAAGCTCTACATGTTACAACTTGGCACATGAACTGTTTTGCTGGGCAAACACTGCTGAGTGTTGTGTCCAAGCAGCCAAAGCAGTACCATTGCACAGGTTTGTTTCATTTTTCCAATAGCTTTTGTAAAATAACTAGCAAAGAACCTGCAATACTTAATGAGGCTGACAGACAGGGAAAGGTCAAAAACAAGCAGGAGACCTGTTCTGACTCATTCCTCCTGGACTTACAACTTGTTTCTTAGACCAAACAGGGTTTTTATTAAAAAAATAAAAAAATTGTAAAAATTAAGAGATGACAGGCTGAAACTGCCTACTTTCCTTTCAGTGTCAGAAGACATAAATAGTTTAAGTCTGCAGTGGTTTCTGATTGAATATCCTTTTGAAGTAATGATAGCTATAATTTAAAGCAACAGTTACCATATTTTCTTCTCTTTGTGACATTCTTTGATGCCCTAAGTATAAATCTGCTTAAAATAGCTATAGCCATGCCTGGGTATACTACCAGGATTTTCAGAGGTTCTGACTCTAATTGCCATCATATGTACCTAATATCACAAACATAACTGCCTAATGACAATGTTGCTGCAAATACTTTCTTGACATAAGAAGAAAAGTAAATTCAGAGGTGCACATTAAGTTTAAATTGTTTGCTAAGACTAAAACTTTTGCAAAGAAATTATTTTTAATTAGCATAAATACTTTTTCAGGGCTGCTTGGCCCCAGATGTATATTCAGCTGGTAAAAGGGGTATAATATGATCTAATACAGAATCAGAAAATTACTGACTTTTGGGGACAATTACAAAAGTATTTTGGTATAATATAATTCCATACTTTGTTGTTGCCTCAAGCAAATATGTATCTACTCCATCAAATAGATTTTTTTTCCCCCAAAAATGATGCAACTTTAAAAAAATAAATACAATTTGGGGATAAGTGTAGGTTCATGGGCATCTTTTTCTCTCTGTTAATTTCTCTCTCTGCTATTCTATTAAGTTTCCATTCCATACTCTTGCAATTAGAACAAAAGCTGAGCCTCTGAGTATATTCACTTAAAGAGCATCTCAGTGTTATCTTGGTGCATAGTGTAAAATAATGGACACACACCATGCATTAAATATTAAATATTTTAGTTAACATATTCAGTATTTTAAGTTTTAATAATAAGCCTTTAATGATTTGAGTGAGTTGTCATGTTTATCTTTTGGCATCAGGGAATAGATATTATTTAAAATAAAATAATAAAACCCCAATGAAATTAAAGACACCACACGAAAACATGAAAACAAAAACAAAACCACAACCAAACCAATTAAAAAAAAAAAAAGCAAACTACAGAGTCATCTCTTTGGGGGCCAAGTAAGGATTACCAGCTCAGAGAAGAGTATTTGCGTGGTTGAGAAAGAAGCTGGACAGGTAGTAAAAGGAAGCAGGACAGGAGAGACAAATTATGATATTGTTTTAAAACCCATCAAAATGGGTGTCACAGATAACTGTGTTTTATGAAGTTTATTTTTTAATATACTTCCTCTGGTTCTATGTTGTTCCTTCCAGTCGAGACCACCAAACCCTGCTGGCCTCACTTGCTAGGACATATTCTGCGTTTTTATCACCTGATGCTTTCTCCTAATTACATGAAGTTCAGATCTATGACAGCTCGACTGACTTCCAAAGTAAATGTATAACTTTATAAACAAGGCAGGTTGGAAACACAAGCAATCTTGCTGCAGCAGCAGCATACTTGGCAAGGGCCGATTCCTTTGCCATCCTTGATACCTGAAACACAAGACAATTTGTAGTGGTGTCACTGTGACTCACACAAGTGCTCCAGACCTCTGGTGCCTCTCAGCCTCATTTATATCAGAGCAACAGCAGAATAATACTCCTAGTTGATTTGGTAGTGTAATGAGTAATTCTCATACAAGGCAATGGAGGAGTCAGGCTTGTACTTCTAGAGTATAAAATTACTGATAAGCCATTCTCCCCTTTCCCAGCTCTCAGATGTAACTGAGATATGGAGGGATGAGGTTTCAGCTTCCTGGCTCTGTTTCTGGGTTCTGGCCTTTCACAGTATGCAAACTCATGATCTTGCCACTCAGGGAGTAAATTTCTTCACAAATTCTTCAGAGATTCAAAGTTCAGATAGGACAACACACCAAGTCCTGCATCTGAGCTAATTGCAAACACATTCAAAGCAGTGGATGGGAAAGTCTTTAACCTTTGTTTGCTTCCAAAAGGCATTTTGCTCAATCTGGTGTGATGAGTCAAGAACTGCTTTTACTGTTTGGACAAGAAATCCTTCATACAAGTCTCGAAACCCCTTTTGAAGAGACTGAATCATCATTCCTGCCCAATAGCAAGGTAAGGTAAGTGTCGGCTTTGATGTTCACAGGCAGTAAATGGGCAGGTTTTGGTGTCTCCTGGCACCTCCTGGATCTATCTTGAGAAAGCAGTGGAGAGAACTGCAATGGCCAAGACCTCATGTTAAAGACAATCTGGCAGTCTGTGATCTGAGGTTCACTAATGACCCTGCCCCTCTGGGAGATGAAAGGCTTGTTGAGCCAGAGAGTGCCCTCCATGGTACCAGTAAATAATTTAGGCTGCCCATCAGCATGGCTGGGACAATGCTTCTCTGTGGAGGAGAGAACCCAGTAGGACTTAAACTAAGAAACAACAAGGTGGGTAATGCAGACTCTTATGCTAATGGGAAAGCCTTTCTGCATGAGAAAACAGGAGTTCAAGTCAGTATGGAAAGACAAAGGGTAGTCTGCTCTAGAAAATTCATGTGCAGCAGAGACCTGGAGATGCTACAGATCAAGGGACAACCCAGATCACAGGAGGACATTTGAGTCACTGCACAGCTGGGGCATGTGGCTATTTTTATTTCAAGGTAAAGAAAGGCAGCGAAGTTTCCAAAATGTAAGTCTTTTCTGGAAAGTTGGTTTGGTTTGTTTTTGACAACTGGTTTCACTCCAAAATCCTCCTGTTTCTTAACAGTATCAGACACCATCAAGAAGACCATTTTATTTATTTGCTGTGTATATTACATCTTACATCACACATTTCTAGTATCTAAAAATGAGATTCTAAAATAGTAAAATTACAGTGATAAATTTACCATTTCCTAGTATAAATCCAAATCCAATACAGCGTGTCGTAAAGGAGTAAATTTGAAACCAGTTACATGAATGCAATAAAACTTAATATTTTGATGCCAGAAACTGCAGAAGATATGAAACTGCTGGGAATCATTGGTGACTGTGTGTACCCTCTCCCTCCAAACAGGGAGATATTTAATTCTTTTTCACATAAATGTATAGAAGAGAATGAGAAACTTGTACAGTTTTGGGAAGGCAACGTTTGTGCCTGTGCAGGTGCAGAGGCAGTGCTCGGTACCATGATTGCTGCCATGGCCATTCCCTAAAGTTACCCACTGCAGGTCTAATGCTAGCAGAAATTTGTTTCTCTCTTTGTGATCACAACTGGAATCAAATGTTCCCAGAGTCTTCATATTAAAGAAATCACTAGTGATTTTCATGGTTAAAAATTGTGGGCAATAATAGTTAGAGAGGAGCAGAAAGAAAAGCACTGTGAGAGTCTAGCAGAAGCCTGTGCCTGGGTTAACTGCTAATCCATGCCCAGGAGCCCCCAGCCCTGCGAGACATGGCCCTGCCCTTTTTTGTTCAGGAAACATGTTTCTCAGCTGTTATTGCAGAGGCTGAATGGTGATTTCGTTGAAGGCAGTGGGGAGAATGGATCAGAATTTGGCCTTATTTCTGCTCCAGGCTAAATGGGAAATTATCCTTTATATTTTTTTTCATATTCCTGAAAGTACTCAAGCCAGCATTGTATGGTTTTCCTCCTTATTTCCTTTTGTTCCTATTCAAACATCTGTCTGAAGTAGTGCATTACATACTAATTTGGTTGGAGCTCTTTTTTTTTGCATGGTTGGGTGTGATTACAGTCTTTCACTTCATTTTCATTAATTTGCTTCATTTATTTGCTTTTGATCTTTTATGGGGCCTTATAGTATCTGTGTGTGTGAGAGTGAGCACGTGTGTGTGCATGCAAACAGGGAAAATTTCTGCATTCATTTCTTTTTGAACATTCACTGCACTCTGGATAGAGCTGGCAACAGGGCACTTGGGTTACATCTGATGCTTGTACGTGGGCCCTGACTCTTCCTCACCATGTGGCAACAGACAGTGGCATCAACAGGGTGCTCCCACCTGGGCACCCACCTGCCCTTGACCTTAGGCAGGGCAGTGTGTGAGCAGCAGGATGTGTGAGTCAAGAGCCATGCACTGCCCGTGTATTTCAGCTGGGATACCAAAACCCCTTCTTGAAGTGGTACTTCTGTGTGCTGCTTTGCTGCTGCTCTGGCTTGTGAGTGCACAGAGCAGGATGCTGTGGGAAGGGGCTGTCGGCTGGATTTCCACACTGTGTGTTAGTCCATGTTTCTAGAGGGGTGTCTGTGACTCAAACACTTCCTCTGATGCTCTCTTGGTAGTCTTTGGCCTACAGGAAGGACTGTAAATATATGTACTACAAACTGAAATAAGTACATACGTTTTGAGATCATTGCTGGCAGAAATCAGTGCTGATCTGCCATTCTTGCAGGCTCCCAGTGTCTCATGATAAGAGGAAGGCTTGGCCTTCCAGTTGCAGCCCCAAGCATTGTCCAGGACACAGGGACTGCCCAGCCAGCACACATTTAGCTCTGAAATGCCCCCTTGTCTTCTGCAGAGGGACATATCTATTTGCTTCTCCTGTATTGCATTGTCCTCACTCCTGATAGCATAAGCATGGTGATAGGGCTGTGGCAGAGCATGTGTTTCACCTTTCCTTTCTTTCCCTATCCCTCCCATCATACAGTGTGTGGATACATGTGTTTTGCCTAGATCGTTTCCTGTAAAGTTGGAGGGTAAAGCTCTCCATCACATGTCATCGTTGTCTATAATTACTGTTCTGTCATTGTCCTGGAGAGGAGCTGCTTCTGTCACCCCATCATCAGCTTTCTTCTCATCTTTTTGAAGCTTCACTTTCCCTCCTAGGTACCCAGGAACAGATTGATGATAGACTCTGTGATGTTTTTTGATCTTTCCCCTCATACCCTTGGATCTTACTCACCAATCTTCTTTGCCTTTCTGTCATTGCTAATAAATTTTCTTTCTGTTAATGTTATCTGTATGTTAATATCCCTACAGGAAAAGATACCATAGTAGGAAATACTAATTCCAGAGACAAGAGACGTTACCTTGGTTTGGCCAGTGTGCATAATTTTAGCAATGGCAGCCCATGCAAGTCTTCTAATGCATAAATCCTCCCATAAAGGCCATGTTGAATGGGCAGTTACATGGAATGACAAAGGAGATGTTGTTCATATTTAGTAAAAGCCTTGTGTTTCTGAAATAATTTTTATCATCTTGTACTGCGGACATATTCACACATTTTTTGCTCTATCAAGCTGTGGTCAAGGAGATCAGGCCCTGCCATTGTTCTTATTTCTCAGGCAATGTTTTATAATAATGCCTGTTATTCCTTTTTCTTGACATATTTTATATAAATATTATAAGAATATGTTTGATTTGTACCATCTCATTTAGAACCTTTTAAAATTCCTTCTCAAACTAAAAGCATACCACTGCTTGAAGAAAAATAAGCACAGTACCCTTATCACTCTGGTACTGTTTTCTTCTAAAATATCTCCCATTTGGAAGTCTTTACTGTAATAACTGGGATATGAACACAAAGGCTGGAATTTTCCCAAATAAGAAAGCTTTAAGCCATAATTTCTTAGTACAAAAGCTTCTTTTTTGTTAAATTATATATAAGTATTTTCAGCAGGACCTCCTATGCACAACTATGTGGTGAGCTCTCCCTTTTGCAGTATCAGCTGAAAAATATAACTTCTATACCGTTTATATCCATGTCACTGTTACAAACAAATCTTGCTTTACTTTGGAGTGTGAGTCAGAGACACACAGTCAGAGATATATGCACAAAATGTGTGTCTGCTTTTTAGTTTTGGGATCATTGCCCTCTGATCTCACTTACCTCTTTTACTGCTGTGCAGGAATGCAAACCCTGGATTATAGTCTGGACAAAAGCACAGGTTGGGCATGAATGAATTTATAGATTCCCCAGACAAATGAGAACATACAGATTCTTTTAACTCATGGTACTACTGACTGTAGTCTTTCCTTTCTTTTGCCCATTTATGCACATTTACATCCATATTAAGAAGAGTGAATTCCATCCTGCTCTTCAAAAGAAAAACCTGCTGCTATAACATGTCACCTACTGCTACAGCTGGGATTTTTCAGAGGAATTTTCAGTGGGATTTGGTGCCTAACTGCCCTAAATTCTTTTGGAAATCCCAGTCTAATAGTCCTATATGGGGGTGTAAAAACTGCCTTCCATAAAGGAATTTTCCTTTTCATTTTGCACCTCTCTCCTAGGCCAGCTGGGACACAGCATCTCAAGCCAAAAAAAAAAAAAAAGGCATTTCCAGCCTCCCCTGCTCACAAAGGAACATATTTCATCCCCCTCAGCAGCACCGGTGCCCACTGGCTCAGGAAGAAGAAACCTGATGATCACACCACTGCTGGGGTCAGTAGTATGTTACACGGCCTACATTTTCTTTTGAACTCTCAAAACTATGTTTTGCCTTCCCATTGGCATTATTCCTAAAACACTGATAAGACTACAAATACTAAGCACCGTACAGTTCTAGTCTATATCAGTTAGTTGGGTTTTTCTGTGAGTTTCCCGTTAAATTTTTGTAAAGGGTATGTAAGAAATGCCTGATCCAATGAAGTAAATACCAACAGATATGTTTGTTTTTCAGCATATACTTAGAGAGTTTAATTTAGCATAGAAGAGCAACTAAGAATCAAGTATTGTTATGGTAAAACACTTCCTTTCAAGTAGAGTTATATGTGATCCCATAATAAATCCAAATATGCATCATTGTTTATTAGAAAGTGAAAATTTAAATTAACAGTACCAAGTTCCACTCTCTGCTATTATCTCAGTGTATTTGGGTTTGTGAAACATGAGCATTCAGAAGCAAAACCTGCATGAAATCTTCCAATTGTGAATGCTTTTTCCCTGTAAGAATTTGCAATGAATTTCTGGAAATTTGCTAAGTCCCCAAGGGAATAAGAATTCACAGTTCTAACTAACCCTGAGGGTCATGTTATCACACAGATTAACTATTCTCAACCAATTTCTGAAATTCATTAGGCAGTTAAGGCTTTCTATCAACATTAGTAATGTGTACTTTCTTTTTCTACATATTTGTCCTTAAATATATTTATTAGGTCCCTGACACACAGTAGTCCTCCTTCCTCTTATTAATCAGCTTCTCACATGCCCCTGAAGAAGCATCTCAATTCACAGTTCAGCTAATTATTCTTCCAATTATTCCTTTTAAAGGAGGCAGTACACAGTACCACAACTATTAATACACAGTGCTATTCCACAACACTGTATTTGGAGAAATAGTATCAATAAGTGTATTTTTTCAACCCAGACGAAGTTTTATGTTTTGTTGAATTAAATAAGAAGTGTAGCATTTCCCAGAAGCCAGTAATACCAGTGTCTGTGTTATGGACTTTATAAGTAAAGCCAGGATTCTATTGGAAGTCATAAGAGTCAAATGCATCAGAACAAGGATTTTTCTAGTATTTATGTCTCAGATAAGGTCTCTCCTGCTTAAACTGATGCATACCATGGACAGTGGTGGCATATGAAGGTGATCAGCACATTTGGAGTGAAGCCCATTAGCAACATATTCTCAGAAAAGTACAGCCTCACAAAAGGATTGCCTATGAACAGGAGACTGGAGGCTTCCTCAGTCATTAAGTCCCATCTCATGTTCATGCAGGCACCATCTTATGTAGTGTCCCAAACTGATCTGTCAAGCTGACCTGATGGAAGGAAACAAGGGCTTGGTTTGTGTTGGGGTTTTTTGGTTGGATGGTTTGGGGATTTGTTCTATCCCAAAAGCTCCCTATTCTGATGGGTTAGGGCTTTCTTTTAGTTTCCAGACATTCTTGGTTCATTTACATCCACTTCTTCTTGTGCCAACGCTGTCCTATAATTTCTAGCCTGTAAACTGAAAGGACAAACAGAACATACTGGCTCTGTAGTAAGGAACAGGTTGAAATGCCTCTGGGTACAGAGAGTTGGAAAGTGCCTGGGAGATGGCCCAGGTGAGCCTCACTCTTATATTGAAGGAAACATCTCTGAAGGAGAGTGCTGTTTCATTCCCAAGCAGCTAAGGCATAAATATTTTTCTCTTCCAGAAAGCTTCTGCAAAATGATAGTCTGCTTTTACACCAAACCATTTAATAAGTTTAATTAAATGGAAGCTTATGATAATTAAACCAAAAGCCTAAGGGCCCTGTTCTGTGAGGACTTACTCCTTGCATAAGACCAATTTCCATATAATTTAGACAACAAAATAGCGGAACAGTACTTTGCCATCTAATTTATATGAAATTGGTATTCTCCAACCCAGATTTATATTACACTGTAAACACACTTGTGTCTTGGCAGATACCTCCAGTACAAGTACTGGAGCAGAAAAGAAAGAAAAAAAATTTAAAAGGGAAAACCCCTTTAAAAAAAACAACCAAACAAACAAATCCCCCCCCCAAAAAAAAACAAACTAAACTAAATAAACCTGAATGTGCAAATTAAACCATAATCTGATAAACTCTGCATGAGGATCAAATATCTTTAAACAAATTCTCTAACATAGCGGGTACTTGTAGGTTCTCCTTTCATAACAAATTTGCATATTTACTACTTCTGGGTGTTTTCCTGAACTAGTGTTTGCGATCAATGCTAGAAAAAACCCCACGCTCTGTGTTTTGGAATTTCTTACTGTCTCCCCGTGTGTCCCAAAGGAACGGTAACGGTGCATTATCTTCTCCGCCACCTGTATTTTTATTGCACTTCAAAACAAAGCTCCAGTACTACAAAGAATCAATGGGGCCTGATTCTTCACTACCTTACTCCAGCTTTGCACAAGCCTGCTGCAGACAAAACCATTCCTCTTGCTTACAGCTGAAACAGTGGGAAAGTCCCCAGCCCTCCTGCAAGACACAAGCATGAGAAACATAAGCAATCCAGGTGGAAGGGCAATTATGACCCTTTCTGTTCTCCTCTGCTCCTACATGCAGCACATCTGCTAACTGAGACCTCCATGTTTGGTGACTTTCCTGCAGAAGCCTCTCTGCTTTGGGGGAGTTTTTATGTTTTATTTCCTTTTTTTTAAAAAACCACTGAAATTGGTGGGTTCCCATTCAGAAGGAGGTTGATTTTGTGTTAGTTCTTGTTCTAAAGGAAAGAAGTGGTCCTACATTGAGGGAAGTTATAAGCCTGACAGTTGTAGAAAAGGTGAAATCATTATTTTAAACAGGCTGGACACCAAATGCTGCTGTGCACAGCTACTCCCTATGAGATGCTGGTGATTAATTGTTCAGGGTTAGAAGATAACCAGGTCAGAGCCTTACGAGATATACACTTCCTACTGATAGTCAAACAGTAGACACCCATATCTAAAGTCTATTTGTAAAAGTAGTAGGGAGGCATTGTCCCTTGTACCATAACTGTATCATTATAATTTATAATGCCCATCCCTTGATTTCTAAACCTTCAATACACCAACAGTCATAACTTTGACCTGCTGTTTTGCTTGCACTGCAGAGTAAATCCAAGGCCCAGTGGTTAAAAACCAGCCCAGATGAGCGAGAATTATTCCCTGTAAGACAAGGCATCTGGAAGATCTCACCCTGTTGCTCACTGCCCTACCTATTTGTGGGCTTTGACCCAAGCACACAGAGAAGCATTGCATCCTCAGGGTCAATTTTGACAGCTCTGAACATGGAAACCCATTTTCTTTACAATCTTCAGAAGTGGCTTACAAAATATCTAAAGTATTCAAAATCTGTGACCTTTTCCTCCAGGCAGAGACTTCGTCATGGTGATCTATGTCTCTGTGGCCTTAAGGCCAGATTAATACAACACATCCCCCCAAACCACCTGCAGGCTGGAGCTGCCGGAGAGGAGAAGCCTGACTGCTCAAGGGCCCTCACCTGGGGAAGCCGGCGAACCCTGTGCTCAGCAAACAGCATTATAAAGTATGATGAAGTCTTTTTAATTATTGGCGGTGTTTAAAGCCTAAAACAGTAGAAAGCCAGATCCTCTGAGGAGCCCACACATCATGTCACACTGTGACATTTTTCAGAGCAGATGCAGTAATACAATAGAGACCCATGGAACTGTCCTCTACTGTGGGACAAGGGGCCAGCTCCTCTTGGAGGTACCTGAAGGTTGTTTGAAGACATGTCTCCTCTCACAGGGAGTGTCTAGCCTTGGGATCTGGGTGCCTGACTGCCCAGGGCAGCAAAGGTTGAGAGCCTGAAGGTCAGGTTGTGCTGCCCAGACAGCTTTCCTCCATCTTCTGCAGGAAAAAGGCTGAGCAAGGCAACCTCAGGCTATGGCTTGGAGGTGTGTTGGGCTTGTAGGCTGCCAGCTGACCCTTTGCAGAATCTGTGGCAAGCTTGAGGCTCAAAAGTAAGTGTGCTGTTTGGGTTTTTATGTAAATTAACCCCTTTAAAGATAAATAAATAAATATAAATTTTCAAAGGCAGAAATAGAAGGATTGCATTAATTTTCATAGATTATTTCCCTAGCAAGACATGGTCACTTGCCATTTTTCAGAGGTCAACTCCCCACCCTGTATGAGAGAGCTTCTTAATATTATTAGCAAGTTTGTCATTTTTTGACCTTACTTTTAGGTTTTTAAGATTAGAAATGTTCTTGGAGTAGCCTAGCATATCAGAACCTAAACCTGGTTTAAGGTTTTGTACCCAAACCTGAACCTAGATCTGTGTTCCACAAGTCCTCTCTTTATTACAAACAAAATGGAGCACACCAGACTCAGCTGCACATTGAAATGAATCGGACACCCCGAAGCTCCTGGAGGGCTTTTAAACAATGGATCCAATTTGTGCAGATTAGGAACTCACTCGAATAATGGGATGAGTTCCAGAAAAAATTAAGATGATCCCAGTCTAGGGGAAGGTATGGAGGAATAGGAAGGACTCCTCAGCACTTGTGTGAGGCTGGGGAAGAAATTTGGATGTATGAAAGGGAATTAGTGGAGAAGGCTAAGGAGAAGATTGGAGAGGTGGTGGTCTTCCTGTGGTACCTACTGCAGCTCCACTGAGCCCAGCTCACATGAAAATTGTTTGCTGAGACCTCTGTGTGCAGTGCTGTATGTTACAAGTGTGACATTCAACCTTCTGCATCCATCATGAGAAATATTAGTATTACTTTATTGTAAGTACACTTTTGTAGAGATCCTGACTGGATTTTCATTCTTTTAAACATATTCATGACTAAGAGGAATATTCTGCTCCAAAATTTGCCAAGCCCTAACATCCAGAAAACAGAAATCTCTTATGTTCCATAGTGCTGAGTATGTGGTCCAAGGATCCCTCATAAACTCTGTAGAGAGCAAAACCATATTTGCACCTCAGTTACAAAACTCAGACAAGAAGCCTTAATATTCCTACCAAGCTGTGGTGATGATGGAAGGTCCACATTTCTGGCCAAGCCCTGTGTAAGTGTATATAACTTTCAGGAACATCAGTAGTATTTCCTCCCTCTCACATCAAGTCTGAATTTGACCCATAACATTTGTTAAATGGCTCAGAAAAAACACCAACTTATGTTAAAAAACATAGTCTGATACAAATAAAGAAATGGAGTAGAGAGTGAACAAAGATGTACAGAACTGAGTTTCTGAGTAAAAAGTAGTCCTGGTCACAGCCTAGCTCCAAGTCTCACCATCTGGTTTCAAGCATATTTACTTAACATTAGTATAGCAAGTAAGGTAAAAAGTATGTAGTCTTAGTTCGCATGCAGCATCAAGATTCCAAACTCCGACGATAAATAATGTCCAAAGTGTGAAAGCACAATTCTGTTTGTCCTGGGCCTCTTGTTGGGGAGATGTGAGGGACGTGGAGCACAGAGCTGCCAACTGTGCTGGTGTGGCAAGGCAGGAGCACCCAGGTGGTCACTTGGCCAAACACCATGCATGCCACTGACCAGCCCCAGTCCCACCACACTGAGACGCTTTTCAGGGGAAGCATTTCATGTTCCAGCACCTTGCACACACAGAGCCTCTTTTCTAGGACGTTGTTACCTTGCTGTTATTTTACACTTCCTTCCCAAAAAGCTTCAAAGTCTATTTTTTAGCACATATTTATTAAAATTTTCTCTCACTATTCAAAAGAATATTTGAATGGCCACTCGAAACCCCGCTGCCTAATGACTGCCAACTTGCTGAAGAAAGGAGGTGAGGGAGGCTTTACTTTGGGCAGGAGGGAGAGAAAATAAAGAGAAATCGGCCCAGCTTCAAAGGGCGCATTTCCATAATTGCCCTGTAACTTTGGCAAAATAAATCTGAAGGGCTGAGAAAAGCGCAATCTCTCAGATGAGTGCACTACAAAAGCCCCAGAGATCCCCAGTCCCACTTGTTACTATTCTAATTCAGTGAGAGAATTCAGTCCCTAACCTCAGTAACAAAAGCCATGAAATCACCGTCCTCCTATTCCGATAGCCCATTCCCAAAGAATAAGACCTTATCCAGCCTTTGTCTCCATCCTGCTCACAGACACTTGGTACAAGTTAGGATAGCATTAGGTGGAAGAACAACTGGTAGAGGGTTTTCAGGCTGACAATTTAAACCCTCAGTCTCAGGTCCTTGATTGCAAATATGTGTACTCCTACGAAAGAGGGGTAGATGAGGTCTGTTTCTGACTTGTTTTACTATCATAAGAAGTCCCTTTTGTAGATTAGATGTAGTTAAATTTCCATACAATCTGTCAAAACTTCTCAGATGAAACATGCACTTTAGAGTTATGCAGTAGTTTTACTTTGGAAAGGCAAAAATACCCCCCACAACTGCTTCTGGGATTTAACGTTTGTCCTCAGCAGTACACAATATATTTTTTTTAAAAAAGTAACTGTAAAATTAATTGTAAACAAAAATTTGAAAAAAAGTGGCTAAAATGGCTTTGCCAGCATAGTCGCAGTTCCAGCTTTTTAACTCCTGCATGAAAAAATGACTGCTGAATGTGAATAGTAGATCTTTTACAGCAAAGGCCCAATCTCCCATCATTTGGCCCCTCTCTGACTTTTTTATTTTCTCAATAAGACGAGCTTTTGTGGCGATGTTCAGTATGGACAATCAGGACAGCCTTATAAAGGGATTGAGAAGGGCATACAAAGGGCTGCGGCAGCATCAAAGAGAGCCCAGCAGCACAATAGAGATGACATTTTTACATCCCAGGGCTGGGGCGGGCAGGGACTGAATACTGTGTCCATAGCAGTGTCAATAAACAATGAGCAAAGTGGGAAAGGGGTGAAAACACAAGTCAAAATCTTTTTATTGAAGCCCCCTACACATTCATTGGGCATTTTCAGCCCTGCATTTGAAAGCTCTTCCATTTACTCACTCTCTGGATTCCCCTATTTAACTGACTGATGATGGCTCCATTTTGATATCTGAAGAAAAGAATGGGAATTCTTCCTGAAGTGAATATATTAATTCATGAGACTTAATTGCATTTTACTGGCAGTAAAGAAAATATTAGCTGCATGCTGCTGTTCTTAAAGGGGCACTGCCATATTTAACACCACATTCAAGAACCCTTTTTAAGAAGCCTCAGACTTACCTGTGGTACTATTCCTGCCTATGGTTCTTGGAAGTAATGTTCTACTTTTAGTTTACCAGTTCCCTGTGTTTAGGTTTGGTTGGTTGGGGGTTTTGCATTAAAAAAAAACAGCTGGACTGTTCAGTTTAACTGGTTTCTCATTGCATTTCTTGTGCCCAAGCCCAAGGTCTCAGTGTGGTTCAAAGTACCAGCATTGAAAGTCTAAAACCAGAGGATTTAACCCTGGTTGTTTAGCCAATTCAGGTAATCTCAGCAACTACACCAGATGCCAGGAGGGCAGGGATGAGAACTAAAATTTGCTTTCGGGCATTTTTTTTCCCGGAATTTCACAGAAACATTTCTTTTAGTATCAGGTTATGATTTAGCACACTAGAGGAAATCTGTCTATCAAGCATACTTTTCTGGCATTGTCTTCTGTAGGAATCACTTGCAAAAGTCTCCATCTGAGAAGACCAGCACTAGTGTTGCTGTTCAATAGCCATCTCAAGTGTCCTTTTTCATTAAATTATTTTGGAATGGGGCTGGTCTAATCTCCTAGTGAAGCTTTATCTTTCTTGGAAGCAAGTTAGACTGTAACAGAGAAAATCAATGTTTTACTCCTTGTATCTAATTTCACATTACATCTATGTTTTTAGGCACTTAAATTTTACTGCTAAGGTATCTTGAGTATTGCCAAGTCCAGTGTGAATTATACTAATGATCGCTGAGCAATCCAATAGAGTGAGTCATATATTTGAGAGAGAGAGATTTTCTTTTCACTGTTTTTCTTGAAAATAAATATGGTATTAATGCATTAAAACCTCAAGTTTATGCATACCCAGTGAGTAATTTTATTCCAGCCTGGCTAGCTGGCCTACTGACATGCATTTTCACCACTGCTAAAAATAATGAGGAATCCGAGTGACACACATTTATGGCTAGGAGTGCCATCAGATTCCTTGACCTAATTGAGCATGCCTACACACCTTAGAGTGTTTTGCATAACCAACTTAGACAGCAGGAACATTTCCAACCAGATTGATTGACATATTTTATTTCTAACTTAAGCTTAATCAGGACCAAGAATGATTCATTTATACCTTTCAAACTTTAGGAATTGACATAGGAGACAACCAAGCTGCAGACTCCAGTGTAAGCAATCATGTAAAGGAAAAAATATAGATTAATACAGTTTATTAGCCCACTAAGCTGCTATGGTTGATATAATAAAATTAATTAGTTAGCTGGTAGGGGAATTATTTTGTTTTGTAAAATAAATGTCAAACTAGATTTTTTGCAGAAAAGGTTTTTTCTAAATCCCTCCTCCACTAAACATTTATCTGAAGCAATATTCAGAATCTAGAGCTACCTTAAGGTGCAGTTTGATTTTTTTTCTTTTTTTAAGAAAACAGCTGGACGAGAGCTCATCTCCCAGCAATAATCACATTGACTCTCAAATTGAAAGAGTTTCCGGCTTTTAAGGTTTAAAGTACCTTCAAATAAATATCAGCAGTTTCCACATGCCATACCTTAAGCAGGAACAAAGCCTAATAGAATAGACTGAAATAAAAGTGCCATTTCCAGCACGTATGTGGCTGCTCTATGCTGAAAATGTCCTTTAGCACTTTTTAACCATATTCTCTAGTGTGTCAGCAAAGAGACTCCATCAGAGTATTTAACATTGCTGGGAGCAAAGGAATAAAGTGGAGTCACTGTTGATTATTACTCATTAGCCACAAGGACATCCACTTAACATGTGAATAAATGAATGACACCATGTCCTAATGGAAATGGCCTCAGTGTACCTTTAAGCAAAATGTTGTTTAATATCTTCCATTTGCTGAATAGCAAAGAGGCCTGTTGGACATGCACAGCTAGCAAGCGGCCATTGTTGCTTTGTTCCAATTTCAGCATTTAATAAAAAAAGATGTTGTCTTGACTGCAACAAAGCTGGGCCTCAAAACCCTGAGTGGCAGGACAGGCTTGTCCTCACTCTGCAAATTCAGAATTTCACTGGCATCCTAAAGGGTTAATGCCCATAAAGAAAATGAAACCTTAGAAGGTGTATGTTCTTCATTATTCTGCTTTACATTCAAACATATAAAACAAAGAACATCTGATATCTTTATTGGTTTTCTTAGATAAAAGGCAAGCAAACTATAAGCCTTAATTTTATTATTACCATTTTTTAACAAGGAAGATAACACTCTCAAAAGTACTTGATTAGGGTTCCCTTTGATTTGTATCTTGTTATGATTGCCAGGGCATATATTTTTGTATTATTACTTTAGTACACTGATGGTTCTGATCAAAGTGATAAAAATAGGTATTTTAAAAGTGTAAATATTAACCATACAGGTAAACCACATAATCTGAACGGCATCTTGTACGCTACCATGCTGAAGCACACATTGGGAAGCCAGTACAGCTGAGATATATGTTCCTATTTGGAAAGCTAGTAAGTCCAGGCTGGAGGAACCCTTTTGCTCCCAAACCCTTGCAGCAGCAACTTACGTAGTTCACAACTACTTTTTTTTTTTTATTAAAAAAAACCCCAACAGAATAGCTACTGAAGACAGCTGCAGATATGGTATTGGAAATGTTTGCTATATCACATATCTAAATACACATGATCAGAATCCAGACAGCACACATCTGTTCTTATGGGAATAAACCAGGTTTAACTATCTAAGGAAAATAACAGCAAGTGCATCAGCTAACATGGAAGATTCGGAAGGGTATTTTAATGCATGGTCTGATGCCTGATTGTGAAAATTGTGCTGGATCTTTTCATTACTCTTGTGATTTTGTCTGCTAACAGCCAGCTGCACTGGAGGCAGCTCACTGCTGTTTCCCAGCTCACAGGGCTTTCTCCTGTCTTATCCGAGGTCGTGATGGGCACATTGGCTGCAGTGAATGGGGAGGCTGACACGGCCCGCTACGCCCGGCCGGCCGCTCCCACCAGAACTGGATCTGACAAGTTGGAAGTCTCTTTCTCCTGCCTCTCCTGCCTCCTCCTCCTCGCCGACGCTTCCTCCGGCCGGCCCCGCGCAGACAGGGAGCGAGAGAGAGATGATTACATCAATCAGTGTCAGGTCTGGGAGCTGTGATTTATGAATATGCATAATGAGCTCTCACCTTTGAGAAGGACTAGCTAGGGAGATAATTGATTAGACAGGAAAAGAGCAGCCAACAGAGAGGGAGAGGGAGGCCTCTCTGCGCTGTCTCGGGCAGCCCTGGCTGGGGCTCCAGCGAGGCTGTCAAGCTGAGAGGGATTTCTGAAAAAAACCCACTCATAGTATTTTTAATGTTTTGTTGAAACACGCATAACAAAATGTTTCCTCACAAAATTAATGCTAATTTTCTCCACATTAGGGTAGGGAGCTAGGCAGGCACAAAGGCACAAACTTTCTTTCCCCTCGTGGGGAAACCAAGTTCTCACTTCCAGAAGCCAAGGGGCGGCTTTCCCATGGCTGCCATGCTGCTGCTGCAGGAGCATCCCCACGGTCAGAGTGAAGGGAGAGGGCTCTGCGGGGACAGGGAGCCGAGGGGCTTTCTGTAAAAGCAAAGGAGCCTTTAATGGAGGTAAAAAGCTGGGGATGCAATTGTTTTCCCATCATGGTCTCATTATTTTCTTCCATCCCCTTTAAGCATCTGTCTGTCCACTGTGTGAAAGTTTCTATGGAAAACCCACCAGGATGTCCAGAGGAAGGGGATGTGGAAATTTGCCTTTAGTTTTTTTCTCCCCCCACCCCTCCCATTTTACATGTCATTAATCTTTTTTTTTCTTTTTTTTTCCTCAGCAAGAATTGGCTAAGGAAAAAGCGGAATACAAAGTACAGTGAGACTGGGTAAAATTTACATGAGAAACGATCCGTTTTCTAACTCCCCACCCACAGAGATTCCCCCATTTCAGGAGCCTCTTGAAGGGAAAGAGTGGGAACAGTTCCCGGCAGAAAGACAGAGAGCCACACGGGGCTGTGAAAAGGCAAATGCTGTTTCGAGAGTGAGCTGTGGCCAGAAGGACATATGGGGAAAGGAAGGGGACGTGGAGGGGGAAAAGCAGAGATCACAACACTGCCGCAAACTCTGCAGGTCCCTTCTCCGGCCTCCTTTGCTTCCAGCCATTGCCAGGGAGGCTTCAGGCAGGCACCAGGCGAGGGGTGTCCCCATCATAATGCCAGCCAGGAAGAATATTAATTGTGAAACATTAAAACATTATATAAAATGTGTGTATATATACACACACACATATATAGTGTAAACATATATAAAAATCTTATCACTTACAAACGCCTAGGATTTAAAATGTAGTTTATCGGCCTAGTGCAACCCAATCCTATAAATAATACATTCCTATCACTATGACCTCAAAATGTCAATACTGCGCAGCCCTGCGCATTTGCATATCTTGTACTGTCTAAACTTGAAGCATGTCAGCTATGTGCTTCTGTTTGTACTTTAACTTCATTTTAACTCTTGCTTCCTAGCTCCAATACCCTCCCCCCTCTGAGAGGTCTGTCACCAAAACCAGAAAAGCACCAGCTATTTAATCACCACCACGGTAATTATGCAGTTTCCAGGACTGTGAGGAGAGTACAGGTGGGGGGATACATGCCCCTCCGGCAGAGAAGGAAGAGCCTGGGAACAAAAGCAGGAGGCAACAAGCCCGTGAGCTCTACCTGCCCGTGGTGTTCCCCCTCAGCCGAGGGGATGCGCACGGCCATCTGCGGGCACCAGCTGCTGATGGTACATGGGGAAGGGAGAGGGGAGCAGCCCTCGCCCGCCCACCAACACTCCCTTGGGGATGGTTTCCGACCGGGAGGGGACGTCTCCCGAATCGGGCCCATTTCCAGCCTTTCGGCGAGGAAACGAAGCTACACGTTTTGGAGTCGGCGGCTCGGCTCCGGGCGCAACGGGAGACGGCAGCTCCCGGGGCGAGGCTGGCGGAGGCGCAGCCGACCCCTCCCGGGGCCGGGGGGCGGCGGGGCAGCCCGCGGGGCGCACAAACCGCCCATCCGAAGCGGAGCGGGGCTCCCTGCCGGGGTGCGCCCGCCGCCGCGCCTCGCTGCTCGGTGCCCCCATTCCGGCCGGTATTTCTTTCTCGAATGCCAAAACCTTCGGGAGCATGGGATGCCCCAGCTGCGCCGCCTTGGGCAGCCCCGTGCCCGCTCCCTGCTCAGCGGTAAAGAACGGCCCGTAGGGCTCACCCCAAAAGTGACCCCTGGGATGCGCGAAACGGGGGGGGAAAGCGTAGAAATAACACGGCCGCCCTACCGACCCGCGGCGACACCACCGACCCCCGAAGGCTCCTTTCAATTAACACACCCCTCCCCAGCCCCGCGGTGCCCCGCGGGGGCGGGGTGTGGGGGATCAACAGCGGCACTCCTAATACTGCCCTCGGGGGCCATGGATCATCTGCCTGCAGTCCCCGGGGCTCCCCGCGGCGGTGTCCTCCGCTTCCCTGGGACGAGGCGCTACTCCCGTATCCGCACATGGACACGGCCACCGCACCGGAACGGGGCGGCGGCGCCTGCAGGGGGCGCTGCGGCTCCAGAGATCGGCGGCGCCGCCGCGGGAAGGGCCGGGCCGGCCCCGACGCTGACCCGGCCCGAACACCCAGCCCGGGATGAGCCGCTGCCGCCGCGGCCCCCCCGAAAAACAGTAACTGGCGCGGGGCGGGACTAGGGGTGGAAAACAACTCCGGGGGGAGGAGGGGGGGAGGGAGGGGAAACGAGAGTGTAAGTCAAAGTGGCAACAGTTTATTTATTAGCCAAAAATATATACTTTCTTGTACAATTTGGTTCACACATATGTACATTTTTTACGGTATGTACAAAAAACAAACAACAACAACAACAAAAAAAAAGGAAACACCTAATTCTCACTGGACTTCCGAGAAAACCTCACAACTCAGCTAACCCAGAGGATAGTACAGAAGCGGGTATTTTTTTCCTTTTTAGTTTTAATATTACGCACATGCTTACAAGTTGTAACTATACAGAGATTTTTTACAATCATTACAACAACAATAAAAAATTAACTATGATGATGAGAGCGCCGATAGAACCATAGCGGCGTCAAGTTGGTTCTGGGGCCTGGAAAAAAATGACACAGAAAAAAAATTTAATAGAATTTTTAGTCAGCTTGGGCTGGCACAATATTTTTAACTGTAAGTCTCTCTGGTTTTGTTGTTGTTGTTATTTTTTGAAATAGATTTATAAATATAAAAACTTTGCAGGGTGACTTGTACTAAATGTATTTAGCCACGAAAACACCGCGGGCCTGATCCCCGTGGTTTCAATCAATCAAAAGTGTAGTTGATTTCTCATTGAAATTGAGTAACTGCTATGCCAAAGTCGGCCAGTCTCAGCCTCTTCAGCTTTCATACTCTGCGTGGGGTTTTTTTGTTCTGTTTTTATTTATTTTTTTTTTACTTTGATTCACTATTTTCTGCTGCTGCTGTGTCTCTTCCCCCAGCTAAGCCACTGCGCCGAGTGGCGATCGGGGCTGCGGGGGGCTCAAGGATGCGCTCCCGGCCAGGGGCGACCCGCGCCCGGGCACCGCAGTCCCGCTGCCCCCGAACACGGCTCGGTCTGCCCGGGGGAATGGCTCCCGAGGGCCAAAACTGAGAACAGCAAAGAAAATATATAATCAGAATAACCCACCACGCACGCAGAAGAAGAACAAGAAACCTCCCTGGAAAGGGAACTAAAGAAGGGGAGAAAATAAGCTAACCATTTACAACTGCCTCCATACATCCCGAGGAGACGGAGGGAGCCATCTCTTACCGCCTCTGCACTGGCTGGAAAGCTGTCTTTAGTAACTTTTTCTCTACTTCCAAGGCACTAGATCGATCTAAAAAGAGAAGGGGGGAAAAACAGTGTTCCTTTATAGCCCCCGTTTTATTTCTCCCATCCCTGAATTAAGCCTCGACATTTAAGATCTTTTCTCAGGGAGCTGCAAACACGACACGACTTCTCTGCTGCAGGGGTGACCGTCAGAGAAAACACAGCGACCCAGGAGCAAGCCTGACCTGGCGGCCGGGTCCTTCCCGCAAAAGCGACTACAACAGCAACAAAAATTTTCTCCGTTGGAGGAAGGTAATTCTCGGGG
>VWZD01004182.1:39061-49528 GCA_013396695.1 Sakesphorus luctuosus | reverse complement strand
TGCTCCGATGGGCTCCGCGCTCTGCACCTGGTCCGCGGGCCGCGGGAAGGCGGCGGCGGGGGGGGCAGCGGAGGCGGCCCCCAGGCCCAGCAGGTGAGGAGTGTTCAGTAAGGCCAGTGGGTGCGGGGGGTGGTGGTGGTGGGCCGGGAAGGCGCGGTTGGTCCAGTTGGGGAACTTGCCCAGAGGGCAGGAGGAGACGAGTCTGTGGGGCGGCGGGGTGGGCAGCGGCAGCGGCTGGGGGGGGGGCGCGGGGGGGGGGGCGCCCGCCGNGGAGAGCCGCCGCCGGGAGACTTGCGGGGGTTGTCCGGGCTGGTAGCCGTCTCGGCCAGCGACCAGATCTTTGGCTTCGGCAGGGCACCGGCCAAAGCGCCGTCCGTCGGGGAGGAGGCGGCGGAGGACGAGGTGGAGGAGGGGGGCGAGAGATGGGGCGGCGGCGGTGGGAGCGGCGGCTTGAGGGGCTCCGAGCCGACGGGTGCGGCGGTGGCGGGCAGCTCGCACTTGTGGTGGTGATGATGATGATGGTGCAGGTGGTGGTGGCGGAGATGGTGCGGCTCCCCCTCGGCGGCCTTGCCGTAGCGCTCCTCGGAGCCGGGCAGGTCCTCGAAGCCCTCGGATCCCTCCGAGTCCGTCTTGGAGTCGGAGTGCAGGAGGTCGGCGTCCTGCAAGTCGTCCTCGAGCTCGTCCTTGTTGCTCTCGATGTTCTCGGTGTCGATGTTCTCCAGGTCGATCTCCTCCTCGTCCTCCCTCTTGTCCTCTTCCCCCTCGTGGTCGCTGCCGTAGGAGTTGCCCTCCTCGTCCGTCCTGCTACGGGGGGCCCAGGTCATTTTGTTCTCCTTCTTGAGCCGCCGCCGCGCATTGGCGAACCAGGTGGAGACCTGGGTGAGGGTCATTTTGGTGATGATGGCCAGCATGATCTTCTCTCCCTTGGTGGGGTAGGGGTTTTTCCGGTGCTCGTTGAGCCAGGCCTTGAGGGTGCTGGTGCTCTCCCGGGTGGCGTTCTTGGGCCGCGAAGGGTCTCCGAACTGGTACTGCCCGTAGGGGTAGAAGGCAGGGTGGTGGGGTGGGAAGGCGGCATGCTGCACCCCCGGGCTCTCCTTCAGCTCGTACTGGGCGCCCTGCAGCGAGAGGGAAAGGGCGGCCCGGCTGAGACGGCTCGCCGGGCCCGGTTCCACTCCGTCCCGCCGCCGTTACCGGGAGCACAGCCCGTTGGCACCGGCGCGGCGGCCGGGCCGCGCTGCCTCCCCCACCGCGGAGTGCCTCGGCCCCGATCCCGGGCACGCTCCGGCCTCAGTACCCCAGTACTCGGGCCCGGTGCCCGAGGTGGTCCCGGGGGCAGGACCGGCTTACTAGGTACGTGTGTGCGGCGGGGCCAGCAGCACCTGGGGCCGGTCCCCGTGGCCATCAAACCCCTGGGCAGAACGGGGAGAAGCCGCGGGGCCGCCGTTCCAGCCCTGCCCGTCTCCGGCGGCTCTCCGGGACAGGACAGCGATAGCGCTCGTCTTTCTCCTGACAGCCCTCCCGGCGTCTCCCCCGGCACTCCCCGGGCCGATCCCCAGCGCGAACCGAGCGCCCTGGGGGGCGAGCGGCAAGCCCCGGGGGCCTCTTACCAGCTGGGGGAAGATGGGCAGCTCTGCAGCGTAGGGCAGGAAGGCTCCGTAGCCCTGGGCGGCGGCAGCGGCGGCGGCGTAGGGCGCGCCGTACATGGAGGAAAGCACGTNGGAGGGGGGGGGGAGACGAGAGGAAGAAGGGAGAGAAAGGGAAGAAAGTAGCAGGGCCGGGAGCGGAGGAGGGAGCCGGGTCGTTCGCCCTCGCCAGCCGCCCGCACTTTCAGCGCCTCCCGCAAACTCCGGCGGACATGGGGGGGGAGCCGGGGGTGCGCGGAGGCCGCGGGCTCCCTCCTGTCCTCGGCCGCCGCGGTAAACGATCCGATCGCTTCTTTCTTCTCTCACTTTTCCTATTGATCTGAGTGGACCCAGGTCAGGTCCTAACAGATTGCCTGAGATTATTGGGACTCTGGGCTCTGATTGACATTTCTAGTCTCTCACAAGCCCCTCCTATTTCTTTTAAGTCTCTCTCTCCCTCTGCCTCCCTCTCTCTCTCATGCCCAGAGCTCGCTCTCTCCGGGTTTGTCACTAGCTGCTTTTTCCCCCTTCTTTTTTTTTTTTTCCTAAATCTGTTTACTGACGTCGCGATCTTTTATTTGAGTTGCTTTCAAATCTCGTTTTAGCGATCGCCAATCAGTTGTGTGTTTTACAAAGGTTTAACCCTGCCTCATGATATTCTAATTATATAGAGATAGATTTAGATATAATTTCTTTCTTAGCCCCCACCTCCCCCGGAGCATAGGAAGCCGGGGTGTCATTTGTGAGCGGCACACGAGAGGGACAGGGAAAAGTTTGACATTTAAAAATAAAGGCTTACACCACCACGATCCCCCAGTCCCCTTTTTCAGGTTTTCAAATTTACAGCCTTTCCTTGTCCAGATTAATTTTGTTTTCTTTATTAAGATATTCTCTCCTTCCCTTCCCCCGCTCCGGCCCTGGCGAGAGTTACATCTCCTAAAATAGATTTTAAAATCTGTTGGATTTTTTTTAAGTTTGCATTTCCAAAACTACCTTGAAAAAATTCCTGATGTACTGGATCTTTAAGGAGTTCTCTACATTTTGTCTGGGCTAACAGTGCGCAGATACAGTAGAAAAGCTAAGTTAATTTTCCTCCTAATAAGGGACTTCAAAGAGTTGTAGGTCACAATTTTACATCAAAGGCAGAAAAGAAGGCAAATTAAAATCTTAACAAAGGAGAGACGGGAGCAGCCCTCTGGGCCATTAGTAAATAAGTGGTGTGAAAAAAGGGACAATGACAGGCACTGGAATTAAACTCATTAACACCTTTTTGTCTTGGTGCGAAATCTCTAATTAGGAAATTTATGATCATTTTGCTTATTCCCTCTGTTCTGAATCACTACAAGGCTAAGAAGGAAGTACCTGGTACATGCAACATTTGCAAGGGGAGCAGTGGTATCGGTTTGTAAGGAGCTATTGGGAAGGAGTCAAGATACGGTTTAATTACAGAATAGTGTTTGGGTGTTTTTTTATGATCTGCACATTTTAAATTACAGNCACCCCCACCCCCCTCCTTCTCTGAAACCTCTGAGTTGCAATTTAACCTTTTAAGAGTAGTTAAAATACAGTTCAATCACAGCGCGTCTTTGGGAAGCGCCGGTGTGCCCTGCTTTGCTGCTGCGGCCAGGGGAAGAGCCTGGGCTGGAACCTGGAAAGTTCACACAACAAGTGAGGAAAGGCGGCCTGAACCGTTATCTGCTTTTTAAAAGACTCGGTATTTAGATAAAACAAAAAGTTTGAAAAGTCTTTTGAGGAGCTGAGGCTGAAGGAGAGCCATTTACCCGTATTCCCCTCTCTTCCTAAATACTCTCTGGATTTATTGCCTTTAAAATATGATTTAGGTACAATATAACCACTGTGCCCACAGTATGGATTTTTATAACTACATTTCTTTAAAAATGAAATTCATGTCAGATTATGCAGTTAAAGGAATCGACCTTGATAGCTTGCTATAATAAAACTCTATCAGCTTGTAATAAATGCGGATTATAGCAAAGCAAGCTCCAGAATTAAAATTCCCTGAATCAATATATGAAAATCTGTAGGAAACATCTCTAATCGTATTAAGTTCATCTTTATAGCATTTCCTATCTGCTAATCTAGTGCAAAAACAACTCTGGGTTGGAGGAATTTATTTTCTTCTATTCAACGTTGGTGCTTTTGATAGTACAATGTAAGGGAGATAATATTAAATTCAGTTATAAGTTTATTTCTTTTTAATTCAAATGGAAAACAGGCAGCGAACGCCACGTCCTGGTGCGTTTTAAACTTTTTTGTAGGCAGCGCTCATTGGGGTTATGTGATGTCGAGTGGGTCAGAGAAGAGTTTTGGTGTACACCGCAACTTTTAAAAATATCCGCCTTGGAGAGAAAAGAGGACGATTGAAAAATGGGATAAATCGGTCGCCGTTTCATGCAGTCATGCTCGCCACGCTGGTGTTGCAGTCGGGCTGTGACCCCCACGCGCGGGCGCGGGGGGACCTGCGTGTCCCACATAACCGGACCCATCTTTCTGTGGCTGGACGTCTGGCACGGAGTGTCAAAGCTGGCGGGATTATTTTCTGATTTTTAATCTATAGCACAATCAATATGAGTTCGTTCTCGCGGGAGCCGCCGGCAGTGGGGGATGGTGTTGGGGTGGCAGCTGCAGGGGAGTCCCCGAAGTCGAGGGGTGCTACTGCGGCTAAGTGGCGCTGGGCAGCCGAGAGGGAGACACGGGACGAGAGAAATTTATGGGTGCGAATGGATCCAGGTCAGGGGGAGGGATGGTTTATCAATGGGCAAGAAACGGAGTGAAAGCGTAGCCGAACCGAGAGGGCAGGAGGAGAAATGTGGAGAGATGTTGCTCTTGGCTAAGGGGCGAGGGAAAAGAAAGCGGAGAAGAGAGCAAACGTTGGGGAAGAGCGAGAAGAAAGGAGACGTCTTCCCGGAGTTGTGGGAGCGATGCCCACGGCGAGAAGCGCCGCACGCCGCCGGCGGGGCCTCTGCGGGACGGGGCGAGCGCCGGACTGGGGGGCGGCTGGTGCCGGATGAGGAGAGGAGCTTGGCAGAGCAGGGCGAGCGGGCGGAGGCGACAGGAGCCGAGCAAGGAACGGAGAGAAGCCCGTTCCCCGCGGACGAGGATACAGCAGGGGAAGAGCGAAGCCGAGCGGGAGGCACTTTGCCTGTCTGGAGCCGAAGGGAGATGAGAAGGGGAGGCTGGAGCCGGCCCGTCCTGCCGGGCGACGAGAGGAGCGGCGTAGGGCCCGACGGCCGCCGCCCCCGGGGAGCCGTGGCGGCGGAGCGCTCCTCGGCCGGCCGGACACGTGTCTCCTGGCCGGGACCTGTCAGNCTCCCGGCGGCTCACAGCGTCGCCGAACTAAAATCGAACCTCCCTCCGGCGGCCGCAGGGCTTCCCCGAGCCCGCAGCCGGCTCCGGGGCTGTGGAACTGGGCACTCTCCGTGGGCAGCATCGTGCTCGCCCTGATGCTCCCGGGACCCTTGTCTCGATTCCTGTCGTTCACGCCCCGCCGCGCTCTTCTCCGTCAGGGCACAGGGAAAAGAGGTGGCCCCGGAGTGTTTGTTTGCCCCAGTGCTCGTCTGAGGAGCCGGAGCCTGCGTGCTGGAAGGCAGGGCTGCGGGTTCAGGCAGACTCCCGCGGGGTGCCAGGGTGCGGGCAGGGTGGGAGCTGCGCTGTGGCGTGCCGTAGCACACGCGAGGACGGAGAGCAGCCACCGGGGCAAGGGGGGGATAAACAAACAAATGGGATTAGGGGGAGGGCCGCAGTAAAACAAGAGTTAAAAAATAGAGGGAAAGATCAAAGCGCTGGGTAAAAGACTCTTCAAATTACACGTTTGAAGCTTTTCCATAATTCCAAGGCGACAGATAGATAACAAGCTGCACATTCCTTATCACATATGGAATCAATCTGAAAGGAGTCTCTTGATCAGAATCTGTTAATTGCAGTGGCATATGATTTAGAAAGAAAACACAATTAATGACCCTTCATGTGAAAACTTTGGGGCAAGGCCACTGACAATCTGCACTCTGCAGCCAACATCAACTTTATTATTGGTAGTAGTAGTACTACTAGTAGCAAACTGTTAAAGGGAGACGTTCTTTGAGCCTCATGAGTGTTTGGTCTCCGTTCCTGGTTGCAGGTTTCTTCAGAAGGGGGAGAAGGGGACAAGAGTGCCTGGGCGTCTTTCCTTCAAGGTTTGGGGAGCTAAAATGATTTAGTACCTTGTCTGTAAATCTAATGACCTAAAGTGAGAAAAAATACTTCATCTTTTATTATTACCATTTGTGGTGAGCGTTACCAGGAAACAGCAGAACCCTTTTGAAATGGTAAATATATGTATCCATTTAAAACCCATTATTGCTGAGATTTTCCCAAAGAGAAATAAAGCAAATCTGTCCATTCCCATTTTCTAGCGCCCTCTGTCCACAGCTCCTCTTGGCTCGGCCGCCCCTTGCGGGCCGCTGGGACTACCGAGCCTCGGCGGAGCCTTCCTGGGTGCTCTGGGTGCAGAGCCGGGGGGGCCTAGCAGCAGCAGTGTGTGCTCCGCGGCTGTTAATACGCCACGCGTTCTGTAATGTTAGGGAAGGAAGGAACAACATTTTTAAAAGCTTTACTCTGTCATTAAAAGGTATTGGCTTTGTTTTAGAAGGGAGAGGGAGAGGTTCATTTGAAGGTTAGAAGGCATACACTTTAATAGGATCGAAGTCAAATTAGTTAATAAGAAAATGCTGTCCAGAAGCTCTCCGGGCTTTTAAGTGCTCTGCGGGCCATTTAGGGAAATTGAATAAGAACAGACCCCGTTACCTGCAGTCCTAACTATTATCTCCAATTCTGCACAGAGGCGAGAAGGGAAAAATAGTGCCTGAGAGACCTGAAGTCCCGTACACCTCCTGCCAGCCTGTTTCCTCGAGAAATAATGCCCCCTTTCTGCTCACAGGCGTGTTCCCATGCTTCTTCCGCTTGCAACCAGCCCAGGCTACACTGTGTACCGCAAGGGGGTAAGCAAAGGTAAAGGGCCATCAGCAGATGCGAAGGCTGCGGGGGCAGCTCTGTGCACAGCCTGGTTACTGCCGGGGCAAAGCTGGCCTCTTGGTGTTTTTTCTTCCCTTTCATTTCTCTTAGTTTTGTTGTTGTTGTTGTTTTGGGGTGGGGTTTTTTTGTTTTATTTTTTCCTTCCCTCCCACTCTGTGGTGCTTTGCTGATTTGCGTTCGGATCGCTGCCAGTAGGTCAGTATATTGTGTTACCCAACTTCCGATCTGCTCCCTTTCTCCCTGCCTTTAAACTTTATAGTTTTTAGAGGTGTTAATAAAACCTTTCCTTTGGTAAGTCGTTCATTAGAAACCCTGGAAAGACTTCAGAAAGAAGCAGCGCTCAGGAATGAGGGGTTGGGAGAAGGCTTTTGTCCAAAAACTGCATAATTGCCGTGAATCTTAGGAAACATTAATCTTTATAGGAATTTGTGATTCATATCTGTGGTTTGACCGTTTAGGTGATTTACAATCTGTTAGTGCAATTCACTAATTTTATGCCAATATATTTTATGCGCCCGGTTAGATTTTCCATCGCCTATCGGAATGAGTGGCTGGTGTGCCTTGCTGGTGTCAGCCTGGCTCTCTGACTTCGGCAGGGCCCGTCCCGGCGCTGCGCGAGAGCGGAGGAGTGGGCGCAAAATGCGCACAGCTGTAGGAAACTTCCCTTCCACGTTTTCCTCGTCCGCAGTCCCGGTGGACGGGGCTGGGATCATCTCCACTTTCCTCCGCTGCTGCAAGGATGTACGCGGCTCCGACGAGGTCTGCAGGCTTTGTAAACCGGACCCCAGGATATCCTGGGTTTCCCGAGCTTTACCAGTGGGTTTAAACCCAGATTACTCCTCCCTGCTGCTCCGTTCCCTGGCACTCACCCGGGGAAGCCTCCGGCATTGTGCCCCTCCCTGCCCGGCACCGTGGGGGGCTCAAACCTCCCCCCGCCTTGACTGCCCCCCGGGGCTGCTGCCGTGGGACAGTGCCTTTCTTTAGCTACCCCGGCGGGTACCCCCTTCCTTGCCAGGGCGGGTCCCTGGGATGGGGCCGGTGCATCCGGCTTGGGGGGATGTGGGGCGGCTGGAAGTGCTGTGAGTGGAAAATGCAGCTAAAAGGACACCTCTGGAGGCTTTCCGTGTGGCACCGAAGAGGGCATTCCCCGCGTGGGGTCTTCCAGCACCCTCCGGCCGCCGCATGGGAGAGCCGGGGATGGGGATGGCTCCGTGTAATTTGTAACTGGGTTTATTGGCTGCAGGGGAAAATACAAGCAAAGAAAAGGAGCAGCAGCTGCGCTGAAGATAACACTACGCGGAGTCTAATCTTATGACACAATCATTAATTACTATTGTATTAATTACTATTTTTCCAAAACAGTCCCTGCCCGGAAGAGCTTACAGCCCACATCTGCTGTGTAATGATACTCTGGGTACAGAAACGATTCCCCCACTAGGTCCCAGGTAGCGTTTACAAATGGCAACACCTACAGTATCAAAGCCAGTCATCTTGCAGCCTGAGATTTTCCGTCCCATCGGCCTGGCTAAGATGATTTTGATGCCGATAAAATACGTTTAAATATCAAAGTCTTTATTCATGTACATATTCCGTCCAAACTTTCAGATCGCGGTGGCGTAACTGCTTTATTCGCTCTTCATCCCACGGATGCTGCCTTATATCAGTAACAAACAAGCATTGATTTTATGGTAAAGTCACTTTGGGATGGGAATGAGTAACTCCAGGCAGTGCTATCACTGTATTACATGGAAATGGCCCAGGTAACAAGATGAACATTGATTCAGCATTATGTTTGATCAATAATGAAATAAGTAACTTCAGGGCCAAATTAAAATGCAAGCTGGCTTAACGCTGCCAGCTTCTGGGCTAAGTGACAAGGCTAATTCAGCAGGGAAATGGCAATATTTGCATTAGAGGCTGCATCTGTTGTTTGGTGAAAGGGGCTGGATCTGCAATAACGTCGGATGGGAGTGCAGGGAGTGGGTTTGGGGTTGTGGGTCGGTATGTTCGGGCTGGGAGTCGCTACCCTAGTGGGCAGCGCTGCTTTCCCCGAACTTCCCTAGGCTCCTAGCCACGATGCTGCAAAAAAAAAAAAAAAAAAGAAAATGAAAAAGAAAAAGAAAAAGAAAAAAACCCACTTCAGGGCTGGTAACAGCAACCCAGCGCGCTGCGGTTCACAGATAACCAGATGGTGTTAGCACTCAGCGAAGGAAATACACTGTTGGTACGTCTTCGGCGGGCGAGAGCCGGGCTCTGCCCGGCCCGCGGCCCCGGGCCTGAGGAGGCTCCGTGGACTGTCCTAGACGTGAGCGGGCAAGGGGAAGTGACTGAGATGAGTGGGAGCGTCATCAGAGTTGCCTGCATCGGCGGCCTGGGGTCCGGTTTATCCGCTGTTCTCTCCATAGCCAGTTTTCACATCTCTGCCACATTACCGGGACAGCGACATAGTTTTGATTCCCAGTAGCCTTCAGCTGGGACTGGGACNGGGTGGGGGTTGTGGAGAGTATGAGAGGCAACTGGGAATACCGGTGAGGAGACTGTGGGCAGGCAAAGAAAGACAGGATAGAAAGCGGACGTGCGACATAGACTAGGGACACCTAGAACTGGGGCGTTTTTCTAAGTTGTTATTTTCTTAGACAATTTTTAAACTTTGCCTCTGATGTAGGGGAAAATATAAAAGGAAAGTCACTCCTCAAAAGAAAAGGAGACGTCTCAGTGCAGCCCTACTAAGCTGAGTGTGCCGGGGCAGTATGTGCCTCTACCCCACAGCTGGAAACGTTCTCAAGGTAGAAAGAACTGCCTCGGTCACTGGGGAGGGGACCAAGCTCGGCAGGAGCAGGGGAGACTCCGACGGCAGCCATAGTGGTGTGTAGTTTCCTACCCGGCCCCTGCTCTGCTGCTGACTCAGTGCAGCCGTGAAAACTGAGCCCTAAATCGGGCCCAAAGTGGCGAGGTGCAGCTGGAAATAAGTGATGCAGTGGGTGAGAGAGGGTCATGGAGGGTCCGGCAGCGCCGAGCAAGAGAGCCTCCAAATGGGTCCCAGACGTCGGGAGTTCGTCTCCCCAGGCCAGGTGAGGGTATGGGGAGGTGCGGAGTGCATGGTGTTGTACCGCACGCGTTCCTGCCCCTCCCAAGCAGCGGATTCAGCCCCCTCCTTAGGGTGTCGGTGCAAGCCCGGAGCTGGGGTGCGGACCTGAAGGAGGTGGATTTAGGCCAGGAGGAGCGGGAGTCTGGTGCAACCCCGCTTTGCTTTGCGGGCGGTGAGATCCGTCGCAGGTGTGCAGCGCCTCTGGGACTGCTCACAGCCCGGACACAGGGAAGGAGGGAGGGAGCCGCCGTGACCCCGCCACACACCGGGAGCCTTCGGGGAGCGAGGGGCTAGCGGAGCTCGGGGCTCCACTCCACTGCCCCGGGTGCACCAGTTGGTGGGACGCCGGGAAGAAAAAGGGGGGGCCGGGGCTAGCGTTATTGCTCTTTCCTCTCCTTAAGGAGGTCAAACGCGATCGTTCAGAGCTATTGATTGCTCCTCGGGCTTGTAGTGATTTGTTAAAAGTAAGTAAGGGCGAGCAGAAGGTGCGGGAACCCCTCCAGGAGCAGCCGTGGAGGAAGAGTGCGGGCGCAACGGGGCAGGATGAGGACGGGGAGGGAGAACTGGGGTGGGGCGGGCCTCAGGCTGCGGAGCCGCGGCGAAGACTCTGTGGGGAGGGCGCGGGGTCCCCAGCGGTCGGGCTAGGCGGGGCCCGGCCAGGCCAGGCGTCCGGGCTGCGGGGCCGCGGAAGCAGGTGACGGCTTGGCGTACTCCAGCAGTGCCGCG
>VWZD01004182.1:879-30879 GCA_013396695.1 Sakesphorus luctuosus | reverse complement strand
TATAATTGCTATGACAGAACTTAAGACTTCTGTGATGGTCTGTTAGTTGTCCCTTATCAACCAGACTCATTTTTTCTGAGATGAGCTGATTATCTCCTTGACCACCCAGCAAAAATGTTGGTGGAGAATCCAACAATCCAGCTTTGCTTCCATTTCATGTACTCCAGGATGATGCAGTTCAGCTTGACAGAAGGACAGCAGGGGGCTGGCTGCAGTGTCCCTGGGGGAACTCCTGCTCCCAGGTTCACTGTGTGCTCAGGGAAGTACAAGGAGCACAGTCTTCAGCAATAAAACTGGGCAGTTGGTGCAGATGAGGCAGATTTTTAAGGCCAAACCCGTCAACTGAAAAACTTGGTTCAACTTGCTTCACCGTTATTTCCCAGTGATGTCCATGCTGCATTCAGAGCTGAGGCCAATGGTGCCTGCTTCATCACAGGGCTGGGTTTGTGGGCTGTCCTGGAGAATTATAGTGTATTTCTTGCAAGGTGCAGTTCCAGCAGCATTAAAAAAAAAAGGAAAAAGAAACAAACCAAACCCAGACACTATAAAAGCAGCCCCTGCTGTTGTGTCCCAGCCTGGTGGCTGGGTGCTCAGATGAGCAGTAAGCAACAAGGCCTGTCTCTGTTACCGTGCTGCATGGCCTTGATAGTGACCCAGGGTGGCGTTGGGTGGTGACCCAGCATGGCACTGGGGGTGCCTGCCTGGAGTGGAACATCCAGGTCAGTCCTGAGCCCCTGGGACTGCAGGGCTGAGGTTACCCCTAACCCTGAGTGCATCAGAGGGTGGATGAAGGTCTCCCCACAGGGCTGGTGACTGCACTGGGGACTGGGTCACCCCCTGAGTCTGCAGTGCCAATGAGCGCCTTCACCTCAATAATGCAGAGCTAGGCTAATGCTGACTCTCTGATGGTACAGAGGGGCAAGGATCATGCTGAATCTGTAAGTGATTGACTCTTTAATAGGACACTATGACTGATGGCACCTACTGTGGACAGCACCCCGTCAGCAAGGTGGGCTGGGGATGGGCAGTGCCACAGATCTGTGGAGCACCACTTGGATTGTCCCTTTGTGACCGGAAGGGACAGATTGCACCAGCATGGCCATCTGGGTTTTAAGCTGGTAGTGCAGCAATTGTCCTAGAGTGTTGAAGTTTTAGTTGTCCCTCTCTGTAACACCACTGGGAGAAGGTGCCATCTCTTACCCGTGCTGTTGACTTTCAGGTCTTCCCTTTCCATGCTCAGTGCCAAGTATCTTCTAGGTCTTGTTCACATGGAGGTTTTGTTGAATGAATATTGGCAATTTTGGCTGTTGCCAACTTTGCACACACATAGGAAGGGATTATACACGACACACAAACTTTACCACCTAATAGAGAATACAGGCAAAACAGTTTCATGTTCACCCTGTCTATCAAGATTAAGTAAATTCTAATAATGGTAGATCTCATGATGGCAAGAGGAGATGGGAGTCAGGAGGCTCTGAGTTCTTAATCTGAAAGTTTGCATTGAATAGTAAAGACTAATACAATCTTTGGTTACATGGTCCACTTATCTCTAACAAGGTGTTTGTACAACAGAGCTAGTTACTCCTGAGCTGGGGGAAGGAAAGGCAGGGAACTGCAGGTAAGCCATGGAGACCAAAATCACTGGCATCAGCTCTACTGAAGTGCTCAGGAATGAGCCTGGAGACAGCAGGTGGCAAAAGTGTTGATGTGAAAACATCTGTGCAATTCCAGGCTGTTTAGGAGGAGTACTGTCAAAAATTATGGTGAGTAAATGCCCTAACTCTCTAAAGCAAGGCAAGGTCCATAATTACTGGAGAAGTACAGCCTTGAGTATGCACTGGCGTGAAACTAGAGAGAAATGTGAAGAAAATCTGTTTTGAGGCAAAATTGGCAATTTTTTTATTCCCATCATATAAAATAATTCTAAAATTCTGACAATATGTATGATGCTTTCTATAAAATCCCATTTTAATCAGTGGTGACAGTTTGACATTTTTCCAGCTGCTTAGAAGCACTAGACAGTCAAGTATCTCAGTAGGACATGGCTTGGCATGCTGGGATGTATGTAAGCTTTAACTTTGGTCCTACTCACCAACTTACCATGGTATTTGAAGAACAGGAGGGGAAAAGCTTTCTGCAGGTTTCACATTAGCTTATGCCATCTGTGTTTTTATCCTTGTCTTGCAAAAGTAAAATCTTCGCTTTTAAAGTGTATCCGGATGCTGCCAACTAATATTATCATTCTCAGTAGCAGGTGAGGATTTTATTTATAAAATATCCTGGCCTTTGCTGAACAATAAATGGTTCTGCACACTTGAGGGACATATAAATAGCAATTAAAACACAGTTTAGAGTAATGCTTAGGCTCTTAAAGAAAGTGACATCAATTTAAAGGAAGGGATAATGTGCTGGGCTGGACATCAATCAAAAGGAGGGAAAAATTGTTGTCTAAACCAGCATTTAAATGATGGGATAAAGCATCTGGGTGAACAGGCTCCACAACACAGTGGCTGGCAGATAAAACCTGCCTGGATGAAGATACTGTGCTTGATGAGACCCCCCTGCTCCAGAGCCTGCTAAAGGCAACCTGACTTTGAAAGAGTACAGTGGCCTTACTGCTTGTTTCCTTTGGAGAGAGATCTCATTAGGTGAGGAAACAGACATAGTCTAGGGTTGAAGGGGGATAATTTCTCCCCTACTTAGCGTCTCCTACTGCATCCTATTCAGATCTCTTCTCCTAATCTATCTTAGTGTACCTTAGATATTTCCATGGTGATCACCATAGTGGTCACTTCCCACTATTTAGTCACCACCCTCTCTTCCTTACTGTATTTATCTTCTATATCTTTCCTCTGAAGTAGGAAAACACTGAAAATCCCTTTTTATAAGTGGAAATCTGATGTAAAATGTGTCTATTTTCCCACTGTTCAAAGCCTTGCAGTGGACAGCATTTCCATATACATTCTGAAATCTCCAAGTCCCAGATCTTCATCTTTGCTGTGAACTTTTATGTCATGTGGCTGGTTATTTCTGCTGCCCAATTCCTCTGTCTTACTGTTCCTGTCATCTCTCATTGCTCAATCTTGTTTCCTCCCTCCCGTTTCTCAGAGAACACCAATCCATTCTCCAGTGTGCATGTTTTTTTGTTTAGATTGCAATTTCTGTGGAGCAAGACATCAAATCTTAGCACACAGCCCACTGTACACACACAGCATCATGTTAACTGTATCAACAATGGGAATAAATTAGATTCAAATTATCAGTATTGTAGTAGCACAAGGATAGGCATGTAAAATCAATGCTGTGGACCTCACCTGCATGAGTAGTTACTGCAATTATGCAGAAAAACAATCATTTTGCAGATTGGTAGGGACATTTAACTTGACATGCACTTGCACAACTACTTAGTGTTCACATAGTTTTAAGCACAAATGCCCTGTAAGTCTGTATGGCACTGGGGATGCTGAAACTGGACTCTCAATCAGAAGCTGTTGGTTTATTTTTGGTTACAGAACTATGTTGCTGGACTATTTGTGGAATTCATAAGTGTTGTCTGAAGAGTTTTTAAAACTCACATCTCCACATCTGAGCATTGTGTCTTCCAGCTTCAGGTAGACAATGGAATATATTAATTCTAGCATTATACGTTTATGGAGAGTGGGCATTAATTTGAGGAAACAGCTATAAATAAGTGCAGACTTTGCACCTGTAGATAAAAAGACTTTGAGAAGTCAGAACTACATTTTTGTCTTTGTTTATTCCTATACTGAATGTATTTTTCAAACTAGTTTTAAGTAGCAGAATGCATGGAAAACCCAAGACATTTAGATCAAGGAGTTTGAGATCTAATCAGCGTGTTGGTGACTTATTTACAAATGTTTTCTCAGCCATGTTGTTTTCTTTAATTTCTACAGGATATCCTTTTCCTTCAAAGTCTCCAGAAATTACAAGACAGCTGCTTTTGGGGGGAGGCCATTTGTTAGGAGGCTGACAAGATGAATTAGTCAAATAATCACTGCAAAACTCAACGGTGTCTGCTATTTAAGATGTTTAGCCTGGATAAATTGTTCTCTGTTAAGGCACAATCATTCTCTCTCAAAAAGGTATCATTTTGATACATTTCCATCTCTATTTAGAATGCTTATCTTACCTTTCCTAGTATCTTGTGATGTTTTGTGTAGTGTGAAACATTATTTGGTTTTATGCTTAAAAATCCATCCTTTTTCTTCTTCTTACAGATCTTCGCAGGGGGGTGTGTGGAGGGGGCTGTGGGTGTTGGTGAGGGGGAGCAAGGCAAAAACGGGTCAAATCGTTTATCTGAAAATATTAATTCTAGTGATAATTATCAAAGATTTAGTTTCTTTGACTTTAGATGAAGCATTAACCATGTTCCCAGCTTGTAAATCCAGTCACTAATGAAAATCTGCATGAGTGAACTCAGACAGAAACTTTAGTGCATATCTCTGTGGGTTTTTCCAGGGAGGCTGCAGCAGTGCTAGAACTCGGAGAATCCCCAGGGCTCTGAAGATGATTAATGATAACAAAGCTTTCCCTATTGTGTTACTGGATAGGAAGGAAGGAAGAGTACTCTAAAAAGAGAGTGCATAGAATTTCTGAGTATTGAAGTTCAGGAGTAGAGTTTAACCCTTGAAATCAGCTACAAAACATCTTCCAGTTGTGTGAGGAAGATGAAATCTACTTTCTTCATCTTCACAAAACCTGCCTAATGGCTGCATTCACAGATTTTTACACCAAGTATGTGTGGAGGGAAATCAGTGCACTGAGATGTAACAACGCTTTTGGATGAGTTGGGCTGCTTGCAATGTAGCAGTTAGCCATACCCACAATCCACTTAGGTTTAGCTTTTTGAAATGTGTTAGAGATTTCTGCTAATGGGTTTTCCCTGTGGGCAGCATTACCAACCTGATTATACAGGTTTTAAGAAACTCTCTTAGGAAGATTCTTTTTCATCGTAAGTTTTGACATTGACCTACTAAACTAGGTAATTTAGCATTTTATTTTCTAAGAATGAAAAAGAAAATTGAATATTTCATTACAAGAGAGGGATTATAGTAACACTGTTCTTTATAGGAAACCTATCATGTCCAGGGGCCAGATCATGCTTCTGAGATCTGTGCATCTGCACGAAGAACTCAACTCCTGCTTTCAGAACAGCAATGGGAGTACTTTGGTTGTGATACCCACTCTAATTACTTGCTGTGGAAGCTTCTACCACATGTGCTTGTGAATATAGCTTTGAGATGGAGCTTGGAGGTGAATAAAATACACCTTTCTACCAGAAAAAAATCAGTAAGAGGTGGTACATTTGCAAACCACAGTAATTTTTATAGGGACCTTCTAGATCAACAGAAAGGGAGAAATCATGGCAAAAATTACTCTGGTTGACTCTGGCCACCTGGAATCTCTGCAAAGAGAGTTCTGACCTCCCAAATAATTAAAGTTTCTCCAGGATTAGGTGCAACTTTCTAACAGATATGATGAACAAACTTTTTCCTTCTCCCACTGTGATACATTGCAAGAGAATTTTTGTGAAAAAGTTTTGGTGGAGAATGCATCACAAAACACCCACTCCTAAAGCTAACTGGAAGGGTATGGCAATTTAACCCTAGTGATCTGTTATATTCCTTTAGTAGCAATTGATCTTTTCTGTTAAGAGGTGCCAAATACAACTTCATTAATAGTTGGCTGAAAAAGAGGAATGCTTTGTTTCACTGACATATCACCTGATACACTGGTACTGGGATTCTATTAAAAACATATACAGAATTTTAAAACTGGTTTTACATCAAAATATTTCCTTTAAAAAATTTCAAATGCTATAGGACTTGACTGGTTCTCTTGCTAATATGCTGTGGTTTAAAATAATACATTTGCCCACCTGTTGTCTGAGCAACAGTAGGACTGGCTTTGAGCTTTGGACTAAAATATTCAAACTTGTGCTTGCAAGGAAACCATTTGGTAGTGATTTTACTACATTTAATAATTTGTTACTGATTTCATCTATTGTTAGGCATGGAGTTTAGAAGCACATTACTAACCCTCTAGCTGATCCCAGAGAAAAGTAATGGCTTGTTGGGATTATGATATTTGATAGTTTCCTTCCTCTCAGTCCCTTCATCTTACTGTGTTGTCTTCTTTTCTCTACTTGACTTTGCACTCCAGAGTGTCCAGAGTTGGAGGATGTCCAAGCACAGCAACACACTGTGAGGCTCTGTAGTCATTTGATGGTCAGCTGGGGAAGGGGGGGAAGCATATCCAAAGAATGTCCAGAAAATTTAAAAATAATGTGGTCTTCACTCAAAGTGTATGTTCATGTGTGACCATGCTTACCTGTGGAATTCATGCATGTATGGAAAACATGGCACAGGTATAACATCTTGCTCTCCAGTAATTTTCTAAAAAGAGCCTGTAAAAAGAATGCTTAGCCTGTCTGTGATGCCTGTTACAATGTCTCAGAGCACTTCTCCAACTGACTTCAGTCTCAAAGTAGGATTCAAGCAGGAGCAGCTGGGTTGAGGTTTTCTGTTCTGCTTTTGGGGTTTACATTAGTGCCGGTTAGCAGAGTTGCTGCCGATAACCGAGTCCCACATGTGGCCAGGTTTTGCAGCATTCTCTGCCTCAAATGTAGGGTTAAGATTTCTTCCTGTGCTCTGACCCTGTTATAGTAGGTAAACAGGCCAGAGCAGCATAAAAGGGCTGGAAGCCCCATTTCTGGCTGGGGCAGAATTCCCTTGGCACGGGCCCTGCAGAAAACGGCAATAAGGCACCGCACAGACTCTCCCCCAGATGTCTGGTACCTTTGGTATGCAAATAGTGGGGACCCTGATAGGCGGCCAGCATGGCGCCTTTCAAGTTCTCCTTTAGTTCCTGCTGTGTGTCTTTCCCCTCTTACTGCAGAGAGAAGAACACTCTAGTTTTGTTATGTTTGAATTACACCATCTTTTATATTAGGACAGATCAAAAAAACTAACATGCAAGCCACTTTCAGTTTGTGTAGCTATATAAGCAACTGTTTCAGAATTAAAGCATTTAATTAAAATCTACATATGCCCTCAGCAAAAGCAAAATTGTTCTGTAGCATTACTGCTAGCATGAAGCTTATACAAGACAACATTCAGAGATTTCTTGGTCCCTTACTATATTCCAATCCCACCTTTAAAATAACCCACAAAATTATTCATGTAAATAAATATTCCACTTGCATAATTTATAAATTACTTTGGTTAAAAATGTTAAACTGCCAAGAAGTCTGACTGCAACTGGTCTGGTTCTTCAGTTATATATACATATTAAAAAAAAAAAAAAGAAAAAAGAAAAAGAGAATGTTGAAACAGCTGAGGTTGGTTTGGTTGAGGGTTAATGTTTGGGTAAGAAGCCTCCAAGGAAAACTGAAGTGCTGAATGAACACCACTCTATGGTAATTAGTGAGCGGTATTTTTCCTTTGGAGTCAGTTTCTGAATCAATGTAATGGCTAGTAATGGGAATGAGGAGGGATGCCGGACGGAGATGATGGTAACTTTCTGAGTGAGATGTAATGTTGAGATTGTGGTCATTTCATTAAAGATATGTAGGCACTTCTAGGAGAAGAAGGAATGCAAATTTTGTAGTTTTGTTGTATTGCCCAGAGTTTAAGTGATTGGTTTAAGTTACAGTTACTTTTTTTTTTTTTAATATCCTTAACTCATGTATGGGTATTGTGGTGCCATATTAAATTGTTGCTGTCTTCCATGCTAGAGATACCTGAATTCAGTAGTTGGTAAAATATTCTTGTTTATATAGTTGTGTCTGTAAAGTCTTTTAAAGTCTGCAGAGCACTTTAGGATCTCTGAATAAATATTGGTCATTATATAGAACTTTGAAAATATTTTTCTGCACAGAAATAGAATACTTTGCTTCAAAGACTTGTGAAATACAGACAGATAGAGATATCCTAGACGTGTGCATGTTAGGAGATCAACAGGTAAGACTTGGTTTTATTCAGTTCCATGGCTTCTACTAAAATCACCTATATGGTCTCAGACCTGTTACAGCAGTAACGCAATTGGAGGTGTACTTTTCTTGTAGCAATTACTTGTACATATTTAAAGTCTGATACAGTGTGGATCTCACAGTAGGATCATTTCTTGCACTTATTTAACTCAGCGTGGAAGAGATCAGTATTTTGTAGCATATTATGTCTGCAACGTAAAAAAATGGTGATCTCAGTCAAGAGAACATCGGAAGAACCACTGCAGTGCATGATTCTTCAGCTTCCAGTGGGGGAAGCCTATGTTCACAGAGGATGAGACTCCTTTCCATCCCTTTGAAAGGTATGACTGTCAATAAAGGTTCAGAATAAAATATATTTGGGGGAGTTTCAATATTCAGTGTTGATGTTTTTTCTGCTATTTGGATAGTTGCGCTGTCTTGCTGCTTCAAGAACAACTTGTTCTTTAAATAATAAATAAGTGGAATCAGTTCTCAAGACAGAAGTGTCATCTGATTTTCCAAAAAAGGGAATGCCACATAGCTGTGGCAGTCGCATAACAATTTTTTTCAGAATGGCTTTTGAAATGGTGTAATTGTGTAATAAGTCAATGTGCTAACTAGTGAAACAATTATGAATGTCTGTGCCTCTCTGTTCCAGAACAATGTCAATCAACTAAAGGATGGACATGTTTTGCACAGAAGAATTTAGCTTTCAAGGGAGGGAAAAAGCTTTTTCACTTACTAGAAGTCTTAAAAAAATTTAACTTAAAACATTGGGATTTTTTTCTGAAAAACCAAACATACAATCATAATACTTTATGAAATACATGTGTTTGAATGAATGTGGTAAATGCACCAAAATACATATGATTTCTTTTGAGCCTTACTTTCCCAGAGCTTATCTCATGAATAACTTCTTAGCAGGGAAGATGCAGGCCCGCCTAGTGTGGCAGCTTGAAGGCTGTTTCCATGGCCTTTCAATAACAATAGAGACTGGCCTTATTCTGAAGTTGGCCAGTTCCCTCAGCCCTTGGGACTTGCCTGAGCTGGTCTCATGGACCTGTATGAGTCCTTCTGAGAGACTGGTCACTTGGTCCTAACTAGAGACTGCCCACTTGGTCCTAACTGGAAAGCTCGTGTTATTTTGTGGTGGTGTTTTTTAATAAAATCCCTTCTTTAGCAAAGTAGTAGTCATTTGGGTTAAAGGAAGAGCAATTATTTTAGTGGAATTATCCAATTTAAGAATATATAGCATGTGTGGATTTTTAGGTGTGTCAGGCTTTGATTTTAAAAGTCAAAATGCTCCTGGTCCTCAGAACAGAGCACAGGAGATCTGTAGATGTCACTGAGATCAGGCTTTCTCCAGAAGGTTCTCTGGCTGTGAATTGCTGTGATAGCTTCTAACCATCTCTAGGGTTATGCCTTCATTGCTGTCCCTTGGGGCGCTGTATTTTCTCTTGTTTTTTTGGAGGTAGGCTCAGGTTTTATTATGGCATGCTAGGCATAGGTTTGTTAGGGTGCTCAAACTGATGCTTCATGTTTAGGTCCATTGAGGGGTCTGAAGAGAGTCAGTGGCTTTTAGGGAATATGTCATATTCTTAAAACTAGACATATGTGAAGCAGTGGGTTAGCTAAGGCTGTAGATCAGGTTTTGTGTATTGTGGCTGTGAACTGTTCTTTCCATCTATTAAAGTGATATCCTGTTTTCCCAAGAATATCATATTTAGGAGAAAGCTAGTCAAGAATTCTTCTAAGTAAAAGACCTTTTTTTCTGTGCTTCACAAAATAGCAGTTCAGTGAGACAAAAATAGTACAGAAAACAAATTAAACTTACAAATGAGAGGATATTAGACTTTGGTCATCTTAAAAGTTGGTATTGGCCTGTTTTCTGAGAGATTATTCTATTTGTTTGGGGTTTTTTGCTTTTATTGATTTTTTTTACCTCAATGTTGCCAAGGTTTCTCACTGTTTTGTTGTTGCTTTCTCATAAAACTCTCTGCAATTCTTAAGGGAAACATTCTCATTAAGGTCACAGTGGTAAAAGAAATCTTTATGGCAAGGTTAGGAAGTGTTTCTAATGATTTGGAGGTATTTTTCAAGGCAATTTATCCTTTCAGTGGTCATTTAAAACTAAAATAAAACTCCGAGTAATAAGACCCATTCTTTTCCACCAAACCATGAAGACCTGGACTTAACAGGGAACGATACATGAAACCATTAATCATATTGTAAAATAACAGTAAAACCAACTTTCTGAATAGAGAAAAAAGGAGTTTTAAAGCCTTGTGTAAACACAAGTTTTGCTTCTTGTAACTTTGCTGATAATTAATTTGATACAAACGTGTTGATATTTCTCACACACAGGAGTGGAAAAATGCTCACCTGCATGGAGGAGTGACTACCAAATAGCTTTGGTGCTCACCCTGCTCCCACACAGACACTAAGGCTGCATTTAGGGCAGGAAATCAAACAATACAGGAGAGCATTCCCAAGTGCTGGCTCATGGAAAGCCATGCTGGGAAATCCTCAGGAAGCTTTTCACCACTGCCAATTGCCTTGTGCTGAACCCTTCTGCCTGTGGCTGGGAGCTCGGGTGGGATGGGGTTTGCTGGCAGCCAGTTCACTCTGGCGGAGCAGAGATATGAACTCCTTGGGTCCACCCAACCTTGGTGCCCTGCAGCATTCCCAAAATGTTTAATTTGTTTTACTGGTAAGGCTACTAGGTGTAGCCTTAGCAAGCAATATGAATGCATTTGTGTGAAGTGGTTTGCTGTGTTTTGCATAAGAGTAAGCTACCTCACCTCACACGACATGCAGTAATTAGTGTGGAGTTAATAGTATACCTGACTGCTGCAGCTTATTATCCAGTCACATTGCCATGTAGGCCCAGCCCTGTGTTGTACAGAAGTAGGGCATGTTTATGCTGCTGTTACTATATCAACACTACAGCTTGTACTACACTGGGTTACAAATACCTGTGCTATAACAAATGTAACTAGATGAGCATGCAAATATTTGAAGCTGGCCTTAGCGGTAGTGAGCTGTGAAGAGGACAGTAGAATATAAGTCATGACTACAAAATGGATTTACTACGAGTCCAGAAAATCTGAAGGAATCCAGTACTTCATTAGTTGGGGTGGGGATTTTTAAATATTCAAAGCAGATCTAAGTGCATTATTTAAGGACAATTTATTTTTTCTGTACAGGTGAATTTTTAATCACAGAGCAGCTTAGTCACAGGAGACTGAACCTCAATATATCACAGATCTTTTCACAGTATGTGCTACACATTAAAGTGCCTATCAGAACATATTAGCTGGCTTTCTCCTGATTCCCACCAACTGAACATCACTAAAATTCCCTTTGTGTTATTTCCTGGCATGATGACCTGGTGAGGTGCCTGAGGAGGTAGAAACGAGATGCCATCACTGTGTAGCTGTCCAGCACCTTTCAGGCCGTCAACAAGCATTTCATATCCTGCTCCAGAGGTGCTCTACAAACCAGCCCTTGGGGCTGTTGCCCAAAGGCTCAGAGACTGCTTGTTTAAGACTTACTAGTGAGATTTTGGAAAGATTTATAGAGCTAGAAAACAAATAAGTGGTGTGTAGATGCATGTGTATGTTTAGACGCAAGGATGTAGGTTTCAAAAAATCTGTTGGTCAATCTGGAGCTAATTATCCATTTCTAAGCAGTTACAAAGGAGGGAGGGAACAGCAAAAGGATAGTCCCCTTCACTTGAGATTCTCAGGTGACTTTATAAACGTGACTGAGCATACTTCTTCACATACTTGAGAAGTGAGTATGAGAAGTTTGGTTCTCCCCAGACACTGGGTGCTGAAGCTTGAGCAAGTGACTGTAAAGCCATTGTGCTTCCTGCCACATACTATGCTTGAGAAGCAACATGCTGCTACGGTGCAAACTTGTGGTCTGAACAAGTGTTTTTTAGAAGCTTTCTAAGAAAGAATGGGGGGAAAAAAGCAAAATATGAACTTGCTGTAAGGTCACTGTGATGTAGATTTATCCTGAGCAACCTGCATAGATAATGATTGCAGGGTTTTTTAAGCTCTCTGTTTTAAATATCAGCAAAATATTGTTCAGAATCAGACATTTTCCCAATATTTACAGTATTTACTATTAACATTGTTAACATATCATGGTGGGTACTGGGGTTTACAAGGCAATGCCAGTTCTGTGTGTGTGTTGGAGCAGAATTCATATACATGTAAATGTAGTAACAAATTATTCTTTATCCATGTTGGTATTGTATAAATGAGATTTAGTATTTTTCTAATTTAAATCAAGGTCAACCGTATTAGAGGATGGTAGAAGTGAATTTGACTTGGAGACTATGGTATCACTGCAAGATTATTTTTTTAAAAAGTGTTTTCATCCTAAAAATACTTTTAAACTTTTGTCTTATTCACAGACTTGCACTGAAACAATTGTTTTACAGAGGATGTAGTGATTGGGTGGATGACTATTTGTGACAGTCATTTTAAATTTTCTATTTTAAGAAGCAGTATTATTCATGTTTTAAGATCCTGTTTTCTCCTTACGTCTAGAGGGCAAGGTACAAGGTTTAAACAGTATACTTTGATTCATTGTCCTAATATGATGGCAGAGTAAAAAAAAAATAAAGAAAAAATTAAATACATTTTTTCTTTGAGGATATTATCACATAAGAATCAATGTGATTCTGTGCTAAAGAGGGAGAGGAAGAAAGTGAAGATACTTTTGACTTTTGAAATATTTTGAGATTTTTAAAAAATTCTATAATCCCATTTGCAAATGAAATGTAGTTTCTTGACTTCCTTATTACCTCAAAATGTTGCTGGCAACAACAGTATAGTTCCCATTTAGACTGATGGAGTGTAGCTCAAACATTCATTATACAACTCATCATCTTAGTCGCTGTGTCAGTCTGGTGATGATGACACGTCATCTTCTTCCATCATCCTTCCAAAACAGGTCTAAGTGAGAAAAGTGGTGTGTACGAACAACAGCACCTGTATTTAGTGAGACACATGAAGCCATAGCAGGAGTTGATGGCCTTGCAAGTTCACCAGCTGCAGGTGTAATAGAAGATTTTTTTATTTTCATTTAAATTTTTACCAGGTTGGATCAAACCCTGGCTAAAAAGGAGATATTCTTTGTGAGCATGTCAGGAAATTGGGGCTACTTGCACTGACCTTCTGGTTAGTTTCTGCCATTGTCTGACATGTCGTCTAACAGTGAGTATAGTGACTGATGGCTCTATGAAGCATCTTGAAGCAGCTCTTCCTCTGCAGCACGATGCTATTGTGCTGCTGCTTGTCTGAAGCTACACTTGCCATTTAGCATGGTAAACAAACAATTGTTTGGCGGGTAATTGCCAAGTTCCACTCCCTCAGAATGGATTGGGACTTCCCTTCGGGTCTGCAGGTCTCTAACACAGATGCCTCTCTCTTGGTAGTTAGAATATTGTGTGGAGTTTGGATTCAGAGCTAATCTGGAGAGAGAGGCTTTCTTGGTAAGAATTTCTTCTGGTAAGAATTTCTTCTGCTGGGAATCTGCCTCTACAGCAGTTACTCACGAAAAAGCATGGCCAAAAGTGACTCCTGGTGTGCATTTTGGTCAAAATACTGAAGGACCTTCTGAGCAGGGTGCATTTGCCTCTACCTAAGAGGAGCCAGGGAGCAGCTTTTCAGACAGTGCATGCTGTGTTCTCGCCAAATGTGCCACAGCTGGGCCTGAGAACTGTTGTTTGGTGACAAGCTGGAGGCTGGCTTAAAAAAAAAAAGGGTGATCATCCACTCAACTTCCTTAAGGAGGGTGGCTTGATCATGCACCATGGGAAGTAGCACAAAAACAGCTCTTCAGTGTCAACAGAGCACTCAGTTGTGGATGGGATAAGTTAAAGCCTTGTCTGAGGCTATTAAATAAGAGACTAATTGTAGTTGTGCTTTTAGTAGCTCACTGATTTCATTCTTTGGCTGTAATTTTTGAGGAGCGTCACAGTCATTAAAACACATTGGTAGCCTGCTAATAATGAAGAATTGCACTCCAATAAAAATACAGTGTTGAAACAATAGAATAATATTTTCCTAGTGTAGTGTCTCACAGGGATTTTAGTTGAATGTGTTTGTTTCTCATTTGGAGCACATTCACTGAAATTTGCAAATGCAGATTAGCAAATGGTTACAACAAAGTAAGAACATCTACGTCGTATGCACTTAATCATGGATTGTTGTGTGAGCAGAGACTGTGCATGGGCATACATCAAAGCTGATATCTATCTATGTTGTAATGTATTCCTCCACATGACCATATCCAATACATGGTACTTATTATTCTATTAGTACCCAAACCACAAACCCTTTCCAATATCCATCTGTGAAGATGTAAATAGCTGCATACTTTGTTTTATTAAGGATGAGCCATTAGGGGGGTCACTGGTTAAAAGTCTGAAGATCATTAGAGGGATTTTTAAAAAATAAACAAACAGCTGTTGTCATATATCTTGAAGAGTTTCTCTTGTACCAATGCAATTTTTATCTGTGGTGATGATGTTGTCATGGGAACATATGCACAAGGGAATTAAGTGATGTCAGAAAAAGTGTAAATGATGCAAACACTCCTCATTTGAAATGTTAATTACCACCCTTCCTGCTACTCCAAAGAACAGTTCAATTTGATTTTATTTCAGATGTAGGGAAAAATATGACACTTTTGTCTAACAATAAGTAGCTTATGTTGTTGTACCAAAGTGAGTATGAGTCAGTGAGTTAATCTGCATTGGCAGCATTTGCACTGGGGACCATCTGCAGCCCTGCTTGTCTGAGCATCAGTAATATTCCTCTGTGAATATCTCATCTTGATGGTCAGGGGAGGCAGGCAGCCTCTTTAAAGAGTTCCATAAATGCTTATAATTGCTGCATTAAACTTCAGTTTATTATTTTCTCCAGGTGCAGGTATGCGGATGATATGAAACCCCACTGCATTTACATACAAATTGAAGATTTTTATTAATCAGCCCAGTAACAGGAATCAAACAGCAACACTCCATCAGGTCCTTAAATACATTTGGTGACATTTTTACCATGCATTAGCATGATAGGGCAAGCAGAATATAATGTACCAATGATTGCTTTTCCATTGAAAGCACAAACGGTTTCATTTTTCCTGTCATCTCAAATAAGTGTTAAAGAGGGTTTGGAGGCTATTGTGTATGTTCCGTATGCTAGGGACTTACAAACACTGATGGCCACATTAAATAACCATTAGTGGCTCGGCTTAGATCATTGCAACATCCCTCCTCTTCAGAATTTATTCTTTGATTTAAAGTGAAAGCAATCTGTGACTGCTTTCATAAAGTCCTTCGGCTCCCTCCATTTTTTTTTTCTCCTCAAACAAAATGCATTACAACAGTAATTTTATGACTGTTAAGATAACTGCCGTTAACAAGCACTTAATTAAAATGTACAATAAATAGCAGGCTGCAGTCTTATCTCCTCTCATGAGCTCCCAGCAGCCTGAGACTCCAATGCACAGCCCTGCTGTTCCTCGGCTTGTTTGCAGATTAATTGCTTTTCTGTCTGGCAAAAGCTGCTTCTCCTTCAGCCAGATCGTAAATGACCAGATAGGGACTTTATCAATCAAGCTACTACTTTCTGTGATCACTTCCATTCAACACCTTCTGAATTTCACATTGAGAAGAACAGAAGTTATAGAGATAGGATTTAACATCTTAGTTTTTGTGTGCTTGGAATTTACGATAGTGCTGTCACCATTTGACACTGTTAATCTTTACATACAATACCCTTGGAGCAAGGCTGGTTTTGTTCCTGAGATGGAACCATCCCTTGTAAGAATTGTGAAGAATACATATGAAACACAACCGAGATGCTCTCCACAGCACAAGGTTACATCTCCCCCATAATCTGTATGCACTTGCTGATGTGGCTCAGCATTGCTCTGTAACCTTGGATTCCGACCAAGCTAGCAGATTACAGTTACATTAATTGAGAACTTGTTTTGTTGTCATTACTTATCATTTATATAGGGGTAGTTGTCTGAAGACCTCAGCCATGGCTAGAGGGTAGTTGCTAAGTGTTCCTTCAATGAAAACCTTATTATGCTCAAAGGAGGTTTTGTAAAATCAGAAGTCCGAGTTTTGCTGGTTAGACTTTGCCTATCAACAAAACCCTAGTGCATATAGATTTTGGGAAACACAGCTGTTTGCAAATGAATTGTGATTTCTGAATTTAGTTAGATTATCTAAACAGGTCTAATCACTATAGAAATGCTTTTCTTTTTACCAAAAGGCTTCAAGAGAGCAACTGCTCCTGCTACTTGCAGAATACACAAGAGTTACAAATGTAAATATGATACCAGAGTGCAAATGTGTTGTAGGCCACTTTAGAAATGCAATCCTTGAAATGCAGTAGGTATGCTGTTTTCTTCTTACCTGTTCAGAATATAAACAAATCTCTAATTTAACAGGTTTATCTCACATGTTGAGCAAGGGGAATGGCTTCCATTTGGAGTTCTAAACATGTACATAGTAAGTTTGAAAATGCACTATATTAACTTCAGGCTGGCTTCTGAATACACACGAAGCTGCAGTGTTAAACAATTTGTGTAGCTGCTTCAGTGTCATCAGTAAGGTCAGTCTTCCTAAACTGAACCAAAATGCTTGTCCCCCTCCTCCTTGCATGCTATTCTCTGAATACAGCAGCCCTGTGAACATGTTTTGTTATTGTTATTTGGTTGTCTTTTGTTATTCTCCTCCTGTCAGTCAGAGAGGCAAGGGACTTTCCTCATGGAAAACCTTATGCCTAGGAGAACCAAAATGCAGGAGTTCCCTGACAGCAGCGTGTAGATTTCTGTTAGCAGCCTCTATGGATATTTGGAGCATCTTTGCAAAGGGCTGATCTCCTCTGAGTTGTCTTCTCAGAGCTTCATTCTTAAAACACATCACTGGGTGTTAATTGTAAATGAATGAAAAAGAGAGTAACCACTGCAGCCACTCCTGTTGGCAGATGTGCTCTCAGACAGACCCTGAACAGACCCATCAAGGGACTGGAGGAGTTGTGAGTGTTGGGGTGAGTGATATCCAGGTATCAGGGGAAGGAAAATCCCCACAGCAACAGGCATGTTCTCAAGGCACAGGAATGAAGAAGCTGCTGATAAAGAGTTGCTATAAAGCTGCTAAAGAAGGAAAAACACAACTGTTTGGAATCCTCCAAGCTATTTGTCATGGTCACTACACTGCTACCACTTAAATAAGCAAACAAACAAGCACAAAAGATAAAGACAAGAAATAATCACTGAGCGTATCAGTGAGAAGAGAATGCAGCTCTGTGAAGATAGTAAAATTACATACATAGGTCAAACAATTTGCACTGTAATCCTGCTACAGCAGAATAGCCCTAGTGTAACGTGTATGCATGGACATTTGCAGCTTTAATGCTGTTATGACATAGAAATGTTATTATCAAGCTGCTTATGTGCACTAGGCTCACAACACTATTTACATCTCACACCTGTAACCATTAGGTGAACAGACAGATTCACAGAACAATCCTTTGAAGGAGGCAGATGCACAATTACAAACAAATCTCTAATTTAACAGGTTTATCTCACCTGCTAAGTGAAGAGAATGGTTCAATTTGGAGTTCTAAACATGCACCGTATAGTAAACCACTGTGTTTGTGTCTTTTTATGTTTTCCTAGTTTAAAGTGGTTTTATTCTTAAACTAGGCCTTGCAGTTGCACAGCACTTATGTTTTCCCATGGCACCTGTACATTTGAAATTCTGAGTTCTTGCCAGTTTTCCCTTTGCTTTTATATGTCAGTCAGGACAGGGTGTTTTTCTTTTGGACACCTGATGTCTTGGAAGGAAATCTCTGCTTTAAGTTCAGCTGATGCTTATTTTTGTTGAGTTGGCATTTATGTCCTATGCTAATAGTAGGCTGAGCTTTCTGGATGTGATCTTTTTCATTTAATACTATTTTCAGATATTTTTTCAAATGTTTGGGGCTGCTCAATGTTGTGTCATTTATAACAGCTTTGTTGAAAAATGAAATGGCCTGATGTAGGCTGAACTTTTTCAGATAATTTCTAATACACTTGAATAGTGTCTCTAAAAACTGTTGCATAAGCCAGATTTCTATGCAACTTGCTGTAGGTTTCTTTGCAGGTGGGAGAGAACATTAAACTCTAATGGGGCAGGCCATTACAGAATACAGCCATGGCTGATTAATCCAGATCATCTCACTCCATTCACTATAGCATATGTATTTTAATTTTTTATTAGTTAAGAATTTATTTTGAAATTATGCTGATTAAAAAGGTCATATTTCCATCAGTACCTACATTAATTCAACCCTGTAATATTTACTTCACCCACTCAGCTGGGTGGAGTGACTTTTTTATGGATGAGCAGATGTTATAGCTGAGCTGTCAATTTTTATATTACTCCATTAATTTATTCACAAGAAATGTTTTAATCCCAAACACTCCAGTGTGAGCAAGTGGTAAGATTCCTGGGTTCTGCAACACCCTGACAATTCAGTGATATCTTCTTCACATTTTGAAATGGAGACATTCTCAAATCTGACATAAGCAAATGTAGTATGCACTGAATATTTTATTTTGACATTGCATTTGGCATGATGGTTTGTGGTAGTTCAACTGAGTGAAGCAGTCTCTACCTGTGTAAATCAGTATAACTCCATATAAGTCAATTAAATAGTTCAGCAGGTGAGGTTTTCTTGTTCCCTTGTAATATTCTCAGTTTAGCCCTTGTAATGATCTTTATTCTTTCTGTCTCCATTATCAGATAGTAAGGGGACAATCCTAAGGTACAGAGATTTCTAGTCACCCTGATTTGCTTGATACAATCCTATGGATTTTTAAAAATTATTATTTACTTACTTAGTGTAGTCTCAGTTTGTGGAAATATAACAGTTATGGTAGGGAAAGCTGGAGAACTGAGCACTCAAGAGAACTAATGAGAATTTGAAACCTGAGGGAGGTGAAACAATTTCAGACTGTGACATTAGCACATGGATTAAATACTTCTGCTCCATGAATAAGTAGGTGTTGGGAAATACTGGGGTTTCTTTAGGTTTTATAGTTATCAATGAATGTGTCTAAATGTAACAAATACATATTTTGAAGATTTTTCACAGTCAAAATAGCTGACATAGCTGCCAAAAAGAGATGTGTTTTCTGTAAAAAAATAAAACTGAAAACTCACATCCTGGATTATAGCTGTGGTGAAAGTGGCCAGCTCTGTGATGGGTTTTGTTGTAGAGCAGTGCACAGACATGTGATGCAGCAGAGTTGTTGGGAAACCTGGATGCACAGTGTACTTGGTATGGTGATGACAGCTTTTTTAGCTCCATAAGGACAGAGTTACATACTGCCCATCCTCCAAGTATGTACTCACAGCCCTACTCAACACTGGTGCTGGCATTGTGGAAAACCAAAAATACCCCTCTTAATGGAGCCAGTGTTGAGAACTTCATTTCCTTAAAAAGAAATCTGGAAGTCTTCCCAGATTATATATGTGTGCCTTTAACTTCAGAGGATATGACTGTACTAAGAGACTATGAGTTCAATTAATAGTAAAGGGCTGCTCTTGTTCTCTTGGAATATTCTCAGTTTAGCCCTTCTAATGATCTTGGCTCTTTCTCTTTCCATCATCACATAACAGGGGTACAAATCCTAGGGGAATATGTACATTGATTCCTAGTTGGCTCAAGATCATGTAATTTGGAGCTGATGAACAACAAATGGTGAACTTGGGTAGACTAATATTAACTGAATTCTCATTAAGAACAGAAACTAATACGAAAAGTTGAATTCACATAAATACTTATTGCACATTTTCACTGATTTTTATCTTAACAGATTTTGTGGGGATGTCACTCAAACAGTGGCTATTTTAGTGACACTTATGAGACAGTTGTATCAGGAATAATTTTAAAGCTCTAATGGGGAGTCTGTTCTATAAAGGTTGGACCAGAAGGGATGTCCAATTCAGAAAATGTTGTTTGTATTTCGTTTGAGGCAAATTTAAGATGTTTGGTAGAAACTTTATCCCAGACATAAATCTGTACATAAAACTGTACTTTTCAGAAGTTGTTTTTCAGTAAAGCATTTAAACATGTTATTTGGTTTGCTGAGTTGAGGTAAAAGCTGAATTTCAGCTAGAAACCTGGTTTCCAGACATTTTCAAGTTTTGATGAGCATTAGTCTTTAAAATGAACCAACACCATGCCCCTTGAAATTAACAGTGCCAAAGTTTGGAGTGTTCAAGATGTGTATCCTTTTCTGATTCTGTGTGTGCAAGAGTACTCATGGAGTGCCAATTTATTAAAGTTTGTTGTATTTCATCCATTCTTTGGGTGATTTTTTTCCCTACTGGAAATCTTCATAATAGTTTACCTTTAGGCTGAATTCAAATTAAATTATTACAAGTGGTTTTGCTCTTCTTCATGACTTATTTCTGCCCTCTGGCTGATGACCAGTGGTCCATGGTCAGCAATCACATCTCTTGAGAGGCCTAAAATATGTAGAACACTTTGACATCTAGGAAGGTCAACTTGAAGAGATTGGAAGGAGTGTTTTAACTTGCAGGACAGCATTTAATTTCCATTTTTATTCAGGTTGTTTAAACAGTTGTTATTAAAGAGGAATAAGTACTAGCTTTCATCTCAGTCATGCTAATCTTTTGGGAATAGAAATGCATCCAACCCAGAAGCTCAGACCTAGAATTCAGGATTTGAGGAAAAGGTTCAAACAGTTATCTGAATTTTTCTAAGTCTTCCCGGTTTTAGGTTTGATTGCAGTAGGATTTGCCACCGGTGTTCCAGCAGCACAGGTGCTGGGTGGAGGCACAGACTTAAAGACCCAAGTGAATTTTGGTCTGAGTAATCAAAAGGATTTACTCTCTTTCATCTCTGCTGGTGTTGTGGAGATGAGTGGGCTTCCCCTGTTCATGAGAGAGCAAAGTCAGAAGAGTTTTCTTCCATGTCTTTTTGCCCTAACAGATACTATGTGATCTGGTGTACTTTGATTTGGAAAGGGTTAAGACAAAATTCATGTGTTTGCTGTGGACATATATACTTAGGATGTAGTTACAAATTGGTTTTATATAATGATAATTTTGGTGTGCATTTGTTTCAGCAGAGAAACAGTAGTTGCAGTAGTTTTACACTGTGTGATGTGATGTTCTGGAAAATTTAACTTCAGTTAAGGCAGCCTGAGGATTACAGTGTGTATTAGAATTAACCATTTACAAAAAAAGTCTTGACAAATTAAACGTCAACTCCTACTCAGCTGTGGCTGTTGAAATTCAGATCCAGATGCAAGATTGAATCTCGTGTGTATCTTTGCTATGCTGAAACACAGTGGCAAAAAGCAACAATATTCTCCTCTGCCTCTTAGCTAGCACTTAATCGAGCTCTGTGTCTCAAATATCTCCTCAGTGATCAGGAGTTGCTAACTGCTCACATTTTTCATTCCTCCCATCACCTGAGAAAGCTTGTCTATTGTTAAGCCAAGCAGCTGTGACTTCCCAGTAAAATAAGATGAAACAAAGCAAAACCTTTTTCTTGTTCTGTGAGGTCTTTTTAATTCTGTTGCAAAATACTTTTTCACCTTAGTTATGAGTGGAAAAACTGGTGTCACTTTTTACAGCATTTCAGTGCCAAGCTCTTAAAAGAATTGGAAATGGTAAAGACCTGGGAGGTCACCAAATAATGGCTATTCCCAAGCAGAATTTTTCCCTGTAGTGTGTGTATATTCTCTAGAGCTTTTCCAAGTATTGTTTTTTAAAAGTCTGCATTAATAGGACTGATTTCTTGGGAAATTTCTGCACATGGAAAAGGTTTCACGAGAAATTTTTCCTGTTACATGATAAATTAAAATTCAAAAAGTTTTGTTCTTGTACATAAGGTCTTGTCTACTGCTGATCACATTTCATCTCTCTGAGCACTGTCATTGCTGTGGTATGTCTAATGCACCATGTCTTTTCTCAGTGGGCCTGACTAGAAGTCATTTGATTTTAGCATCCCTTTCCCTGGATCACTGTGCTGCTCAGAGTAGATCAGAAGAAACCCCTGTTTACAAGATTTGCTGTGACAAGTTCCCTCTATTTGCTTCCAGTCACAAACCAAGGGCCCAGGCTCTCTGCAGACACAGCTGCAGGAGGGACAGCCACATGCTTGGATTCAGGGGAGCAGTATGTCCTAGTTCAGCAGGTGGGACCAGTTGTCACTGTGTGGGGGTGATCAAAGCTGTGTATTCTACCCCCTCTATTCATTCCCAAGGTCAATGGCCCATTTGCAGCAGCTTCCCAGGGAGTCGTTAGCACCTCTACTCCCAGCCTGAGGAGGCGTAGCTGCTAATGGGCCATCAACAGTTCAAAAATACCCCATGACTCACAGAGTTAATCACCCATTGTGTGAGTCCCCGCCCTGGGGGAGGGACTGGGTGCCCCCTGAAGGTACATAAGGGGTGGGTAAGAAGACCTCAGGAACCTTTCGTCAGATCCAGAGGAGCAGCAGGACCTCGACAGGAGGAGACCACTACTCTCAACCAGACTACAGCCATCACCTGCACCAACAGGTTTTTCACTTCCTTTTGCTTTGGACTTGGGGGAACCACGCGGGTCTCAGCACAAGGGCTAACAAACCCCTTTGGGTTTGTACCCCAGGACACTGGGTTATACTGCTGGGTTTTGGGAGTTGAAAGCAATTTCCCTGTGTCAGTGTATTTACTGTATTATTATTATTAAATTGTAGCTCTGACTTATAATCTCTCTCGTGTTGAGCTCATTTCTCCTGCTGGTTTACCTCTTAACCAGCACACAGTGTCAGACCACAAGTAGTTATGGCAGAAGAATGGTGCCCTCCTCTTTTCACTTGCAATTGTATTTGCTGTTGGTCATTTATTTTTTTTCTCTACCATCAGTTGTCCTTATGAGGGACCTTCCTTCAATCCAGGTCCAAGTCCTAGACTTGGAGACTTAGAGAACGAAGATTTTGTAACTCATTGTGATTCAGTGTCCAGGAGTATCTCACATATGAAAGAAAAAACTCAGTAGGAGTATAATGAAGAGAGGCAAGAGGCTATAGAGAATTAGAAACAGAACTGCAGACTAAGCATTTGGCAATTGGTCATATTGGCATTTGAATTTAATTTGAACTGTTAAACTCCTGTGTTCAGTTCTATCTATAGCTGGTATAAGTACAGAGGAGTGTCCATGAAGCCTGTGGAGTTATGTTGAATTTAGATTAATGTTAAACATCTTAGGTAGTGCAGTTATTTAATGAACTTATTACATGAGTCCTTTGTGAAAAGAAATCCAGTGATTTCTCCTAACAACAAGTTACTCCATTATGCTCCTGTAGTGATAAATTTATCCCTCTCTCTTTTCTCTCCGTCATTTTTATTTTTCAAACTTCTCTAACTCTTACTGTGTGTTTCAAAGGTGTAGCCAGAGTTCCAAAGCTGTACAGATTAAGGGTAGCCCCTTTGGTCTGGGCTGAGGCACACTGGATCAGAAACACTGGCACTCTTAAGTGTTCTGGGTATGGAATGTGAGAAAGTATCTTATGCTGTAGGAGAGCAGTGGGGGAGTTCAGTGGAGAAAATGGAGTTCCTATGGTAGAAACTGCTGTGTGCTCCAGTTCTGGTCAAAAGTGCCATTAAATTTTCAGTACACAGATATTTTTACAGCCTTGTTTAGCATGTTGTTTGTTGCTTTTTTGGTTTTTTTGGTACATTTACCCAGAATGCTTTCTCTAGAGACGACTTCTCCCACTATCTGAGGCGACTTTATCAAATGCTGCCCAGGGCCTTGTTCTTGTCTTGTATTTGCATGGCCTATACAAATGTAGTGGATTCATAGTCTGAAAAATCAAATAATAATTACAGTCAAAGGCCCTGAATCTGGAAACCTGTATTTTGGAGGAACTGGTGTCTAGTGGCTCCTCTCGATGTTGCCTGGTGTTTGAATGCCCAGGGTCATTATTAGACAGGAGCTGTACTTGTGTCCCTACCCTTGTGTCAGTATCTCCTTTCATGTATCAAATGTGCATTCACCTCTAGAACCCATGAATGGGTTTCCATTCATGTCAGATCAGGTCCTGGCCTATCTGCTTGAGTTCATTCTGCCAGAAGTTTTCTTCAAGAGTTCATCCCCAGTAGTACACAGTGACCAGGATCCATCCATCCACACTAAAATTTATCTTGCCTTTAACAGAATCTGTAGAAAATGTTAAAACATTAAACACTTTATGGGTGGCATTTTTTGATGACTGGTCACTTCTCCCTCTATGGTGACACAGACAGGCCTTTGCTGAACTTTTAAGGTGTTACAGATCTCAGACCACCACTCTTCAATGAAGCTGCTCTCACTGAAGGGAAAATTTTTTAATAAGCTGTTTGGATTTCTTTCACTCTTCAGAGAAGTGAGGTATCTTTCCTCATTTATTACTATTCTGTTCATTTTTATGGTTAGCTCTTATTTCATCTTAAACCCAAACAGTAAATATCCCAATCCCCATGTCAATATTCAATATTCTTTAATATATATATAAAGGCATTATACTTAGCACTTCTGAAAAACAGACCAGGACATCTTGGGAACTTAGTAACTATTTTTAAAAAATCAATTGTATATTTCCAGCTCCTTTTTAGCCTTGCTAAGTGTTAGTAGATTAGTCTTCCTCCAAGACAGGCTGTCGGGGTAGTCAAGTATCTTTGTAGAGCCATATCCTTGGGAAACCATCACCATACTTTGAAAATTGCATGTTAGCATTACGTGCTGAGCATTTTGAAGGCATTGTCAAGAAGAGCATAGGACTGAATTCCACATCAGGGATTTAGAAGATTCTGCAGGAGGCCAAAGGGAGAAAAGAGAGCAAAGCAACAGAGGGATTCAAATCAATTAGGTGCAGAAGGAAGAACAACACTAGTGACTGAAAATAACACAGTCCCTAATTGTGAAGGTAATTGTGATAAGACATAGCTCACTTTTTATTCCAGGATGATGTGTCAAAGGCAGGTATGCACGAGCATCATGAAAAAAACTACTTTTCATCTTAGTCTGATTCCTTCATCTGTGTGCCTTTAATTCAAAACAGACGTGAAGTCTGTGATGTTGTGTGGAGAGGAGTGTGGTTCTGCTAAGTCTGCATCCTGTATTGTCTCAAGCAAATAGGGTGATAGTGTTCCTGTAGTTTGTCATCTCTTCTTTGGATTAAGAATAATTTGTTTTAAGAACAACAAGAATCACAAAATGTCAAAGAGGTTCAGCTTACAAGGTTTTGCAGGAGAGCTTTGGCTGGCTGCTGTTTTACACAAAGTAGTATAGCTTTCCTTTTGGATTTAAAAAAATCACCTCTAAGGCAAAGAATAAGAAATGACCAAGATCTTCCCTGTAGTTCCACTTCCCCTGTGCTAGTCTCATATGTAAACATCATCAGACCTAAGGTTATTAATTCCTTCTCAATTAGTTTGAAATCCTCTGGATCCAAAGCTCATAATTTTTAAATTTTTTTTTTAATCTCCTAGAACCATAAGAAGTGTAGACATGAGGAATTTATTTAAAGATAAATTAAAATCCCATTTTTGTGAACTGCATTCTGTGTATGAGCTGTTACATTGCACACACACCTGTGAGGCTCTCTGTGAGCGGGTGCCTGACCCCCCTGTGTATCAGTAACTGTATACAGTGCTATGGCTGTATCGCATGTCCAGGCTGCTATTTCAGCCTCCTCTTAACGTCCAAATAGTTTTAATAGGACAAAAGGCCAATTTCATGTTTGACAATTTCAGTTTACTGGAATCTATGCTGAACACAGAGCAAAAAAAAAATGGTGAGGGTTTTATCTATGTATTCAACAAGGGGGCAACATATTTTCTTAGCTTAAAAATGGACATTTCCCACATCCTCATGGACTAAATAGATAAAATATGTGAGCTGACCTTCAACCTCTTCAGGTTGTCTCCTATTTCTGTGGAGAGCCTCTGAAATGTGGAGAACTGTCCATGTTAATGAAGCCTTCCAGGACACTGGCAAGGTGTGGACTGATGTAGGTACATTTTCATTCAAAGCAGGAGCCTATCTCTCAATGTGTTAAAACGGCACCTTGTCCTGTGTTCTTGCTCAGATGAAGGAACCAGAGTTCAGCTGGCACCGGACTCTACTATTTTGGCTGATAAGGTTTAGTGTAAACAAACGCAGGTCTGTGAATTATCTGGCATGAGGATCAGCTAGGGGTGCTGGCTTCCTATAGCCTTAATCTAGTTGACCTAAATGATTTATAAACTGGCAACATGATAAATGTTGTTTTAAGTGGACAAATCACATTGAAGAGGTGTAACTTTCTGTCAGTATGTAACATGACCGCCTCTCTTAGGGGAAGAATAATAATCACAAAGAGCAGTAAAGGTAACAGGATCACAAGTAGGCATATTCCTTCTCTACAGCATAAATCATTAGAAGGGCATTTCTTTCTTTCCTCTTTGCTTGTCCTTCTTCGTCCTTTCTTTTTTTCCTTTCTTTTTTTTTTTTTTAATGCTATTTTCCAGCACTTCCATATCATTTTGGAAAGCTAAACCCTTTGCTTGATTTGTGCTGTACTTTCTTCATAAATCTATGAGGCTTGTCTCCATCAAGCTGTATTTTCCATTAAAATATGGTTCCCAGGTGATTTTCAATACTATGAAAAACATGTAGCCATAAGTCTTTCACTGATTGTTTATTATCTGTTTAGGTGCTCCTGAGGATTTTGACAGCTAGGACTTGTATCATATGTAATATAATAAAAGTGGATGTCTTCAGCGTAACAGGGAAAGCTGGCCTTTCATTTCTGTTTGCCAAGGCTGTATTTGTTTTCTGTGTGTTGGGTTTTTGTTTTTGTTTTTTTGTTTTTGTTTTTTTTTTTTTAACTTGAAACTTTGAGTCTACCGCAAATCAGGTCAATTTAAACTTTGTGTTTCCTTTGCTACATAGATGAACAACAACAACAACAAAAAACAAACAAAAAAAACCCCCAAAACAAAATCCAAGCAAAGCACAACAATAGCTTTCCTGGTACAAACAGCACAGGAACCATTAACAAAAAAAGCTGGTATTTACACTGTTGGAAGAGTAGATTTACTTCAGCTGGTTTCCAGCACAGGCACGGAGTTCCACCTGTGACTGCAGGAAATGCAGCAGGACGTTCTCTATGTCTCTCTTGGATATATGTAACAGGCATGCTGTGCGTTGCAATGTATAAAGCTGCTCAGAGTAGCTGCAACAGGTTAATACTTTAAGCTGCTGGTTTGTGGAGAATTTTATGAAAACTGATAGGAATTGGTTAATAATGTCTATCTGTAGGCAAAAGCGCAAATCTTTTGCGGGCAAAGTTACCTCTGGCCTTAAAGGGAACTTTACATTAGGATTACAGGATCAGCCAATATTTAAGCACTGATTATCAGGTAGAACACAGGAAGGCTGGGTGAGGAATAAAACCTCACCTAAGCTCAGACACCACACTATGAGTTTGGTTGGTGGAGTCTTTGTATACTGCCTCTGCCACCAAAATAGATGTTGCATCTTCCTGTGCTGACATGTGCAATGTATTGCGAGAAAAACCACGGCCAACCTTACAGGGGAGCCCCTGGAAGACACTTGCTTAGGAAAGTTTGGCAGGGATAGCCCCATCACAGAGGGAAGGGAAAGAAGAGACTGTCTTGGAGGTGGGCTAGGAGTGGTAGCAGGTATTTGCTGACCCTGTGGTTAGTACCAGGGCCAGTCTTGTGTGTTGACTTGTCACTTCCCCATCGGTGGAAGAGAAAAGTATTGATTATTATTATAACTCAGTGCAGGACTCAGAAGGAAAACAACAAATAATTATTAGGGTGATTTGTATTTTAAAGGTCAGCTTTATATCAAGCAAGAAAATAATTTACTATGACCAGGAAAACTACTTAGCTTGGATTCCAGTGCCTTTATAATATGGAATGTCCTCTCCCTGCCCTGCAAAGAGGTGTCTTCCCAATAGTATTCATGCAGTGGTTACATAGATTTGATGTAACCTTGGGTTTGCATATTATCTTCTCCAGCTGGACCTCAGAACTGGTTGTCCAATGAGAAACTATGATTTCCTAAATTCTTGGTAAAGCATTTAATTGTGAAAATAACTAGTTTACCTCACAACATCAATTTGAAAAATTACTCATTAATTTTTGAGGTGCAGCCGCCTTCCCTGGAGGACAGAACTACTGATCTCATCTCTACCTAAAACCTTGGCTTTGCTTGCTAGCAGGCGTGTCTGATCTGCAAATGAAATTTGGCTTACTGTCTCCGTTTCCTTATAAACACCCATGACTGCACCTTTGGCAGAACACATGACAATTAAACAGTTGTGGCTTATACTATGCAGGCTGAATAGAGCTGGCAGGGAAGAGTTTAGATAACTGGCATGCAATACCAAAAAACTATCTTTCCCTTCATTTTTCAGTGGCATTTACTAGGAAAGTAAAGTTGAAACTCTCTAAGAGCTATATGAGCTTAAAATGGTTGGGGTTTAGTTTTCTTTCATATTTTTGCCTAATATATTATTACTTAAGCATAAATTCTCTGTGTAGCTGGTAGACAAATAAGTCAAGATAAATGGAGCACAGGGATTTGAAGGAGCTGAGATCGGAATCAGAACCAATACCATAGAAATGCTTTCTTTATCTGCAAGAGTTTTAAAACATCCAGATCTTGCTTATATATAATGGATTGTTCAAATCCTCTAGAGGCAGTTAACAGCACAGTTCTACCAACTCAAACTGCATCAGTAGATAGTCTAGGTATGTTTTTCAGTGTTTGTGATTATACTTGGTCAAAACTGAAACAACTGCAACTGCTGCAAACTGATTTTTAGTAGTTTTTTAAAATATATTTTGTTTTCAAAACAAAGATTTGTTGGATCCTTGTTTCCGCTAGACTCTGGCCATTACTAGCTAAGTAATTCCACATGGAGACATCTCATTTTCTCAATTATTATCTTCTGTATTGCTTTTAGTCTACAGAATTACCAATCTCTGCCCGCAGTCTCAACTGCAGGAATTTCATCTTCTGAAATTCAGGCCTCCTCTGTCCACAATGTCCAAGGAATTTTCCAAGGCATATCAGGGAAATTGAACTTTGATGTCCTGAGGCTTCCCAAAGTGATACATAATGTGTACAAAGGTTTTTTCGGTAGGTGACTATAGGTTTTAAAGAAAAAAGTCTCTTCTCTGTGCCGTAGAGGGAAAGGGAGAAGGGTTTCCCTGCCATCCCCTTTGTTCCATGGGGGCAGAGAGGGGAGGGAGAGACAAGAGTTCCAGGCAGTTGCAAGGCAGAGAGTAATCTGTTTATTCCAAGGTAATGTCCAGTCCTGGGGGCGGTCCCCTGGTCTGGCTGGATTGGGTGAAAACTGAGGGAGAGGCAGGGTTGGTTAAGGGTCTGTTAACCAGTGGACTCGGGGCAGGGGCAGGGCCGGCTGGGGCCCTGGCACTGCCCCCCTCAGCCACGAGGGATAACAGAACAGAAAGGGCAGAAGGGCCAAGGAACCCTCACCAGAGCACCTGGATGGGGACGAGCACTGCCCAATAGGTGGCCCATGAACAGAACAAAAGGCCTCTGGGTGACGCAAAGAGAACTGGCAGGGTGTGAATAATGACCCAACACAACTCCAACGCAGGCAGGGTAACAGAACCAGAAACTGCTTTTTAAAACTTTGTCTCAGTTTGAGGAGAAAAAACCCCAAAATTTTTACCCACAAGTGGAGGAAGCGGTTTCCTCCACAATAATCATACCACTCTTTATCAAATTTAAGAAAAGGAACTTTAATTAGAAAATGGATACAAGAAGGATAACCATTCTTAACTGATATATATATATATATATGTAGGTATAGATATAACTGTAAACAGACCAGAGCAAACTGCTTCCCCAACACCACAAGGAAAAAACAACAACAACCAAA
>VWZD01004181.1:55964-78870 GCA_013396695.1 Sakesphorus luctuosus | reverse complement strand
AGAAACTGAGAATTTTGGTTTTTCCATTACACTGGATGAAATTATCTATTCTACAAATCAGATAAATGTTTAGTCTGAATTCTCTGGTTAATCACTTTAAGATTTTGTGACTCAAAAAGACTCTATGGTAAAGAGAGCTTGGGAAAAAACCACCAGTATATTTAAGTTAGCGTTATGAAATTGACCATCCATTAAACATACACACGCCTGAAAGATACAGCATGTCAGTAAGGCCTATATTTTGACTTTGTTCTTTACTAAAGAAATTACTACTAAAGCACAGGCATATCAGATCAGGTACTGATCTAAATGCCAGTTAAGACAAAGACTAGTAAAAAGTTAAACATCACACCATTAGCACACATTATTAGTGGACACATTTTTTTATACTCTATGATAAAATAAATCCTAATAGAAAGCCCAAGCACATTAATTAAGACTTGTTACTGCCTTATGGCCAAATATGAGATCAACCATATAATCCATACATCCCCAAACCTGTTTCTCATAAAATGAGAGGTTTGCATAAAATATAGATGAAGTTCAGGAGGAAGAAATTCACATTCAAAAGACAAAGGCAAAAAACTTATTTTCTTTCTAAAGAGGGTGCATATTTGTGTCTGAAGCTATTAGCAAGATTTTTGCTACTAAATGTAGCTCTGAGGAAGGTATATGACTGCACAGTAAACACACTGAAATAGCTGAATAGATGTGATGAATACAATTTTATTATGACCCTGATTTATCATAAAGATAGCACCACAACATGCACAACAGCATTGATGTCCTCTCAATAGATAAGTGTTCAGCTAGAAAATCACCTGATGGGTTGTATTTATGTTGACATTGTAGTAATTGACAGTATCTGTATCTACACATCACACACTCTTGCCCTCCATTGTAATCTGATGCTGGATTAATCCAGTAAGATACCCTGTTGTCTTCTCCTCCACTTTTCCTGACACATCAGACGTGCTCTCCTCCAGCTCCAGTAATCAGCTTTCACATACAAACACCACTACATAACCCTTCACATTCATCCAATATCAAGTAAATGAACAATCAAATTTTACTGTTAACTTTTGTAGTTGTCCAGTCTCACAGGAACCCTCAGAAGATCACTGGACGGACCCAAGAGAATCTCTCTCCACTTAAGACAATTCAAACATATTCATTTAATTGAGCATATTTTCCTTTACTTGAAGTACACACTCAGATGCTTCCATATGGGCTTGAAACTGTACCAGACACTAAAATGACAACTGGTTCAGGGCTGAGTTCTGTTTGGTTTCTATATTATAAGGTCCAATCCAGAAGAAAACTTCCAACTGTTGAATGGAAAGACAGAAGAATTATCATCTAATTGTGTAGGAGTTTCAGCACTGAGGCACTTGGCAGTGATCATAGCAGTGATGAATCAGTGGGTAGAAACATGAGAAACAAAAATACGTGATAACTTCTGCTGTCAAAGTGGTTGTTAGAATTAGTAAATAGCAATTCTGGTTAAATATTCATGATTTAGGTAGCTTTAAAATAGTATTTAAAAAAAATAAAAAATCACCCAAATCCCCTAATTTATTCCCTATTGTTATTCCTCATTATTTTTTTATTAATATTTCAGTAACCATTTTATATTTGCATATGTCTAGAATAAAAGTAGTTAGTGAGAGTATTTCTCAGGCTTGGCAGGTTTACTGTGTAAAATATGTAACAGCGTTCCAATAACAGAATAAGGTTTTTATTAAATTGACTTCCTAACTAACCCTCAATCCTTTTTTTCTTCCAGGTCATAAGTTCAAAAATGGCAGGTTTTAATCCAGTATGACCCATGTTTTTAAGTGTAATTACTTTATACTACATACTTCCTAATATCACAGATTTGTTGTGCCATTAGTATAACATTTATGTCTCCCATGACCAAGCTGTACAATAACAAACATTTGTGTATTTTAAATAGCAATTTAACAGATTTTTGCAGCATCAGCTGCCCTGTTCTCCCCTCTGCTTCTCAGTGTTTTGCTACCACTCTCCAGCACATAATCCAAATGCAGCAATAGCCTTTTCCAAATCTGAATCCACCCTACAATGTATACACAGCCAGTGATATTCAGCAGATCACCTAGCTTTGCATAAAAAGCTATACATATTTTAAGCTAATTCAGTTATTGTATATGTTGCTTAAAAGGTACTGTTTAATGCATTCAGGAGAAAAAACATCATCTTTACAAACTATTCAATTTTCTCATAATGTAGAAACACATTACTACAGAAATTCTTATGAGTAATTTTGTGAAGTAATAGTTAAATAACTGATTTTCAGAAGGCAGTACAACAGGCTTATTTCTGTGGGGACATTTGTTTGTTCTGACTGAGCATGAATTAACCTTTGAGTTATGACTGCATGCAAGGAAAAAAATAAAACTATTAATCTCATAGCCCAAACTAACCAGAGTTAATACATAGTTTGGGAAGAATCCTATCTCTAATTAACATGAAAATAAATATGTTAGCTAATTTTTTTATTTTCTAGGCACATCTCAATTATAAAATATTTCAGTCAAACTCTTTTCTTTTACCCTTCAGACCCATATTCTTGTGAGTTAATTTCTTTGGTATTTTCAATGCTAGACAAGAAATCACTGCAGTTAGTTTTAAATAAGACTGCATAAAAGATAAATGGTTCTAGACATCCATATGGCTTTGTGAAGTACTGAACTGTGCTATGGGTTGACATATCCTTAAAATTGCTGCTAAATCATGAAGGCTCAAAAGTCAGAACAGGTTATTGAAATATTCTTAAGTGGGTTTTTGACACCATTTTTACTTGAGCCATGAGGATATACTACAGCATAAGGTGACATTCAGAAGTGGTTTTTGACATGAAATACATTACTGCTTGTCAGAGTATGCAATGGAGATCATAGTATGTATAGACTTTTCATATATTACATGATAGCTAATAGATTATTTGGATTTTATAATGTAATACATTAACATATAAATTAAAATATTAACATATGCATTTTAAGTTATTACATACTTCATTAATAAATAATTAAATACTTTGAACTGTTTAGGTGATGGCTTGCACAACTTTCTGCTTAGTTTTATAACACAGAGGTACATAACATCTTTGTTTTTTTCTGATTAAGTAACAAGGAAATATGTGAAAAAATATTGGAGGGTTTTTTTACATTACAGTGATATAGTATTATCTATTTCTGATTTTTCAGAAGCCACTCTGTCCTCTACTTTGTAACCAGTGCACACACATTTTACAGGTTACTAACTACATGTTATTTAAGTCAGTCCTGGTTCATATCTTATCCATGAAATACCCTGATTCACTACAACAAGTTAAAAAGAATCAAATTTTCCATCCTGATTGCCAGTTGCTGTTAGAATAGGCACTCCATTCTCATTTCTTGGGAGTGGGTTGTATATAATTTCCTAACAGGCCACTGTACATCCCTGCTCCTTTTTTTCCCCCATTGATTCTGTATATCATCAATAACAGAAACCTACAGAAGTTAAAATCCAAACCAAGCTTCTGCTTAGTCATTTAAAGCACATTACTAGAACCGAGATGTATATCTACAATCATGCCATCTACAACCATAAAATCTACAACCAAAAAAATCTACAAATGGGAGAAATCTATCTCAACCAGCCAAACCTCAATCATCAGAGGTTTCAGAGAGTTGTGAAGATTCACTTGCTGTGAGCTAAGTCCTTTCAAGGCACTTCTAGCTAGCACTAATTAAAATCTGAACCATTATATTTATTATTTTTTAAAGGTGGGATTTTTCTATTTTTTTAAGATATTGTTCTTTTAAGTAGAGAGAATTCCTTTTCCTTGAACTCACTGATGACCACTTTTATTTTATTGAAAAACATATACCTTCTTTTAGTACATTTTTGGGTTAACATACCTAAGATTTCTGGTTTTCCCGAAATTATACTGTAATTCCTTCTAATTTACATCAATTTCTTTTCAATAAAGTTAATAACACAGCTTCATTTATTTAGCTTGTGCTGGTATGATGTCTACTCTGTACTATCTTTTCTTTAGGAAAATATGCTTCCACATAACTTACGTGTGAGGATAGAATACCCTCGTAGAAGATTTTATTATGAGGAGACAGAGTTATGGGCTTAGGAAGGCTTTTCTGCGTAAAAGGAAAATGCTTCTCAAAGGCAGTTTCAATGCTTTCTCCCCCTGCATTCCAGAGAGGTTCTCAGCCTCTCTCTCTGATATGTGTGAGAGAGAGAACACTCTCAGACATGCTACGAGGTCTTAGCAGCCAGCGGGGGAGTCAGGGGGAAAGTGATGATACAGCCTAAGAATGAACATGAGGTTGGGTTCTTTTTCCCAGACTGTGCCTTTTTTCAGCCTGATGCAGTTTCCTTTGTAAGTTTTTAGCATTCTTGCCTTCAAAATAATTTTTTCTTGGATTATTTTTACTGTCTTGGCATTTTTGGAGGTACCTGCATGTATCTTACTTCACAACATGTAACATACATGAACTTAGAAACATTACAATTAGTGAGAGAAGGACAGAGCTGTAACTGGCAAAGTGGATTTTATAAGTGATCATAGATATAGGTAAAAATCTTGTTTTGGTATTGCCAATATAATGTAGCTGAGGATACTTTTTTAACAGTAGAAGATAATGGAACTCATAGTTTTGAATTTTAGCAGAAATGTAGTTTATGATGATGAATTGCTAATAGCGACTCAGTGACTTCAAACACATGATAGACCTAAGCAAGTCTATTTAAATCCTGTTTTGGCAGAGATTTTTTTAATGATAAACACTCATTAAACACCAATAGGATTAGAGCATTTTACACTTTGCAACTCCTTTGAAAATCCCAACTGCTCTCACAGTACACAACTTGTGATGTACTACAGGCAGTGTAAATTTAAGATTTTATTCTTTCAAATGGTGAGTTAATAGGAATCAAATGGGCAAATATACTTCAAAGGAAAATTTTAGTTTACTTCACTCCTTAGAAGAAAACAGAGTTATCTTATACAGAGGATGAATTAATGTTGAGCACAGTGTGTGAAGAGTCTTCACTGAAGAACTTTGAAGAGGAATTTCCAGAGGAGAACAAGGACTAATCGAGTCACTGCCCAAGTACATGCTGTATTCCAGATACTCTCTTGGAAAATAGCTAACCCTTAGCTATTAATACAGAAGGACATACATCTTCTGCGAGCCCTGAGGTGATGTTCCAAATCATCGGCTGTGAGAGTACGCAGTGAAAAGACCTGCTGCCATCAACTGTCATCTTTGACACAACTCAGCTGAGACAAGAGCCTGAGCTCAGAAAATTGAGGAATGAGAGGGATCTGGAGGCCATGGTCACACTGGGGCTGGAGGGCTTGAAAAATGTTCTTGCGCTATTTACAGATCTGTAGTTTTAGAATAGGTTCATTTCCTTGGGCACTGTTGAGGGCAAACAAGACCTGTAAGGGGATTTATCAGAGTTGACTGCACCAAACCTTTTGTCTACACAAGAGAGAAGAAACTTATAGTTACTGAAGACTCCCACTTGTGGGGACCAAGGCACTAGTTTGGTGGCTTGACTCAAGCCAGCATTTCAGGTTTGTTGCTTGGCCATATGTAAGTTCCAGGATGCTGCAGCATGACTGCCGAGGCTTGATGCATTACTTTTCCGTTTGAGCAGTGTTGATGCTGATTGGGGTAACACAAAACATGTGGAGAACAACTGTGACGCTCTGAGGGCAAGAGTAAAAGGGATGGGGTCCATGTTGTGTCTGCTCAAGCCTGTCACTGAGGGGAATAGACTAGAGCAGAAGTGGTCTCACCTAGCAGGTCAATAACTGTCTGTGTGTGCCTGGTGTTGCATTCAGCACTTTGGCTGTGGGATCCTTTCTGTACTTTTGCAGCAAAGACCATCAGCTAGGCTCTTCTCAAAGATTCACAGTAGTAATATGAGAGGCAATGAACACATGTTGGAACATGGGAAGTTCTGATTAAGATTTAGATTTTTTTATGGTGTTAGAATACTAGAACGCATTCCTCATAGCAGTGGTGGAAGGGAGGAGAGGGGAGAGGAGGAGAGAGGAAGGGAGAAGAGGGGAAAATGACTGATGAAAATGTTATTGTGAGGCATAACACCCCAACCCACAGTTACAGATTCTTTATTCAAAGTTCTATTTGAATACCAGGGAAATGGAAGAAACAGAACTGAAACTCTCTTTGGTTTTTTGTGATTACTTTATACTCAACTATCTGTTGTGATGCTGACATTACCTTTTCCCTCTGCTAGCTTTCTCTCTTTCTCTTGCTAAATTCCTCTGTGTGTGTATATATGGATAACAACTTTATTCTTCTGAACCCTCGTTTGGATAAATTCAAAAAGCACGTTCCTTTAGACCCATTACGAAATAACCTCTCCATAGCACAATCTCTATGCCTCATACCCACTGTTTGACCATTTTCCTGTCTGAATAAAAGTCTTTAAATAATAATAAAAGTCCTTGAGAATTGCAACCGTAAATATAAATATTATATTCCTGCTTCACAAGTGGCACAGCTTCAATGAGAAGGAGAGGCAATATACTCCCTCCAGGCAGACTCTTAACTTACTGTGGAAGACAATGTCTTGAGTCTGCAGGTTTCTCATGGTGCAAGTGTTTTGCCGTCACTGCAACTCCCCTTCTCCCTGCTCTGCTCCCTGCCAGTTTTTTTCCATTAAGACCTAGGTAAAAGAATATACAATTTTGAAAGGTGGCAACTTATGTGCTTCATCTAACACTGTCACAGGTACAATACTACTTGTATGAGAGAGATTTGCTCTGTTGTGGGACAGATTAAACCATCAATGCTCTGAGATTAAAAAGCAAAAAAAAAGGACAAACAAAAATGTAAGTACTAAAGAGCAAGCAGAACTTCCACAAGTTCTTCTTTCTTCCTATGCTCAGACGCAGGGCTCTGAGCATCCAGAGAGCATTACTATCAAATAGAGATGTGCTCTTAAGCAATCATTTCTTAAGTGTGGTTTTGGCAGTTCAATTCTGTCTACTCTGAGAGACTGAGTTCCATGTTAGTTGAATTTTGTATCTTTTCATGTTGCATCTCAAAGACCTGGATATAGAATCTGGAAACAGAGTACATATCTGCATTTCAGCTTTGTATAATTACTTAAGCTGTGGGATAACTATGTTTGTTTACAAAATGTTACAAACTAGACTTTGTGCTATTGTCAGGGGAATTCACTATCTGCCAACCTACAAAACTTTCTAAGCATCTGAAATGGGTTTGGAGTGGGGTGGGTATTTTTTTTTTTAATTTTATTTGTCTGTGTCTCTTTGGATTGGACAAATACAGATACTAATCTATTGGCAAGTTAGTCTGTTATAAGAAATAGTCTAAAATTTGTTTTGGTTTTTACAAATCTAAGTGACTGACAAACAAAATGACAGTTCTGGAACTAGGAGTGAAAAAAACATCACCAACACAAAAAAAAACGTACGATGGCACAATGGTTAGGAACCCAGTTTTATGTAATCCTGAACCTTCTAGTCATCCAAAGTAATACCAAATATTTCCATTTATGGCAATGGTCAGAGTTGATAACAATAAGTACATCTGCACTATCTGTCCTACTTTTTAAAAAATGATGTGCAGAAATGTGTGAGCTTAGAAAAAACTATACCAATTCATGGTTAGGATGAATGCCTTAAAAGTCTAAAGGTTTAAAGGACTTGATATCAAACAATAGTTATTCACCTTTTGACTGTTTCCACAATTTACAGACAGTGCTTATAGAAGCTGAGGGTTAAAAAAACTTGCAATATTCCACCCATAAAAAAATTCTACATGATTTTCTGATGCTGAGAAATCATTTGGTTACTCATTCTCTTTGCCTGTGTATGCATTTATTCTGGGGCATTGTCATGTGAAAAGGAGGGGCAGAAATGCAAAGATTTCTTATCCCACTTCTATTAAGCTTTTAGCTGTAAGTGTCCCCAGAATATCAATGCCTTTTAAAGCCCTAATCAGTCCATCCCAGAAACACACTCCACAAAAAGAACAGCAACCTAAGCCTCAACACAAAACTCCAGCAACAATACAGAACCTCCTCCATCATGACAGATCAATTCACCAAGACTAGAACAAAATCTAAACACACTAGTAAACACAAAGCAAGAAGCTAAAAGAAAGAATATAGCCGCTTCCCACTAATATATGTTTTAACTCACTAAGATAAGGGATTGTACACCTTAAAGTAAATCACTAACCATGACTAACAAAAAAACCCCCAAACAACGAATAAAAAGTAAGATATATATCCGGTGAGTTGTAGCAAAGTATAATTAGTAAATAAGGTCCAAGTGAGCTTGGATGGTGACAGTGAAGTCCTCAGGATAAGAACCTACAGCACCCGGTATTCCCAGGAGGTCTCCCATCCAAGTACTAATTGGGCCTGACCCTGCTTAGCTTCCGAGATCTGATGGGATTGGATGACAGGGAGGCATTTAACTGCCTATGGGATAAGTGATAAGGCACAAGAAAACAGAGTACATGGTTGTTCACCCCTACATTGTCTGAAGGAGGTGGGAGGAGACAGGGCAGCTCGCCACCTACCCCCTCAGAGATTATGGCATTTCTCCTTCGATTTTTGCTCATGTCCAATCTCTTTTTATACTATTTTTTTCTTAAGCAGTTTGAGTTACTATAGTCAATAACAGTTTCTGGGGTGATGGACAGATGACACAAGCCTAATAGTTGGCTTCCTGTGTCTCCACAGCATGTGGCGAAGAAAGGCCATGCTATCTCCATAACACTCCATTCTCCGTTAATTCTACCTGTCTGACTTAAGCACTTTTGAGAAGCGACTGTAGTCTCTTTGTTCTTTCTTGTGCAACCCATTACCCTCTGCCAATGGTATTCTGGGAGCACCCCTCCAAGGTCTGAGGTGTTTTCCTTAACCCATCAAGAGGTTATCAGGGCTATCACCCCACATGCATGTATAAGAAAATCAAAAGTATAATACATTTATTAGCAGAATTTTGACCCAGGCTTAAAAAATCATGATTTAAAGTATTTGTTTTACTCTAATAACTTAGGACACTGCTATCAGATATGGATTTCCATGTACTAGACATACAAAAATAGGCAACAAAGGGAAAGGATAGCTGTATATCAGCATGATAAAATGTGACATCAGCAAGACAGAAAAGAAGCCATTAAATAGTGAAATATTTGTAAATATTTCAGTAGAGCAAGAAAATATACAGTATAATGTGCAGGATAAATTACATAGATATTTGGCGTCAATTGTTACTATAAACCTGTGTGTCCGTTGCTGCCCAATAATCAGAAAAAAAAAATGATTCATCTGGAGCTCCCCAAGCCTCTAAATATCATCAAGTTATTAGAAAAACAGTTGACTGATGAAGGACCTTCACCTTCCAAGTAGACCTTGTTGAATACACATGATGAAAAATGATACAAAATGGATTCTCTAATTATTCTCAAGATGTAAGGAAATTAAAGAAAGACAGAATTATACACTTTCTTGGTGTCAACTCTATCAGAGTAGGTAATTTTAACTAGACTAGTAAGGTCTTCCATTAGTCCCTTAGCAAATTACATTGAAGACAGAGATGCCAATTGGTAAGAACATCCATGTAGTACATCACAGATGATATATCAGCTGTCTGCAGCAAGAAGCAATCATTGCACAGTGATTAGAAAACAGAATAATGACCCCATTCATGATGGAGCCTCAGTCATAAGGGATGACAAGCATTAGTTTCTGTGCTGCTACAGGACATTTGGCGGTAATGACTGAAGAGAACATCAGGAAGAGATCAGCTGCATGAATGAGTGGTTGTGTCAGTGCTTGATTTATTTTTTTTAAACACTCTTGCATAGCAGCACAGGGATGCCTGAAGAAACAAGTGTCAGTAGGAAGGAGTGATAGATAGGAAAACCAGAAACAATAGAAACCTAGTCTTCAAGAGATTCATCAAGCTAGATATGCAAAAGTCTCAAAGATGCAGAGGTCGTTGAAGTGCAGAAGCCTAAAACTGGCACAGAAGTGTACTAACAGCTTGAGGGAGAGTCACTGTCTTTTTTGAAGCCAATCAAAATCATTGCCAAACGTGGTAGCTGATGTTAAACTTCATACAGTAGACCTGTCCAAGAAATCAGCTCAAAAAACAACAACCTGGGAAAAGGGAAAATAGGAAAAATAAACAGATAAACTAAGTCTGCAAGACTCAGGAGTCAGAAGTGTACTGGTTACTCCTGGTTGAAATATTTTCTTACAGAGCATTTACGGGGTATTCAAACTGTGATCCTGGCCTGGAGATACTGTTTTTTTCCCAAACACAGCCAGACTAAAGAGACATTACCTTTACACTCCTGAGGCAAATAAAGCAGCTGAAACTGTTTTGTTGTTGTTGTTGTTGTTGTTTCGGTTTTGGTTTGTTTCTCATTTGCATTTCACATAATAAAAAACTACAAACTTTTCCCCTTCCAGAAATACTATGGATCCCATTACACTCAGCCTATTTGGTTCTTTTGGAAATGTTTCCAACTACTTCTAGATTTCCATATTTGTACAGTAGTTTCCTGCTTTGTCATACGTTTTATCTTTTTTATTTTGAAAGCACTCCTTTGTTATGATCTAACAAAGTCTAGTATTACTGGTTAAAAGTAGTTTCTGACCAGATCCGTTATTGGTTGGTGATATACTTCATGCGTCTCTTCTGTAAATAAGTGGGCCAGCTGAAAAGATTAACAAAGTTCAAAGACATTTGTTAGGATTTGACAGGTATGCTGAGGAATGCAAACAGGCCTGCTGGCTTAAAAGTATATAAAATCAACATATCATACAGAAAACCAAGCAAAACCTCACAACCTATTAAATATAGTATTGGTTGTTCTCAGAAGTCTAAATGGACAAATCAGGCTTTCACTGCATTTGTGACTGAGGATTGTTCATTTTCTGATAGTTATCTGAAGGCTATATCTAAAGGGAATTGTTTCTTGAGTAATTTTTCTGGGGAAAAAAAAATCATTGTTAAAATGAGGAGCTACTTCTTATATGACTTTTACACTGGTCCTGCATTTATCAATAGTACAGTACCTACATTCAGTTAATTTACAACCTTTACTACTTAAGCTGTACATGAGGTTGTGGAGATTTACTGACAGGAAGGAACCTCACCAGTATTCAACATAACTGTTCAGAGAGGTTTAAATAAGACATGATGTTCATTTAAAAAGAATACTAAGGCTCTGGCAAATCCAAAGCATGCAAATACTACTTAAATTTTAATCACTGATTGCTAAGATTCATTTATGCCTGAGTGGCCATTGACTTAATTACAATATTATAAACTCGTAAGTGGTCCTTGTTCAGAAAAGGCCTTGGAACATGCCCTGAAGAATATGTTGCTAAACATAAAATTGCTTAGCCTCTGAAGCCTCAGCAGAAAAGCCATTAATTTATGAAAATGGGGCTCAGATTGCAATTATTTTCTGTCTTTCTTGGTAAAGGTGACTTCCCTGAGACGACTCTATCTTCATAATGTGCCTCAGTCCAGTCGTCATAATAATACATTTCCAAATTGAAAGGATGTTGAATTCTAAACTAAGCTCCTACATTTGTAATCAAATACATTATGATCCACTGACTTATGACCATTTTGGTAAGATGCTGTGTAGACGAGCTATCAAAAATGAAATTCTAGCAATGGATGAAGCGTACTTTAGATTAAGTAATTTGTGAGTGTAATTTGTTCGGGGAAAAAAATGGCTCATTTATTGGTTTTTGTGTGTGTGTTCAAGATATAATGTAATGTGTTTGTTTAGACATTTGAAACTGAAATTCTATATTTCTTATAAAGGAGAAAAGATAACTGTAATAAAGAGCATCATAATGCAATGTCTAGCTGTTTTCCTATTGAAACATATGAACTTTAAATGGTGTGAATTATATTGCTAAACACACATTTGAAGGTTGTCTGAAGATACTGTTTTGGCTGCAGCAAAATTGCAAATCCAGCTTAAAAAAACTAGTAGAAATATATTTCTAGCTTCAGAAGGTAGTTCATACTGCTCAGGCAAAACAGAGTCAGATACAAACAGATTTTCAACAACCTTCTTTCTGCTTAGTCTAAGAGCATTCCAAACCTACTATGCCTAGTTCACACAAGGGAAGGGAAAAAAAAAAAAAAGGAAAAAAGCTGCTGAAAAAAGTCCTTAAAGAGATTTCAAAAATCCCAATTAAAAAAAAAATAAATATTAAAATATGAGGAAAATTATTACAGACAGGGAAAGAGCTCAAAGAGAGTAGCAAGGAAATCCAAAGTAGAAGTTCCTTCCTTTTAAGTTATAAGTAATTCATACTTAAACATTAACATTTGGGAGTTGTTATGATCTTCAATATTTTCAAGTCAGTGACCAATACAAAATAATTTTTCTTCTATTTTATATCTTATATTTTTCCTCTTTTCAGTTTTCTATAAGCTTCTGATTTCTGTGCAGAGTCAAAACTTTAACTACTCCCTATTAACTAATTTTATTCAGAGAACAAACTCTCGGTTACACACTCGATCATAAGATATAACAGTGAAAATATTCCCATGAAAAACTCTTAAGAGAGAAATAGAACTAAACCTCAAAGAACTGCTTCTTGAGTAGAAAGGTCTGTAATAGTCACAGATGGTTGAAAGGAAATGCTGGCACTGAATTGAAATGACTTTATCATAGACTTTCACTTAGGCACAAGCAGCATCTTGAAATACTGCAATGCAGCATGTGACTCCTTCAAGTTCTTTGTCTTTCAGTTTTTTATCCCCACTAAATTACCCCACACATTTGTTGCTATTCCTGAGGAGAAATCCAAGCTTTCCCCTCCATTCTAACCAGTACCTTTGAAATGAATGGAGGTAGGTGAATGGTAACAACTCAACTGGTTGGTTCACAATCTTCACTGCACAAGATGTTTTGTCAGACACTACACAATTAATTCTTGCAATATCTCCTCCCTTAGTCTTGTCTAATTTTCTATTTTTATAATGCTTTCTAAGTATCCTCACCAGCAACACAACTGAATACAGATAAGTGAAATTATAGCTGCAAGGTTTGCTAAGAAATGGTAGGATACTAGTTAACAGCATGAGCAACCACTGAAGCAAAACCTGCTCCATATCACATAAAGATATGAATAATTTTGATTACTGGAAGAGTCAAAGATATATTGAACCTTTTTTATGACAACTAAAACAAAAAAAATATTGCAGAACTTATGATAAAAAGAGACAGAATTTCTGCAACAAATATTTAAATTAATCCATAAAATGTACTTGTTGAATCAGTTTGTTACTGTTAGAACATACTGAACATTAATTAAGAAATTAGACAAGAGGAGATAATCCACAGAGTTTCCAGTGAGATATTTATGTGGCTGACATGTTGGCTAATCAAATTGCACTATTTCTATAACCTAGGTGGTAAATTGTTTCTAAAAATTATGCCAAAGAGATTGTAAAATAATAATAAGTGGGATTAGGCATCTTGTATTTCAACATGACCTGCATATAAACCCTTCCTTGAAACAAACAAGCAAGACAGGGTTGAGAAAAAAACGGTTTCCCTGGTGTGGTTAGGGCTAGATGGCAGACTGACCTTTGAACATGAAAAAGTTAAGGGAAAAAAGCACAGCAGTGTCTTGGCAACATTCTTAAGCCTAAACAACCATTCATTCAAAATTTCACAGTTTTTAACAAATACTAAAGCAGTTTAACTGATGTGAATAAGCAAAAAATAAGACTGCTCCCATTAAATCTTTAGTTTGCACCTCTATCTCTCCCAGAGTGTCAAAAATATTATTTGCAAAGAAGATAATGATTGCTCTTCTTTCTAAAACATTCAGTCTTATTACAATTAATACACAGAGAGATCTTTGCAATAACTCCTTGACACTGGTGTGTCTGAAGAAACATAACATTGGGCATCAGCTCCATTGTGCCTAAATACAGGGTTAGGTCCTTCAAGGAACTAGTCATACTGATATAATTTAAATAAGGCCCCCTCTTGTAATACTGTACCACCAGAACCAGGAGATAAGAAAGGTAAATGAAATATCTGTAGAGTTATTCTGATTAACCCAGTTTCATTGCTGTCTAATATATAGCAATGGACAAACATTTCAGAAGAAGAATAGTCATTTTGGACTGAAAGATATTGCTTGCAGAAAAAAACAGTGGTATTTATTTGGTTGTATCTTACCTTAGAGTGAAAATCAAACCAGACCAAACAGTCCTAGGGGTGCCTCCTGACTGAAAGTCCAGTTATCCAAAGATATGTCCCTGGAGACCACATGGACCATTAGAAACACGGCCAAAATTAATTGCATTGCAACTGCACGCAAGCCAGGGCTTCTGACCCTTGGATCACAGAGATGGTGGAAAAGCTTTCTGCTAAAAGTAGAAAGGGGGAAACTCAATCACTGTTCAAAGACACTCATTAAGTGTTAAGGGAGCATAGTTAAGGTCTAATTTGGAGAACTTTCTCCCAGACTTATGTTCCTAACTCAACCAAAAAAAGATAACCTCGATTTTCAATGAAAGAAAGCAAACGAGAGGAATAGCTGGAAGGCTGACACCCCAAACGTTCAGAATTATGCTGGGGAAAATGGTTCCCACCTGCCTCCAGAGCTGAGGGAGTGCTGAGAAACAGATGTTTGCAGTCTGGAGGACAAGAGATGAAAGACCTTTATTGCAAAATACAGGCTTTTATGAGGTTCCGGAGGGGAAGGTGCTAGAGCTGAGACTGGATTGGGAGAGAACTCTAGATGGGGAAGTGGCTTAGGTGTTCAGCTAGTGAATAGGAAAATGGAGAGACTACCACCCAATAGAAATGAAATCCATGGTTTGGGGACAGACGGGGGCAGTATCCAATAGGATTAGGACGGCGTAGAAACTGGCAGCAGCCTTAGCCATGCCGCCCTCGCTTCACGAGGCAGAGGCATTCCGGCACAGCATCGCCCTGGCTCGGACTGGCAGGAGCCGCCCCGGTTTGTCCCGGAGCTGTGGGGGCGGCTCCAATCCAAGTTCTGGTTGCTGCTGCCGCTCCGGCAGTGTGGGGGCAGGCCGAGGGCTCCCCCCAGGTGGGGCTTACACTGCCCGGGAGGAAACGATGCTGTGTTTAACGAGCCCCCGGTGATGACTCACTCGGAGAACAAAATGCCCCCGGGAAACGGGGAAACCAGGGATGGGTGGACATAACACAGGGCGGCGGCTGGCAACCCAGTAGGAAAGTGCTAACGAGCAGGGACAGGTCATACAAAACTTTGTAACTAAAAACCCAGTACAGATAAAACCGCATAATTTTAAAACTTCCACAATGAGTTTTTCCTATGTATGCAACTTCTCAGGTTCAGGGTGCTTTTCCAGAGCTGTCCTCCTCAAGGTCCACAATCAAAGCCTGTTCTTTCCACACTTCATAGTCTGGTGTGTTTCCCTCATTTTTTCCTCTTCTGTTTTTTAAGGACACAAAAACCTGAGCAGTGTTACACAGAATAAGAGATTGAAAACACTTGGATATACAGGGGAGGACACAAACAATGATTAATAACACAAAAAACCCTAACAGTAGAAACACCGTTTAGGGGCAGGGAAAATCCTTTAAAGGAAAGCCAACTGAACATATTGTTCCAACCACTCCCACACAGAATAATCCTTATCCTGATCATACGTATTTTCTTATCTATGTTCAATAAAAATGGTGTAAAGCATCAATAACATTGACAGTCATTTGGATGTTATGTTTGTCAAATCAAACACTGTTTCAAAGAAACTTTTCAACAACTGAAGCGGGAGGTTTGAAGATTATTTAAGATATACAAAATTGAGAAAGATATATTAAGTCTGAAAACAAAGGGTAAGATTATGACATTGATCTCTGTTAATTTGTGCTCTAGATCCCAAATTTATTTTCTTTCTTAATTGTTTTAGCCATTTTTAGTAGTAAAAATACTGCAATTTTTTTCAAGACTCTAGAAAACATGTTAATTGACTGAGTCTCTGGAAAAAGATCTATTTCTGAGACATTCTTTTGGATTCCTTAAAGAATAAATTCTCAAGTTTTACATGCTTCTAGAAAAAAAAACCAAAATCCCCAACCTCTACTGATTGCCAAATATGGTCCACTGCAATTAATCTAATATTTCTTATTCTCCTTCATCTTCATCATCTTCTTCTTCTTCCTCTTCTTCCCCCTCTTTGTCTTGTTCCTCTTCCTCTTCCTCTTTTTCTTTACTTGCTCTTCCTCCTCCTCCACCACCATTGTCATCATTGTCATCACCATCAAACCAGTAATATCCATATATGATGAGGGATTGTAAAATCTGAAAACTAAAAGAAATTAATGTGTACCTGTTTGTGGTGACATCATTTAATGTTTTATTGTTCTAATTTCAGCTAACAAATACAACATGTAGACAACTATTTAAGAATGTTTATTCACTGAGATTATTTTTCTCTAAAGCTGAACTATTCAATAATGGATTGAAAGCGTAAAAGTAAGGGATAGACAATGGGTAGGACTTTGAAATTGGTATTCTAAACTTCTAGATTTGCAGTCACAATTTTTCAGACATTGTCCTCCACCAATACTGAGGCAGAAAAATGGAAGTGACAAAGCACTAAGCACTGTTACAAAGAAAGCTCTTAGACTGCTTGCTAGCAAGTGACTCACTTTCTAAAATTCTGAGTGCCTAGTCAGTAATGTCAAAAATCAATGCAAGCTGCTGAGAGCTCTCATTGAAAAAAGTAAAATACAAAGAAATATGTCACTTGCTATAGACACTAAATTTAAAACATAACTTAATTTGACACTATCTTTTAAAAATGTAAATGTTGGCACAAAGTTTTTTCTTCCTTCTAGCCTGACATTTAGCATGTTTCTGTCTAAATCCCTTTACAAGACATTTGCTTCTATCGAGATGTAGATATCTTCACTAATGCAGACCAAATAGTAATGATAGTGCTCTGCAGTGCTGAAGACAGACTGTCCATATGATCTCTGTTTTAATATGGTTTAGCTCTGGCAGCTTTTCCTAATCCATGTGCTGAGTCTGGCTAAATATTGGAACAAGAGAAATGTTATATTGTTTGAGTTTGGAAAGATAGATGGAGCTTTCATATTGGCTGCATATTGAAATCTAGTAGAGCAAATCCAGTTATTTCTGGTAGCTGTAAGGTAACTGCTGAGTAAACTGAAGGGTGGGAGGAAATGGCAGGGAGAAGTAGTTGCAACTTATTTAAATGTTCTGCTTCCTGTAATAGATGACATTCCCTATTTACTAGCACAAAAGCATTAAGAATCCCTAATAAACTCAGTCTAGGCAAGAATGTATGTTTGAAATAACAGCATTTGGAAAATCATTTTCATGCCAAATTGTGAAATAACTACCATTTCAGCGTAGCTTGAAAAAAACAACAAAAAAACCCCAACCAACCAACCAACCAACCAACCAACCAACCAAAAACCCCAAAGCATCTTCAACCTTTCTTGTTTCTTATTCAGGGCTTGTCTGATAGAGGAAGTTTGTTTTATTCTGAGTTTCACCTTCTTGAGCTGCTATAGTCACAAAGGATATAACTACACCTATATGTTGTGTTCCATTGTTTTCAGTTTGTGTGTTACATCTTGTGGAGGTGAGTCTTCTGAAACTAGTGATGCATATGTCTGAAGAATGTACAACAGGGACTCAGTTCTATAAACTTTGACACACGGGGAAAGATGATATTTATACTATGGATATTTAACCTAGTGTTCTGGCAGTTTCTGCATTATCCTCCATCACCTCCCCTGTCTTATGGAAAATCTGACTGAACAGTACACGCCAAAGATTCTTTTATATCACCTGTAGCCTAAAGCAACATTAGTCATACAAAGGTCATTTCTGATAAATCATGATGTAATCTGGTCTTTGAAAATTCTGATAAAGACACTGTAATCTTTAAATAATCTATCTGAACACAAAAAAAATCTCTGACATTTTGCTGAATAACTAATCTAAGTTCCCTTACTGCAATCACATTTGTCTTAAAGATTTGGAGAACTGATTACTGCCCTTGCCTTCAAAAAAATCTTTAACTAACAGAGGACTACCATCATATCTCTTCTGGATTCTTTTCTCCAGTTAGGACATATAGTGGCCTTTACCATTTTCCCACCAGCCTCCTTTGTTAGGCTTCCGACTACACTTACACTGACATCCACTGAGTTTTATCCATTTGACTATTTCCCAAAGTGTGATGACTCAAATGGGGTCAAGTATTTCTTGAGTCTTACAATATTAGAGAAGTCCTTGCAACTGACAAATAACACTCTTATAAATTCATCTTAGTGTAATGTCTTTTTTTTTTTTTTTAATGATAGTATGACAGCAGTTGATGACTCATGAAAGCACTGGATGCAGTTGATTATTCCTTTCTAAGTAGGGAGTTGAATTTAACATGAAAACATTTGTTAGGCAAATGTGATGCCTTCAGTCTGTTAGGCATCAGCCTTCTTCTAGAAGAAGTGAATCCCCTAAGATCATGCTTCCTATAAGTATGAGCTCATGGGTTGCTAAGTACTTACATAATTTACTAATTATCATGAAGCAAACTTCAGAAGTATAACTATTTTAAAGATGGTTATATTCTAGCAAGTGCAACTCAAGAACACACCTAAATAGAAAGAAAAGAAGATAATATTATAATTGCTGAAAATACTTTACCATGTTCTCTCATGGTATTAGACTTCAGTGAATCTACACACACCAGACATTATAACCCTTCCATTCAATATGTTTCAATGTTTTGAACAGCCAGAAATAAGTACATGAAAAAACCAGATTAACTTAGTTCTGGTACCAACTTATTTGATATTTACTGGCAAGATCATGATTCTTATCATTCCGGTTTACTTATGTTGAGCTTTGTTGACACTGGTATGAACTATTGTTCAAGATGTGATTTCTAGGTTTGGCTGTGAGAGAGATAATTTTCTTCATAAGTTTTACTGTCTTTGCTCCTTGCCCCATCCTTCTGTACACACTCTTCACCCTGTCCCCCTAAGAGCTTATCTGCCAGCCAGACTCATTCCACAGCACTACTAAATTTATGAATCTTAAATGTGGTTTGGAGAATTTGATTTTTAATATCTTGGGAACACTGAATTGATTTATGACATCTGTCATAGTACAAATATTTCTATTGCCAATCACATGCCTCTAACTTACATGAATTTGGATGTTATTTGTGTGTTATCTTTTGCTGCTGTGCCTTTACTCCAAGAGCTACTTAAGGTCTCCTTTTTAGACTTATTTTATGAAGTTTATTCTACTTTGGAAAGTTCTGTGGGATTCTATGCCATGTATAAGGGGCACAATAAAAATTTAATCCACAGATAATGAGAAATAAAGGTTTGTATCATTAAGTTGAAGTTGTAAACACAGAACTTTAATAACAATGTGAAATATATTGGAGGTTGAAAATACACAAGTGAATAAGGATATAAATACTTAGAGCTGACTGCTGTAGATATGTTATTTTGTTAAGAAAGAAGAAATATAAATGCTAAACTTTTAACCATTATTTCATTCCTCCTGTTAAATAAACAAAATCCCTGGCAAACTTCAGAATACCATTATCCAGAATGTTGGAAATTAATAAAGAGAAATGGAATATCTTGCAAATATTGAACTCTCATTAATCAGTTTCCCACACCTTATAATGTCATATTGTTATGAGCTTACTCTTTAAGATATAGAACCCCATTCCAAGAGAAGTATTAATGGCTAGGTCATTCCTGGTATGAATTAATACAAAGTCAAGGATTTCTATTGAATAATACTTGGGATTGCTCTAAGGCTAAAACTGCATTACACAGAAGGCCAATAACAAAATATTGCAAGTATACTGTATAAATATCAACTGCTGGGAGATGAGATCTTTCTGGATCAGGAATAATGGTTTTGCTAAGACAGAAGAGGGTAAAACAGTGGCACTGAAATTATTTGTTAACTGATTTTCCCCCACATTATTAAAAAAATGATTCTGTGCAACACAGTGCTACTGATACCAAATGGAAATAAAGTATGATGCCAAAAATATTAGGAGTTATTTAATTATTTAACAATTTTATTTTCCTTCTCAGTATTATCAAAATGAACACAGTGACTGTGAAAGAACTGTGAACACAGTGACTGTGACTGTCTACATTAACATCCTATTAATATAAGGACCAATTGAAAGGAAACTTTTAGAAAAACTGCTTTACTGTACATCAGAATATGAAAAGAAATGCTTCCTTCTGCAACTTGTATTCACTGATACACCTTTAATAATTTTTTTCCCCTGAATTCCCTATTAAATACAGCTGTTCAGGTTTTATGACAAAAAAGTCAACATATCTCTCAACAATGAATTTGAAATACGCCACTAGTAGTTAACTCAGAGTGCTGGTGTGTCAGCTAACATCAAATTTAGTGCCATGCACAATAAGATTTTTATAGGCCTGTAGCAACACAATTTTTTTTCCCCATCTAAGTACATTTTGAATTAAACTCTGATCCATTTTCTTCATGCTTTCCACTCACTAAAATACTTTGCAAATCTGTTTTTCAAACTTCTGTCCTTACTCTGCTGTAAAACACTAGTATTTCCCTGGTTTCCTCTAGAATATAGCATAGATAAATAACTCTGATACATGGAACTCTGTAAAAGTCCTTTCAGCTACAGAAAGTCTGTTCTATTTGGCAGTTATTCCTTAAAAGCTACATCCTAATAAGAACTTATCTGTAAGAATAGAAGCAGTGTGTAATTTTTAGATATCTACATTCTTCATTCACCTTCTCTGCATTGTTACGTGCATGGAACCCTGGGCAGGGATGCTGCTCACAGACACACTCAACACTTCCCCATTTTTTCAGGAGTCAGCCTTTTCTTTAGCAATAATATTTGAAAGTATTCTTTGTCACATGGCAACATCCAAAATAAATATAATCCAGTTTCAGAGAAAAAACAATAAATCTGGTCCAATCTTCCTCATTCATGTTGAACTTAGAGTGCTTTCTGCTGTTAAAACGTGTATCCAGTAGAAACACTGGCATTACATATTTAAACAGATAGAGGCCTTCTAAATCTGTTCGAGAAAGTTATGCTGCTCCAGAAAAGAAAAGTGTCCTTTTCCCAGCTTAATAACCATGTTTGGCTCACTTGTAGCAAGTAGGAAGCATAAGTTTAAAGTCTTGTTGCTGAAGCATTAAAAAAAAAAAATAGATTTTCTATAACTGAAGCTTAGATGCAAAGGCATGACCTTTTTTGAATTAGTGTGCTTTAATGAGTTTGGGAATCCATGAACATATATGAGAAGGTGTCCACGCCAATTAGTATTTGCTACATCACTAGTGCACAGTGTAGTATATACACAGTATGCTACAATGTAGCATAGTCTAGTCTAGTTTACCATAGGAATAGGATCAAATGTTCCTTGTCTAGTAAAATATTAAACTGAAGAAGGAAAGAAGGCATATACTGGCAAGTTCTGGATTGTTGTTACAGGTAGCAGATGCTATTTTTTTTTCTGATGCCCAAGGCAAATTAAGCATACAATGATGGACTCTCACCTGTTTAGGTACAGGGGCCTAACAGCTGTCCTCACTGATCTAGGTAATGAAGGAAATGAAAAGCAAGAAAAATCATGGTCTTAACTTTGTCTGGATTACTTGCTGAAACTTGCAGACAAATATTGTTGAAATAACTTTAAGTCACTGTAGTTACATAATATTGAGGCTTATTGGATTATATATAAAAGATTTAGTCTGGATTTCAGAATTGCAGCTTGTGGACCAAACTTAACAGAAGCACTTACTATTGGGCAAGACTAAACTATCTTTTCAGGAGAGCTTTGACTGGTACCAAAATTGGGGTGACGCAAACCGGTAAACAGACACAGAAAATATATGCAAACATGTATGCTCCAGTCATGTGCAGTCATATGGTTTCTCATGGAAACCAAAACGAAACAAAACAAAACAAGACAAAACAATTAATATCTTCTATTTCTCTGCAGTTCTGACTTAAAGATTTAATACTTATCTTTACAAGACATGGCAGAGGCCTGGTAAATAAAATTGTAAAGACAAATTTTCATCTTTTTTATCTCTTTTTTTTTAGTATTATCACCATTCTTTGCATTATTTCTCTCTTGTTGAATATAATGGAGGACAGATATTGGCTGAATCTGTCATTTTGTAGACATAACTAGTTTGGGTTTCTTTCCAAAAAAGAAGTGCCTTCTGATTACTGGTCAGTATGTGCATATGGATGCTAGTGATACAAAGCACTCCTTCTAGCCATAGCGGAAAAATGAATCTTTTTGCCTATTCAGGCAGTGAAATTTTAAAAGTAGAGGACCTCTGGCTACAGTAAAGACACTCCAACATATTATATCCCCAGTGGAGGTGTTCCTATGTCTCCCAAGATGTTGCTGTTGCCATTCACAATCAGTGAGAGAAGACAGACCTGACAGAGTACTAGAGAAAATCTCTTACCTAATACTGAAAAATATTGTGGTAATATTTTCCTTATTGCAAAAAATCATTTATTATATGCCTATTAAGAATACGGTACAAAGATAAATATGTGTCGAAGATAAAAATTGAAGACATTAGAAAAGAATGCTCTTAAAATGAGTAATGTGGCATCTTTTCTACATGTAAATGAATTTTGCAAAATTTGACTGACAAGTTTTAAAGGTGATGAGTACGGGAAACATGGAGGAGGAATTAAGGGTAAGACTTAAACATTAAATAAAGCAAGAACATAAAATATATGTTGTTATATCAACTCTTA
>VWZD01004181.1:0-55082 GCA_013396695.1 Sakesphorus luctuosus | reverse complement strand
AGAATGCTCTTAAAATGAGTAATGTGGCATCTTTTCTACATGTAAATGAATTTTGCAAAATTTGACTGACAAGTTTTAAAGGTGATGAGTACGGGAAACATGGAGGAGGAATTAAGGGTAAGACTTAAACATTAAATAAAGCAAGAACATAAAATATATGTTGTTATATCAACTCTTAGCATGCATGTTTTTCCATTTACAACAATAGGAATTACACACGTTTCTTAGTTTAGAAGAAAACTAACATATCTATCTGGACTAGGCAGGGAGCCTCTTTCCAAAAAACTAGCACAACTTCTGAAATTAATATATTTTAATCAGAAAATGTATAGAAAAGGATAATAGTCCTTAACTACAAAACATATATATATATATAACCAAAACCTGCATAGAAAGACTGTAAACAGCAAGACTGTAACCAAAATGTTTAATGCATTGAGTTCTATCTCTGCTCCTCTCCGTGCAGTTCTATTTACGGACAGCAGAGGGCGATGCTGCACCCCATGAGGCTGCAACCACGAGGGTCACTCCCTGGTTTCTGGGAAGTAAACACAAAGGGTAGGGAGAAATGCTAGCTCCTCTGATAAATCACACGGGAATGAGGGCCACAAAGGGATGGGATGGAACCTTTCTCTGGGCAGGGTAGAGCCTCCTTCCTCATCCTGTGTTTGAAGAAAAGTTCTGGGGTGGGGGTGTTTTTTAGAGACTCTTCTGCAGATGAAATTGGCGCTCAGGAGAGTCTATAGCAAATCCACGGTAGCGGTGACTGCTCTCTCTGTCTGTCCGAAGGACAGCACCAGTTACACATATTTGGTGGGGCACCCAAATCAAAGGGAGCTTCAAGTGCCTCCACCAGCCCAGCAAACAGGGCTCTCACCCACACTGCAGTCGGAGCAGTGAGGAGTGCCAAAAACACATGGAAAAACCACTCTCCACCCCCACCCCACCTCCCCAGCCAGCAAGTTGGAATGCAAAGCAATTGATCACCCTTTTGTTAGTTGGTAGTGGAGTGTTGGGCTTTAGCTCTCAAACTTCTGTGTTGGAAGGAGAGAAAAATTCCATGAAAGGTTTTTGAAAATATAACAACATGGTTTGTATTGACAGAAAAGTTTAACATAAGCAAGCCCATTAAAACAAAACAATTAAAATTTTTACTTGAAATAAAATTCTATCTTTGACACACTCCATTGCGTATAGGTTTGACAGCACAGACGGTATGATACTTTATATTCTTATTTTCTAGTGTTATCTACAATAGTTAATTGAAGTAAGTTGTTTGTTTGCTTTAATACAGGGGAGAAAAGAATTCATGTGTGTTTATCTCTTTAATGATGTAAACTATTTTTAGTACAAGTTTCATAGATAATGGTTTTGGTAATTGAAAAAGGCAGCTGTCATGACTATACTGAAACTTTGATTCAGAGACACTAGGTAAGATATTTATTACATTTAGATTGTACTTATTGTCTTAACATGTTATATTCATTATATTTAAAGTCTATTATTTCACAGTACACTGGTTTACCAAAAAGAAAAAAAAACAACCAAACAAAATATTTTCCAATTTTGAAAAGAAATTCCAAAAGTATTAGTTGTTGAAGCAAGGGCTGATTTTATCTTCAAATATCTCCATCATTTTTTTTGTGGATTTTGTTGTGACAGATTTTGTCATGATTTATGTTACAGTTTCACATCTGTGAAAGAAGAAGAAACTCTGTTATGTATAATTAATTCTTGCTGACTCCTGGCCTTACTCTGATCCTGAGTCAGAGGTCAGAATCTGGTTATATTTTTTGTGTAACAGAAAACTCTCATTGACCACAAACTATTTATAGAGATGGATTCTCATACTATTCCCTTCCTTTTCAAACTGAATTTTGAAGCTTATTTCCCATTTTGCTTCAGGGATTTTCAGGAATGTCATTCAAGGAGTTAGGTAAACATATATGATATAACTGACTACATTCTAACACATTAAAAAAAAAAGGAGGAAAGAAGGAAACATATGATTTCTCCTGATGAACTTCTACAGTTTTATTTCTAATTTCTTCCAGCATATTTGCATTTTCCAGTTCTTTTGACTCAATCCTAAAAGGTATTGATTATTTCACAGAAACATACTAGTTTTGTATTTTAGGGGAATTTCTTAATACATGCAAGATTTATAGATTCTTACTGCTACTAAGTCTGCAAATGTTTGGTGTTTCTTCAATGCTAACAGAGAAATCCTTACCTTCTTGTAAACTTCTGAGCTGCATCTTTTGCTAGAAAATGCTATTGTCAATCTTCTTCAGGTAAAAAAGGGAAATTAAGCCTAAAGATGCAGTTGAACTACCACATAAAACTGAAAATACATGAAACATTTCTGGTTTGATGGACTTTAGGAGCAGCTTTTATTTTTATTTTGAGATTTACTTTAAGACTTTCGTATGTGTTTTCATCTAAAAACTATGTCTTCATAAAAACCTTATAATATTGAGAAAATGTTGAAAGTAGTTTCCTACGCCCTTTTATTTTTAGAAAGCAGTAGACATAATAAAACTCTCTTTGGAAAATATCTTAATTTTGCTGATCCAGTTTCTATTGCCTGTAAAGTAGAAAAAGCATTATTTTTATTATATATTCTTCTTTCCATTCAGATGCCTTGAAGATATTTAACTTTGTCCCTGAATCTGAAAACACTTCTTCTTATGGCTAATCCATAAGTTTAAGAAAATTACCCTTGCAGCATATTCTTAGATAATATTAGTATTTCTCAATTTTTTTAGATTGATTTGTTTCCTCAGGTTTACCCATTACGATTATTTGAGTAACACCAAATTATCCTGGGCAACCAGTGGTGCTCTGTTTGTAAAGGTCATGCACATACACAGTACAGCTCATGGAAACAAAATAAGAAGAAATTACAGAGAAGTAGAACCTGAATCAAAGGCTCTGTCAGTATTTGCTAATAAGCATGATCCAAGTATCAGCAGAAACTCAGTGGAATTCCTTGTACCCTTCACAAAGGGAATTATGGCTGTAATTCCAATACTATGAAAGTATTTTTCCTACTTAACAGTTCTCCTGCAATGCTTCCATGAGTCAATTGTTAAAATCAATGCTTATTTCCATGTGGTGGCCTGTTGTGTTTTTAATTGAATCCAGCTTTAAAAATAAATAACAAACGCTATCTTTACTCATGTTCATGCAATAAACAGTGCCAGCTATGGCATTCTTACTGGAACAGTAATATTGCATTTGAAATATGAGACCATTTATTTTTGTTTCTCTGCCTAAAATATTGGGAAAATAGACATGGTTTATCATCATTTTGTGTAAGATTTACCTCTAATTTAAGACTGCATAATTGCCTGGAGGTTAGAAATGGAAAACTTCAGTATAGTAAATAAAATTTGTATAATCCAAAGCCTCTTTCTCTTTCTGAAAATGTTTTGCTTTTTATCTTCTGGATATTCTAAGCTGCATGTGTTTTTACAGTTTCTCATAACCACTCTCTTGAGTTTTTTTTAGATTGGAACTGCTTTATTTTCCCTTAGGACTGGTAATAGTAGACACTTCCTGAAAAATGAAAGTATCATAAAACTTCTAGTCCACTTTCCAGCATCTAAGACTGCCTTGTTTGCTTCCTTGTTCCAAAGAAACAAAAATTTCTAGATCAAATTTCTGGACACAAACTGGGCAAGAGCCTTATCAGCTGGAGTAATACTATCTGTAAAGATCATATTTAATCACAAAAATAATATTAAAATAATAATATTGCTTCAATTTTTCTGAACTCAAGCATCTATAGACTTTTGGTTTCTGATCAGAATTTTATTTTTAAAAAATCTATAAATATAAATACAATCCAGCTAAAATAATTTTACAACTGGAGTTAGACCAGCCCTTCAGTCTTCAAAACTTGTAATGTGCTGGTTTCTTAGGGTTTTTACTGATAAGTCTTTCATCATGACAGTTTGTGGAGTCCAGAATTGAACTAGCACTCTGTAACTAGTTTAAGCCCTTTAAAAAAAAAAAAGAAAAGAGAAAGGTGTTCAGCATTTTCTATATGAGACCTGAGATTTGTGTAGTAAGCTAATTCCAGTAGATAACAAATGCACTGTGTGAAGAAGCTAGCCTTAGGGATTTTCTTTATTGTGCTATTGGCATTCAAAGTCATGTAAACAATTACCTATTTCAGCTGAATATCATCTAACATATGGATCTAATAGCTTTATGCCCATTTTAAATCTAATCAGTCTTCAACTTGGCTGTCATTAGACGTGAAAAAAACCCAAGTTTGAAGCAAAATAAAATAATTCAGGTCTGAAAGGACATTCAAGGAAAAACTTAAGCCCTAACTTTGGATATTTGCTAGAGAAAGACAAGTATTCCTGGCTCCACTAGTAGTGCTTCTTAAGGAACACCATACATTTTACTAAAGACAGAGTTTAGTTGATAAAAACTAAGTTTAAAAGGGTGCTGTTACCACTGGAGCATTTCACTTCAACAGAAACATACCCTGGTTTTTTGGTTTTGCTTTTTTTTTTTTCCCAATCTACACTTAATATTCTTGTGCAAACCTGCCAGGTGGATGGTAGCAAAGAGTTCTGAGAAACAGTGGCCAACATAAAACATTGGATTCATAGGTATACTGAAGACCTTCAGACGATAAAACCACACCCATTTAATTGATGAAGGCCCTATTGTCTCAGTCTGAAAGACAAACTACAAAAAATTGTGTCTAATCTTGCTTTTTCTCTATCAGAAATAAATAACTTTCTTTTTGTGATAATTTTCCTTTTTTTAACAGTATGAATTTTAAATTTTAGTCACTCCTCTGATCATGATCACAGTAGAGTGAATTCCAAGTAGCACTTTCTAAACGAGATGAATACTAACAGCCAAGTGTTTAACAGAGCCTTCTTAATGTCTTGGGAGAAGCACGGAAGGTGTATTGGCTTTAGAAAATGAGATGCTATATTTTGCTAAGTATTAACTTTCACAGCTGTAACCAGTGGGTAGTCTCAGCGAAGCTGCTTAATTTTAAAGGAAGTTAATTTGTAAAGCTAAATGGCCAAGCAGAACTGTAGAGGGACTGAAAAGATCCCAAACTCATGTTGCAGAAAAGAAGTAAAAGTACATACTGGCATCTTTATGAAATGAAAACTTTGTCTTCATCCTGAGTTTTTAATTGCTTTGTGTCTCAGGTTTGAGGGGAAGAACCAAAATGTTTACCCACAAACGGGGGAGGGGGCTTCCTCCACAATAATCACGTCACCGTTTATCAAATTTAAGAAAGGGAACTTTAATCAGAAAAAGGATATAAGAAGGATAACTGTTCTTAACTGATTATATATGTGTGTGTGTGTGTGTGTGTGTGTGTGTGTGTAGGTATTGATATAACTATAAACAGACCAGAACAAACTGCTTGCCCAACACAAGAAAAAACCCCGAAACACAACCCCAAAACCAGCAGGTTTCCTCCTGGAGAAAAGTTATACTTATGGGCAATGTCTGTGTCACAACCTGGCTGGCTGCAGGGTGAGCTCCCAGTCCCTCTCCAGCGAGCAGACGAGCAGTAAGCACTCAGATGAATTCTGTCTCTCCCCCTGTGTTCCTTGTCCCGAACGAAGAAGGAAAGCTGGAAAACGGAGAACCGCGGTGTGTCCCAGAAAAGCAGCCGTGACCTCTCTCTCCCAGGTCGCTGCTGCAGCCAGGGCAGGCCAGTCACGACACTGCAGACAGTGGTGAGACTGGAGCGGAGACTGGGACCCCAGTGCAGAAACCACGAGCAACAGCAGTGGCACGGGAAAAACTGGCTTACTCCACAGTAGCAGCAAGGAGCAGCAGCAACAGCCTCTCTCCCACAGCAGCAGACACACACCACCAGAGCCGTCCAAGCCCGTTTCCCAACACATCTTTCCCCAGACTCCCCCACCCAAAACAATCAAGAAGGAATTGGTAGTAGTTAGCTACTTCTTTTGTTAACTAATGGCATGGGGAGTTACTGGCGGGGAGAGAATTTACATAAAAACTACAACACTTTGTCACCAGTAAGCATTCAGAGAGTTGAGTTCTGGTCCATCAGAGCTATGGCAGAAATATTTTGGCTCTGTGGACACCAGAACTTGGTCCAGGCCTAGAAAGAGTGGTCACATGAAGAAAAGATAGCAATGGCCTTCTTTTCCCATTCAACTTATTGGAGAACTCTTCTAGGATGAAATTTGATTCAGCTCCTTCCTCTCTTGGAAAGTATTTGAGCCAATTTATTTTCACCTTGCAGAAGAATATCCCCATCCTTTCCTTAGTTTCTGACATAATTCAGTTAGCAGACACAAGCTTTATATGTGTAGGGGCAGATTGAGGTAAAAGTGAAGGTTATTTACTTCTAAAAACTGGTCCCAAAGGTGTGGAATTTGCCTTTTTGAAGATTTAGTTATACAGTCTATAGACCGTATGGATGCTAAGCCACAAATAATCATGGACACTCAGACTAACAAGATCCTGGCTCATGCATTTTTTCTACATGAAAAGATTTAATGACACCCTCTAATGCATCTCTAAGTTTTCAGGCAATAATTTCACTGACTTATAGATGGATTCTTTTTTTCTTTCCCATGCATTCAAACATACATAAATCCACTTTCTCCTTCATATTACAGCTACATATTTTTTGGCGGAAGACACATACGGAGAAACATCAGAATTTAGAAAGAATATTTTTTAAGGATGAAAACATAGCCCTGCATATGACTGGAAAATAACTTGAATGCACAAAAAGCTTTAAATGCTAGGATATTCATATACCACTGTATTTTCAGGGGACCTAAGGGGTTATAGGATTATCAGTGTTGCTTTTGGATGACAAAAAACCCAGCTTGATTCCACAGTTGCTTTGTGACAAGCCTCAAATCACTTGCACTTCTTAAAGCTGAAATTTTGCATATCATTTTGTCTAGGCTGACCCCAACTGCAGTCATATGTCGTCAGCTGAAGAACCAGTGACCAACATTTGTACCTCTTAAGAACCTATCTGATTACAGAAAAATATTACAAAGTTCTAACATAAGACCGTGAATGTTGTCACATATGGTTCTAAAGACCTTTTTGAGTATCATTTACAAATTAAAAATCCATGTTTTGCTTAAACCAAAGAAGAAGAAAAAAAACAAGTAAATTTTATTAACCTTTTTAATGTTCTAAAAATAGTGCATATTTTTCCATCCTGCAGTTTGCGTCTTGAAACAAAAAAGCATATATGTAGTTTTTTATGGGACATCACAAACTGCATTTAGCCATGTGCAGAAACAGCTGCAATTTAGATACATGAGTTGGTTTTAAAGATATATTTCCAATGGGATAAGGGATTTATTGAATTTTCCACATATCTTGGATCTTTTCAGCAGTTAGGGCACCTTTCAAGATTATGCTTTATCCTAATTTCTGAAGTTATTTACACACCAATTCCACTCTGAAAGCAAATCAATGATACCTGTCTTGATCCATCCTCCTATCAACTGAAAAATAACAGGGGAAGAAGCAAGTAAAACCAAATGTTACCAAAAATGCTTATCTTTATAAGAAAAGCAGAAGAACTTTCATGGGGTTAAGATCTGGAAAAAATAAATGCTTCAGAAATATCTTGATTTGTCAACTAAAGCAAATAGAGTAATAGTAGATTTTTAATAGTAATGTGGGAAGGAAAGTCCACAGCAGTATCTGTCCTTTCTAATTCAAGTTTTTTAGTCAGCTAAGCATGCAGACAAGGTGCCACAAAGTCCAGCTTCTCCCCATTCTCTGGAGGATGGGAGCTTTGAAAGCTCCCCATGGTGGGCAGCCAGGAGGCACCAGGACAGCCCCAGTCCCAGGGATTGTACATGTCTGTGGGTATGGGCCAAGGATGAGCTAAAATGTTGGAAACTGGAGATTAGGCAGCTGCAGTATTGCTGGTGGCCCTAGGGTCTGAAATAGGCCCTTAGGCTGGGAGCAAGGGAAAACAGAGATACTGGGACAGAAGGTCCTATGGTGTGGTGCGCTCAGGACTAGGACAGAGAGCCAGTGCTGGTCACAGCCGTAGACCGTCCCCAGAGAAAAGACAGAATGTAGAAGAACACAATGCTTATATGAAACTATGAGTAGCCATTTTTTATTTGCAAAACATTAGAAAACTTGTTTATTTTTCTTCTAAGGCTACTTTTACTGTTTCCTTCTTTGCAAAGTGATTTGTTCTTCAAGCCATTACTTTTATTTTCCTTAAACTGCTTAATTTAAAATATGTATAACACTATCTGTTGTACCACAGTACTTAAATTATTTACTATCAGTGTAGACTATTGAAATGCAAGAAAAAGTTTATTCGCAGAGAAATGAAACAACTGTTACTGTAAATCGAACTTCATTATATTTTCATAAGTCCTGATTGAAGATGATTATAAAATTAAAACTTCATTGCTATAAATGTAAATATCTCTTTCCTAGCTTATTTTATTATTAGTTTACTTTTACAGCCTCCATTCTCGTCAGAAAGTTGTGTAGTTAATAAATTATTTTTACAAAACACTGTGTTTCTTTTACACACAGTCAGTAACAATATAGGATACCTGCTGCTTCAATTTTATATAATTATGTTTTTATCAAAATTTCTTTTGGCTGGATTCTGTTGTTATACAACTTAATGTCAGAAACTGTAATGAACATACTGCTTGATTATCACAAATGAACTAAAAAAACAGATGCCTTTGACTTCCAAGAGCTCCATTTGGCAGCTGTTAGAGAGATATTTAAGAAGAAGTAAATCTACCATTGATTTTCACTCTTTTACACATCTTCAAGAATATGATTAATAATTTCACAACTACCAAATGAAATAGTGTCTCACTGGTGTGTTTTCCTTCTGTCTCAGACAAGCCTTAAGTAAAATCAAATTCCATTCAGTGAATTTATGTCATATTTTCTGGAATCACCAGCCTTGTCAATACATCAGTCCTGTGTCCCCTTGATCTTGTCCTTTTGTCATCTTGCTAGGATATGGCAGCAGACGCAGCATGTTTTCTGTGACTGAAAGCAGATAGGTTGACCACTCCACCTAGAAGCTTTTAAACAAATGTACCCTAGCCACACTCTGGTAGTTTCATCTTTACCCAGCAATCAGTTCTTAGAAAGTGTGTATAAACATAGTTTTTATTGGGAATTCTTTAACTCGGGCAGTGCGCTCACTTTTTTTTTTCTTTTTTTGCGAATAGGTGTAGAAGAAATCACAGAGTAAGATGACACAGGCCTACATGGTAATACTGTGATTATATGAAATTTGTTTCCTTGGAAATGTCATTTAAAATCTCTGCATTTTTCTTCAGGTAAACTTATACAAAATAAAACTGCATTCATGACCATAAAGTTAAATAAAGGTTTCATTAATTGTGGTACAGAAAATATGAAGATTATGTGTTTTGCAGAAATTGTCGTCCTTTTATTTTCTCTTTTCTTTTTTTTTTCTTTCCCATACTATTCTACATCTGTGATAAGCTAAGCTAGCAAGTTAAGTTTACTTTTGTGAGGTCGGGACAAATTGCACCTGATATACATGTTGTTGTGGTTTAAACCTGGCTGGAAATTAAGTTCCGAGCAGCCACTCCCCTTTTCCCCACTCACTCCGGTGAGGTACAGACAGGCAGAGATTATGGGTTGAGATAACAATTTGCTGGATAAACAGCAACATGGTAAGGAAAACAAACAGTAGCAGCAACAATAGTAATAGAAGAGGGTTATTACATGCAAAAATGCTTAGGGAAGTCTGACTAACCTGATGCTACTGCAGCCTGGCACCACACAGCTTCCTAACACAAAGCAAAACATGGTGGATGCTAGGGCAGCTGGTGCTTTTCCCAAAAGCTGAGACAATGAAAAGCAATGATTATCAAACCCTGCAAGTTGGACCATCCACAATATGCCACCTCACCACTCTCTGTTCACTGCTTTGGTCCCCTGGAAAAAGGAACGAAATGATGGCGGTTCAGTTGCCCCTTCCATTTTTCTCCCACCTGAAGCCATGTCCCCCAGCAGTGATGTGGGTGATATAAAACAACAACCTAGACACACCCACACAGCTCCAAGCTCTGCCCCCCTCATGACAACAGCAAAAAAATTAACTCTGTCCTAGCAAAATCTAGGACACATACACACATATATATATACATATAGAAGTATATATATGCATGTATACATATATATACATATGTTGTATATTTTAAATTCAGAGTCACACATTATTCAAATACCAGATGCAAGCACCTCTTCAGTGACAACTGGTATTGCTGACAGAACAATTGTGACAGCTGTTGCAAATCTCCATTTCATCTCAGCATATGCGCAGGTAGGATGGAGATATTGCAATGGACATGGAATAAAGGGCAATACTGAATATAAAAACATTTATTTCTATTCCTGTTGGCTGTGATGACTTCTAGGAATGGGGCATACACAACTTCTCTGGGATGTTGCAGTGTCTCACCACCCTCACAGCCAAATATGCCCTCTTCCAGTTTAAATCTCTTACTCCTCATCCTATCATTATAATCCTTAAAAAGAGTCCATCTTTCCCACAGGAGTCTTGTAGATAGCAGAAGGTTTCGATAAGGTCGCCCTGGAGCCTTCTCTTCTCAAGGCTGAAAACTCCCAGCTCTCTCAGTCTGTCTTCATGTGAGAGGGACTCCCACCCTCTAATCATCTTTATGGCTACTCTGGACCTGCTTGAGCTGGTCCAAATCTTTCTTGTGCTGGGGAACTCAGGGCTGCAAACAATACTTGAAGAGGGGCCTCTCGAGAACAGAAGAGAAGTATCACTTTCATCAGCGTCATGCTGTTCAGGGCCCTTTTGATGCACCCCAGGATATGGGTAGCCTTTTGGGCTGCAAGTGCGTATTTTTTGGGTCACATTCAATCCATTCTCTGGCCAAACTGTATTAGTGCTTGGAATTGCCCCAACCCATTTGTAAGACATTCATTTGTCCTTGTCGAACTTCATGACTCTCACAGGCATAGCTTTTAAGCCTGACAAGGTTCCTCTGGAAGATATTCTTTCCCTGCAGTGTGTCAACTACACCACACTGCTTGGTGTTCACTTCAAGAGCTTTTTTTTTTTCTTCTTTTTTTTTTTAGGAAGAGAAAATCGCAAACTCATCCAGAACAAGAACACCTCCCCCAAAACAAACAAACAAACAAACAAAAACAATCAAAAAGAAAATTAGTATTCTTAATGGCTACATGACATTTCATATAAACATGCAAAGTTTTGTCCCAGATAGGTATTTGCAAAATAAAGATTGTACTGCACATGAATTGGTTGTGCAGCTTTTCTAATTATGATAGAGTTAGTTACATAGTTAAATGTCATAAAATACTCAAGGGCAGTTAATCCACTCTTTATGGTATACAGAGAGCAATAGAAATTTATATCAAATATTGTTAGCACTAAGACAGTTAAATTTGACTTATAAAATACAGCGGGAGTTCACAGATGTGAAATTTCTAGATTTCATTTAGGTTGAAAATATATTGAAATGTTCAGAGTCCCTGCAGCATATCAATAACAAGTTTCAAACAAACAAACAAGATTATCTCATTTTACACTGTTGCAGGAATGCAAGAGGAAAGCACAATTTTGCTGGTATGAATTATCCCTGGTTTTCCAAATTAGGTTCATCCAGTTCTAGAAATGCCTCTTAGGAAGAGTTTTTAAGGTTTCTAAAAAAGGTCATGTGCTCTACATATGTTTATTCATTCTCTGTACAGAATATTTACCTACTTAATATGATCTTAATAATGTACTGTGATTGCTTCACTAAGCCTGCTTACTGAACCATTACACAGTCAAAAGTATTCTCTGTAGGGAAAATTTGTCTTCTAATGCATTATGCTGCTACCCCCAACTTTGATGTCTATTCTAATATATCCTCATGGCTCAACTTACCATCTAGAAAACTTCTGTCTGTATTTGGGGGCTTATTTCGGATTTGTCATGCATGAGTACTAATGCTATTTAGTCTACTTCTAATGAAGATAGTATTAGGATATTATCTACACCTCTTGCAATAATTATGCATTAGTTATCTACCTACAGCATTCACTGACTATATAAGGATGACTTGAGGTGTACATCTGCAAAATGTATAATCATACATAGAAGGTCCATACATTCCTGCAAACTTAATCCCTCTAGTTATGGAAATTTAGAGATACAGATTAAAGTTTTCAAAAGGGACTAGTATCATCACTATATTTTTATTTATCAAATAGGTAATCAGCCTGATTTTAAAATTCTATTTGAACTAATGCACTATCTGATTTACCAAGTGAGGCAGTAGAAGGAGGGATAATTATTATGTACCCTGACAACATCAATCTTCATTTGAGGCTGAGGAATAAAACTTTGAAGTATATGCTGGGACTTGCTGTACTCAAAGATCTTCATAAATGAAAAGTGACCTAAACAACGAAGTTTCACCGAGAAACTTTCACTGAGAAATTATCCCATTATCTAGCAGGAAGTATTAGTTTAGGCCTTTTACCATTTATTCCTTGCAGCAGTATCCTAGCTGGACATATGACATTAGTTATTGAAGAATCTTATTGGAGAAAGGAATATTTTAGTTTTTAATGTTTGTATGTTGAAGTTTTGTTGAAGACTAGCAGTTTCTATGAAGTTCATAAATCTTGAGAGAAATAGAATAAACCACAAGATAGTTTCCTTATATTTTCAATTAACATCTAACTCAGATTTATATATGTCAAGAACAATGACAGTGCATTTTTCATGAGAGCTGCATTGGAGAAAAAATATATTATGCATCAGTAATAACATCATATTTGCAATGATTTCTCTAATTACACACAGTGGTGGCATGCCTTGGCTACTGCCAATCATGCTAACATAACTCAGTTTTCCCTAGTACTTATCATATTTCTTTTGGCTTATGTATTCTGTCCTGAGTTTCATATTTGGAGTCTAAACTCTTAGCAGAAGGGACTGTACTACTTTTTGTTTTGCTTGTCATCTGGAATACAAAAGTCTTGGTCTCATAGTGGAGCTCCTATCTAATGCGGCAGATCAAATGTTTAAAATTCTTTTATTTCTGTTATTCCCCCATTAATCTTCATTTTATTTAAACATGTTTTGGAAGTTGTGGTTGCACCAATGTTAGTTTTGCATGCAATATTAGAATAATAACTGATCTAATTATTTGCACAATTCCACCTCTATGTATTTTGACAAGATATTCCTTATTGACATCTACAGTTGAAAGAAACCAGCCATAAGGGAAAAAAAAGTACAGTAGAATGGAGTAAAATCATCATTGGTTTAGAAGGTAAAACCCCCATACCACACAACTTGTTTAAAGTTATATATGTGGATATAGATGATACAGATATATTCATTGTGACCTCAAAAAAAAAAAAAAGTCTATCCCGCATCAAAGCCAGTAAATTACATTCCTATATTTCTCAGTTGTTCCATATCTTTCATTTATTTATCTAATTAGTATTTCTATGAAAAAAGACAATGCTGTATGTTTTACTTAGGTAAGTATTACTCATTAATTTAAACACTGAAAGTTAAATAATCATAGCCTGATAGTTTACATTTTTAATAAATGACTTCTCATTATAATAATTTTTATCCTGTAAGAAAGCTTACTCACAGGACTATTTTGTGTTTATATGCTTTCAAACTGTCAGTGCTTGAAATAAATTTGAAATAACAATTTTATCAAAGGTTTACCCTGTTTCAATTTGGTAAAACAATCTTTGTATGGATCTATGTAAGAACGGCTGGCAAGTGTGTGTGCTACCATGAGAGACAAAAGGAGTCCAAAGATCAGGAATATTAAACTGAAGTTGGAAAGTGAGATAAGAATCTGCAACCAGGTACTGTACAAAAGAGATACCATTGAATAAATGAGTACGTTAGTCAAATGAGAATTGTGTGATTATTAGTGTATGTGATTAGACTATGCTTATTACTTAGGCAAAACAGCTGACAAGTTCCAGCTTTCAGAGGTTTTCTTGCTTGGCACAATAAATAAGATACACAGGTACTATGCATGGGATATGATAACTCATCTCAAGTCTCAGTAAAGCCACAGTATGTTGGGTTAGTACCAAAACCCCTGCCTCATAAGGTTTGTCTCAGCACACATTAGCTAACCCTGGCAGGCAACCCGCTCATGGGCTCCTATCCTGCAACAAATTGGAAAAAGCCTGTTATCTAAAGCCTGGAGGTGATCTAGATTATTTAAGCAAAAACAAATTGATTTGTGGTACATTTACCAGAGGCTGAGAGAGGCACACATACAACCAGTTCCTATGAAACATCTGAAACAATTTTTCATGTCAGCACTTCTAGGATTTTGCTGTGAAACTTATATGTACTTTATCCCTGTCTGTAGCAATTCACGGATGTGAATTATTCCGTTCATAAGGCAAAGGTCTTTAGTATTCTTCATTTATTTATATCTAATATTTAAATGTGTTTTTAGTAGCTACCCTTTCTGTAAAGTTAAAATAGTAGGGTTTCTATTTTTTAGAGTAATTACATATTTCTATAATTTTATATATGTGATGAACTTTACTATGCAAGATGCTCAAGCATATATAGCATAAAAGCAAATGCGATCAAGAAATTAGAATGTGATAGAATATTGACTTCAAGAGTTCCTTAATATTCTTATAGCCTTAACTGAGGGATCTCAGCCTTTCGTTATTCTGGAAGCACATGTACACTGCCTATATTTCTTTACAGGTAATGTGACAGGAAGCACATGAAGAAGCATAATAGAAATCTGCTTATCACAGAATTATAGAATCCCAGAACCCCAGAATCAATTAGATTGGAAAAGAGCTCTGAGATCATTGAGTCCAACCCATGACCTAACACTACCAGGCCTACTAGACCATGGCACTAAGTGCCACATCCAGTCTCTTCTTAAACACCTCCATGGATGGTGACTCTACCACCTCCCTGGGCAGCCCATTCCAATGCTCAATGACTCTGTGAAGAAATTCTTCCTAATGCCTACCCTAAACCTCCTCTGGAGCATCTTAAGACTGTGTCCTCTTGTGCTATTGCTAGACTTATACCTGCCTCACTACAATCACCTTTCAGGTCGCTGTAGAGAGTGATAAGGTCTCCCCTGAGCCTTCTCTTCCCCAGGATAAACAACCCCAGTTCTCCTAGTCACTTCTCAAAGGACTTGTGCTCTGGGCCCTTCACTAACCTTGTTGTCTTTCCCTGGACATGCTCCAGCACCTCAACATCCTTCCCAAATTGAGGGACCCACTACTGGACACAGTACTCAAGGTGCTGAGTGCAGAGGAAGAATCACTTCCTTGGTCCTGCTGGCCCCACTATTCCTGATACAGGCTGGGATGGCATTGGCCTTGGCCCCCTGGGAACACTGCTGGCTCATGTTCAGCTTCCTGTCAGTCAGAACCCCCAGGTCCCTTTCTGCCTGGCTGCTCTCCAGCCACTCTGTCCTCAGCCTATAGAGCTGCAGGGGGTTATTGTGGCCAAAGTGCAGGACCCAGCATATGGTCTTTTTGAACCTCATACTGTTGTATTTACCCCATCTATCCAGCCTGCTCAGGTCCCTCTGTACAGCCCTCCTATTCTCCAGCAGATGGACACTCCCCACCCCAGCTTGGTGTCATGCACAAAATTGCTAATGGTAGACTCAATCCCCTCATCCAGATTATTAATAAAGATGTTAAACATGACTGGACCCAACACTGACCCCTGGGGGACACCACTAGTGACCGGGCACCAGCTTGGTGCAGCCCCGTTCACCAGCACTCTCTGGGCCAAGTCATCCAGCCACCTCTTAACCCAGCAGAGACTGTGCCTGTCAAAGCCATGGACTACCAGCTTTTCCAGGAACATGTTATGGGAGAACGTGTCAAAGGCTTTGATGAAGTCCAGGCAGACTACATCCACAGCATTCCCCTCTTTCAGCAGGCAGGTCACCTGGTCATAAAAGCAGATCAGGTTAGTCAGGCAGTACCTGCTCCTCCAAATCCATGACGGGATTGTATCACCGTAGGGTTGGTAGAACTGAAACATAACATCTCACACATNTTGTAGAACTGAAACATAACATCTCACACATTTCTGGGAAAAAAAAAAAAAAGCTTACAGCTTTCCTAAGGAGAAGTCAGTACAGTCATTGAAGCAACTGATTAGTAGAAAAGTAGTGTCTTAGATAAGATCAAATTTTCTATCCTTGTAGCTAATAAGAAAGGTAAAAAATACCAGTTATACAGGAAATATGAAGTCAAGCTTCACTTTCATCTGGAAGGTAAAACAGAGAGAACGCTGCCTAACTTGATATTAAAAATTACTTATCCTGCTAAGAAAGCACATACCATTATATCAATCATTTTTTCATAATTATAGCTCTTACTTTCTGTCAGTTATGACACCTGTTTCTTGTAGAAAAAGAAAAAAAAACTAGAAAATAGTCTGGAACAGAAGCAACAATATTCTAAATTCTCTGAGAATAAAATTTAAGACATTTTTTAAAGACGTATTAAAAACTACATTACATTTTCTCACAACTATTTTGGCAAGAAAAAAATTAAATATTTTTTCCTCTGAAAATAGAAATTTACCACTTTCTACATAAGGCAGTACAGAGAAAGAAAATAATTGAACTATTGCTACTAATCCCACTTTTTCAGAGCTGACCAGCTCAGCCAGTACTGAAACAGCTGCAGCAGAATGAGAGATTAACCCCATTTTAAAAACTATGATGTTAATCCCTTGTGAACCAGGAGCATTTAGAAGGTAACCTAGGAGTTTGCCTTGTCATGCCTACTTGCACTATAGTGATTCACTACAATAAAAGAAGGTGCAACCGTTGCCTGAGAAACTGTGAACACCAGCAGATATACGAACAGAAAGCCAAGAGAATCTGGAAGGGTCAAGTCTTTCAGTACATTTAGTCCTTAGGAAAGAAGAAAGCAACATTCAGGATTTCAGACTACTACGTGAAAGTATAAAGAAACCCAGAAAGCATCACCATGAAGGAATGCAATAGGCAAAAACAGGGAAACAGTCCAAAATGGCAAGCATTGCCAAAATGCAATTTGAAGGAAAAAAGGGGAAGTGAAAAGACATATCTTAAGAAATTTCATATTGGGCATTCTGAACATACACAGGGATTCAACAGATTCAATACTAGATTCAATAGATTCAATACTAGAAATCTCTTGCTAATCTCTTTAAAGGGAGCTTGACCACCTGTCTAAAAATTACTTTTAGGTTAGTGAAACAGTCAGATTGATCTTATTTCATAGATACCTGCACTGATAAAGAGAAAATAAAGCATGTTACCAGAGAAGAGGAGTAAAGAATACCACTACCGTCTCTACATTTTTTGAAGCTTACCTTGCTAAGTTACTGTGTTGTCTGTATTTGATGTCTTTCCCTAATAACATTCTCTGCATGCACATTACGAGCTCTAAAGCTTCACCCATATACCTCAACTCCTTTGCCAGCTCTACACTGCTGAAAACTGATACTCTGCAGAAACATATGTCCCTCTGGCAATTCCTGTCCTAGAATCATAGAATCAATGAGGCTGAAAAAGAACTCTTAATGTCATCAAGTCCAACTGCTAACCCAGCACCGCCATGTCCACCCTAAAGCCTGTCTCAAAGGGCCACATCCACAACTCTTTTAATTACCTCCAGGAATGATGACGTGACCACTTCCCTAGTTGATCCTGTTCTAATGAATGACAGTATTTTTGGTGAAGAAATTTCTCCTAATCAATCTAAACCTCGCCTGACAGTACTCAAGGCCACTTCCTTTTGTCCTGTCATTTTTTTTTATTTGAGTAAAGATACCACCACCCATCTCACTACAACTTCCTTTCAAGTAGTGTTGTAGGTTTACCCTGGCTGGACACCAGGTGACCACAAAAGTCACTTTGCCACTCCCCTTCTCAGCTGGATAAGGGAGAAAAAATGCATCAAAAGGCTCATGGGTCAAGATAAGGACAGAGAGAGATCACTCATCAATTAATGTCATGGGGAAATTAATTTAATTTTTTGTAAATCAATTATTAGTAGGATAATGTGATCTATACTTAAATCTTAGCAACACTCCTCCCTTCTTCCTGGGCTCAACTTCACCCCTGGTTTTCTCTACCTTTCTCTGCCTTCAACAGTGCAGGAGGATGGGGCATCGATACTGTGATAAGTTCATCACATGTTATCTCTGCTCCAGATTCTTCACAATCTCTGTCACCCTTCTCTGGACACACTCCAGCACATCAATGTCCTTCTTGTAGTGAAAGGCCCCAAAGTAAACACAGGATTTGAGATACTGCCTCACTACTTTCCAGTACAGAGGGACAATCACTACCCTGATCTTGGTGGACACAGTGATCACAGTGATCTTGATACAAGCCAGGATGTCATTGGCCTTCTTGGCCACCTGGGCACAGTGCCAGCTTATATTCAGCTGGCTGTTGACCAACACTTTCAGGTCCTATTCTGTGGGGCTGTTTTTCAACCCCTCTATACTAAACCTGGAGCATTGCATGGGGTTGTTTTGACCCAGGGGCAGGACTGGGCACTCAATAACACTGAGCTGCTGAACATCAACAGCAAATGATTAATGAAAAATACAACAAGAGCTTTCCTTCAAAATTGCAGTTCAGCTGGATGTATCATGAAAGATTTTGTCTTGCTACCATGCCTACTAAAGATGATAGTACAGTGAGGAAACACAAAGGCAAATATCAAAGTGCCACACAGTTTATTTAAGCAGTTTGCATTTTCAGGTATGAATAGTAATAGAATATTTCAGATCTTAAGACAACAAATAAAAGTGACTAAAGATCTATCTGTGTGTAGCACAGAAGCTATTGATAGAATTCTAGCAGAGGAGAAAAAAATCTTTATGTTCTATTTGGTATATTATGGATAAAAAACATTCATGGAAGCCCCACAGCTGTTATATTTCAGATTATATTATATGACAAACTGAGCACAATAACAAGGATTTTCATAGAACATAAAAGCATGGTTTGATTTTTTAGGTTCACTCTCTACTGAGTTAATATATTGAGCATTTCTTTCAGTGTATTTAGTACTTCTCTGCTTGCTCCTTCATGGAGAAGCAGCTGTTGCTAGCAAAATGGATCAGAAAACAATTGTTGAATGCTCCAGACTGACAGGCAGTGGGCTGTTTTAAGGAGTTCTGTGAAAAGTTTCTTATCAGAAAAACAACAGAGATAACAACCAAAGGCAACTGAGACTGCCAAAGGAATACCATAAGCTGATCAAGACTGAACTGGACCACATTTCTAGGAAATAAGCAGAGATGACATATCAGGCCAATGGTAGCAGATAAGTGGACCTTGTTTCCCTGGAAAAGACAACCCTGAGCAGATCATACAAAGGTTATTTATAGGTTCCATCAAACTAAAATTTCCATTTCAGAATCTCATATATTAACTAAGTCAGTGTGTTAATGAAACTCCAAAAAACAAAGTGCTGTTTGAAACTGCAACAGAGCTTCGGAGTTCATCTTGGTCATGGCTGCAACTCAGCAATGGCAAAGACAGGCTCATGGACTCCTGGGGCATCGGGCTGATGATCAGTTTGTCTTGGCAAGTGACCAAGAGTATGGTTTAAAAATCAGTGCCATACTGACAATATAAAAAATGATTAGCAAGATTGCAGAAGGCTGGAGGAAATCTAAATGAAAACATGAATTGAAAGAGAATTTAGAAAACTTAGAAAAGCAACTGGCTTTGCAGAAATAAAAGAACATGAAGAGAGAAATTCAAGGGACGATGGATATTTAGAATGCTTTAGATATCCTTTGGACACAAGTATCACGCTGTAAGCATGTGAAAGTGTGATCTGGACACCAGGTTTTATTATTTACAAATACTAACTCAAATGTAAATATGTCATTCTTTGTGACTGAATTTGGAGGTCATTTATGAAGAGGTTTTTGCTGAATTAGATGCATGTCATGGAAGAGCAAATTTGCTACAAATTTCTTCCTTAAAGGCCAAATTACCAAGTATTAATTCTAATAAAATGTTGAACTGGAGAAAAATAGAAGACAACTTCTGCCTGTGTTCTAATTAATCTTTGCAATTCATCTTCAAAAAATGACGCTTGAATGTGTGTAAAATATGAGTGAGGTTATATTTTAATGTCTTTTGGTGTAAATGTGTACGTGGTGAGAAGTGATTTTAAACCACTTATGACATAAGGGGAATTTAAGCCATAATCAGAAACTGCCTTTTTCGCATCTTTCAGAACTGGGAAAGGTACAGGTTCATATGCAAGTGAACTGTTAGGGTGGTAAAAAACAGGGAATGCTTTCACTAATACTAAATCTTCTACTGCCATTGCCTTTTGCCTGATGTGAGAGTAGGGATAGGTTTGATTACTGGAGATGGTGGTACTGTGGCTATGGGGTCTGCTATCTTTGTTGATTGCAACTTCCGTAAACATGGAAGTGGGTGGGGCCAGGAGGAGTGTCCCTCCCCTGCCCCCCCTTCTGTGGGAGGGGTGCCACTCGGTGGTACAGCTGTGGGGTCAGTGCCACCTAGCTGGGTGGTGGATAACTGCAACTCAGGGGGATTGGGAAACCAGCAGTGTTTCTGGGTGGTGCTGCAGAAAAAATGCAGCCTGGAGTCGCTGTGGGGGGGGAAACCCCTCCTTGTGATGCAGCAGGATACACCACGCCTGTGGGCAGTGCCGCGGGGTGGACCGCTCTGCCCTGCAATGTGACGGGATATGCCATGCCCCTGGGTAGTGTGGAGGGCTCCACGGTAGCTCCCCATGATGCAATGGGGTGCACTACGTCAGCAGGTGCCACCGTGGGAGGGGCAGTGGCACCTAGCAGGGTGGTTGGGTAAATGCAGCTGCTTAGTGGTAATACAAGAGGCGCAGTGCCCTCTGGCTGCGTGGCGAGATAAGCACTGCCGCCTTGTGACGCAGCATCTGGGTGCATGGTTTGATTTCTTTGTGTAGGGTAAGGAAGAGATGAGCTGGTCTTGCAGGTACTGCCATCTTGGGTTGGGGAGGTCCATGGTGGGCTGCAGTGTTTTATGTGTAATGGAGGTGGTGGAAATGTATTTTCTTTCCCTAATTCTATACCCGACGGTTGCCACGTGCATCAAAAGCAATTCTGTTCTGTCCCTTCCTCACATGCATTTTTCTAGTTTCATTTTTATTTAATGTGTCTAGAATAATTCTCCAAGCCATGGGCACTTGGGATGCCAGAGTATCATCATTTTTTGTTGCTTTCCAGAGTCTTTTTCCAAGCTTATTCCATTCTGCATAATGAATGGGAGAAACATAGAAGATGACTGGTATCACTAGAGCACTGCTGTGTAAAACCTCTTGTTTGCATACAGTTAAAACAAGATAAACATACTGTATTTTAATGGCACATTCATTCTAAATTGTAGAAAGTTAAAGCAGGATAAAAGTAACTTTGGGGATTTTCAAAGTTATTCTATATACATTTAACCATGTTCCTGATGAAAAACTCCCACTGTTTTCAGAGAATGCCAAGTTACATCAATTCTCAGTAGTTTTAAGATGAAAGAATTTAAAATCCTTCTGTGTTCTACTGTCTTATTGACAGTTTTCCACTACTATGGCTTAACAAAAGTCAGTTCTCTAAGATGTGTATTTCACTCTCCAGCACTAAGAAAAAATTGAAGCTTATCAGGGTTTCTTGGCTTCTTCTGAACTAGTCATTTATGTTTTGAAACTAAATCACTAATCTCTAAGAATTTGCCATGTCTAATTCCAGTAGCAAAATCTCCTTTCAGCAAAAGCTCCCAAACCACAGCAGGAATGGTCTTTCTTCAGTGAATGTAACCCTTTTCCATTACTTCCATTGCTACTTTGAAAATCATTTATGCCTTCAACAAGCAAAACAAAAATCAATACAGACCCTTCTTTTCTTTAAAATATAGAGTAGAAACTGGAACCACTTGTATAAATTTCAGTATATTACAGATCACTTATGGACTTTGTGATTATTAAAATTGTTCTATCACTTACAATATTTGCATGACTGGGAAGAAAGAAGGGAAAGAAGTCAAAATATAGAACAAAATATTTGTTATTTCTCAGCTTTCTGGAGAATCTGGGGTTGCTTTATTTTAAATGTTTACTATATAAAAAATGTCATGGCTGTAAACATATTTTATACAAGAAAACAGAATTTTGATCTCAAAGCACATAATTTCCCAGAAGGAAATTCAATAGAACAGTACTAAGCATCAACTATCTTAATAGGCTGCCATCATGCAAATGGCAGAAATGTTATCAAGTTTCACAAAATTTCCACCTTCTTTCTCCAAAACAGTTATGGGACACTCTATAGATTTAAAACTGAGATGCAGTTCAACCAAGAGAGGTAAAATGCAAAAGATATTACCTCTGTGGGTAGAGTTAGATGGTAAAAAACAATAATAAAGGTACTGTTATAAAGTGAAACTAGACAGTGATGAGGATAATGGTCCATATTAAGAGTAGAGAGGCCTTAAGAAGAGATCGGGATAGATTAGAGAGATGAGCAATCACAACCATATGACACTGATCTTCTCTCTGGTGACCAGCAATAGGACATGAGGAAATGGAATGAAACTGCATCAGGGAAGTTCAGATGGGACATTAGGAAAAGGTTCTTTAACAAGAGTGAGATTGGTCACAGGAACGGTCTCCTTGGGGAAGCTGTCAGAGCATTAAGCCTATTTGCTCTCAGTGAGCATCTGGGCAATGCTTTCATTGATACAGTTTGGTTTTAGGCAGTCCTGCAAGGAGCAGAGAGTTGTACCTGGTGATCCTTATGGATCCGTTTCAACTTGAAATATTCTGTGGTATTGGGGTAATGTAGATTAGCTTAGCAGTGGTCAAGGAGGCAAAGAACTCAGGCTGCAGTATGATCAGGAGGCTCACTGAAGACAAAGGACTTTATTTCTAGTAACAGCTTCACTTTTATCTACTCCTACATATAACATGCCAGTACATTATTGGTCANAGTGGTAATACAAGAGGCGCAGTGCCCTCTGGCTGCGTGGCGAGATAAGCACTGCCGCCTTGTGACGCAGCATCTGGGTGCATGGTTTGATTTCTTTGTGTAGGGTAAGGAAGAGATGAGCTGGTCTTGCGGGTACTGCCATCTTGGGTTGGGGAGGTCCATGGTGGGCTGCAGTGTTTTATGTGTAATGGAAGTGTTGGAAATGTATTTTCTTTCCCTAATTCTATACCCGACGGTTGCCACGTGCATCAAAAGCAATTCTGTTCTGTCCCTTCCTCACATGCATTTTTCTAGTTTCATTTTTATTTAATGTGTCTAGAATAATTCTCCAAGCCATGGGCACTTGGGATGCCAGAGTATCATCATTTTTTGTTGCTTTCCAGAGTCTTTTTCCAAGCTTATTCCATTCTGCATAATGAATGGGAGAAACATAGAAGATGACTGGTATCACTAGAGCACTGCTGTGTAAAACCTCTTGTTTGCATACAGTTAAAACAAGATAAACATACTGTATTTTAATGGCACATTCATTCTAAATTGTAGAAAGTTAAAGCAGGATAAAAGTAACTTTGGGGATTTTCAAAGTTATTCTATATACATTTAACCATGTTCCTGATGAAAAACTCCCACTGTTTTCACAGAATGCCAAGTTACATCAATTCTCAGTAGTTTTAAGATGAAAGAATTTAAAATCCTTCTGTGTTCTACTGTCTTATTGACAGTTTTCCACTACTATGGCTTAACAAAAGTCAGTTCTCTAAGATGTGTATTTCACTCTCCAGCACTAAGAAAAAATTGAAGCTTATCAGGGTTTCTTGGCTTCTTCTGAACTAGTCATTTATGTTTTGAAACTAAATCACTAATCTCTAAGAATTTGCCATGTCTAATTCCAGTAGCAAAATCTCCTTTCAGCAAAAGCTCCCAAACCACAGCAGGAATGGTCTTTCTTCAGTGAATGTAACCCTTTTCCATTACTTCCATTGCTACTTTGAAAATCATTTATGCCTTCAACAAGCAAAACAAAAATCAATACAGACCCTTCTTTTCTTTAAAATATAGAGTAGAAACTGGAACCACTTGTATAAATTTCAGTATATTACAGATCACTTATGGACTTTGTAATTATTAAAATTGTTCTATCACTTACAATATTTGCATGACTGGGAAGAAAGAAGGGAAAGAAGTCAAAATATAGAACAAAATATTTGTTATTTCTCAGCTTTCTGGAGAATCTGGGGTTGCTTTATTTTAAATGTTTACTATATAAAAAATGTCATGGCTGTAAACATATTTTATACAAGAAAACAGTATTTTGGTCTCAAAGCACATAATTTCCCAGAAGGAAATTCAATAGAACAGTACTAAGCATCAACTATCTTAATAGGCTGCCATCATGCAAATGGCAGAAATGTTATCAAGTTTCACAAAATTTCCACCTTCTTTCTCCAAAACAGTTATGGGACACTCTATAGATTTAAAACTGAGATGCAGTTCAACCAAGAGAGGTAAAATGCAAAAGATATTACCTCTGTGGGTAGAGTTAGATGGTAAAAAACAATAATAAAGGTACTGTTATAAAGTGAAACTAGACAGTGATGAGGATAATGGTCCATATTAAGAGTAGAGAGGCCTTAAGAAGAGATCGGGATAGATTAGAGAGATGAGCAATCACAACCATATGACACTGATCTTCTCTCTGGTGACCAGCAATAGGACATGAGGAAATGGAATGAAACTGCATCAGGGAAGTTCAGATGGGACATTAGGAAAAGGTTCTTTAACAAGAGTGAGATTGGTCACAGGAACGGTCTCCTTGGGGAAGCTGTCAGAGCATTAAGCCTATTTGCTCTCAGTGAGCATCTGGGCAATGCTTTCATTGATACAGTTTGGTTTTAGGCAGTCCTGCAAGGAGCAGAGAGTTGTACCTGGTGATCCTTATGGATCCGTTTCAACTTGAAATATTCTGTGGTATTGGGGTAATGTAGATTAGCTTAGCAGTGGTCAAGGAGGCAAAGAACTCAGGCTGCAGTATGATCAGGAGGCTCACTGAAGACAAAGGACTTTATTTCTAGTAACAGCTTCACTTTTATCTACTCCTACATATAACATGCCAGTACATTATTGGTCAGTAGTTCACCTAACATACATGGAAAGATTCTATGGGTTACAAGGCATTCACATTCTACAAGTGCCTTTCTGGTCCTTAAGGATGCATTCATCAATCACCTCAGACCTTAAAAGATCCACACACACACTGTCACCCCCACACTATAGTTCTGAAATTCTAATGGACAGATATTTTTACCATTCTCTTAGCCTTGACTGTGTCATGAAAGAGGTTATATTCTGTGATTGCAATTGTTTTTCGTAGCCTATAAACTGTTTGGATGACTACACAACTACATGGAGTATTATTGGAGCTGATGGGATATCTTGATCATATAAAAACAAGTGAGCAAAAAATAGTTGTTCTTTACAACTAGCCCTTACTAGAGTTTAAATCAAGCGCAAAGCAGCACTTGTAATCTGTCAATCAAACCCACCATATTTTGAATATCTAGAAAGACAATTTCATTTTGGATAATATAACTAGGAAAATTAAATATAAAGCAGAAAATTAAGCTTGCTAGAAGTCAGCCAATATGGTTTTAAATTATGGTGTAGGAAAAAAGGACATTTTAAAATGTAATTAGTTTGTTAAGAAAATTGCATTATCTCAACGAGAGTAAGTCAAGCAAAAGATAATCTGGTAGCAGCTTCTAGACATAGACATGAAACAAATCAGGAAGTAGTGCCATTCCTGACTCTACAGGAGTAGTGGTGTTGGAATAAATTGGCATAACTATCATTGATATTTCTTTTTTCCAAATGTGTGTTGTAGTTTATCATAAGGTACAGTCATATTTCAGACAAGATTGCACTGTGACAGACCAAATTCCATGGCAGAAACCCCAACAGAGGAAAGTAGTTTTCTCAGTGCTTGCTTACCCCATCCATTTCAAGCATCATTTTAATAAATGGAACTCTGCTGCTCCATCCTCTGTTAGATACCCTGTTTACAATTCATACTGAGATATGTAACTTGTTTATTTCTAGATATACAGCATCATAATAAACCAGAAGACACATGAATATAAAAGCCCTAAAAGCACTTGAAAATACTTTTTTTTTATTATGTGTTTCCCTTTTGGGGGGATGAAAGTGACTGGTGACAAGTGCCCTTAATAGAATCAGACAAGGGGTTTTAATTATTGCATCTGTGGCCTGAGAGTTTGATGAACTTTAAAACCATCTTACAACATATGGATTTTATCTAAACCATACATATCTGTCTAAAATCCTTCTTTTTTATAATAAATTACAGAATCTAAAGCATTACCATACTGCTCAGTTCATTTAAATAGTTAATTATTTTAGAACAAAGTTAATTATTATTAATAATATTCTTATATGTAATGTACTTAGGGTTCAGTTTTCAGTCATCACTAACCTTCCCTCAACACATGGTATTTATTTTGATTTTATATCATAAATATTTTTATGATTCTAAAACATATACATATGCATCAAAAAGAGTAAAGTGCATTTGAACTATTATTTCACCTTCCATGATTCCTGTCAAAATACTCTGTTATTAAAATAGAGAGAGAAAGCACAGTCAAAACACATTTGCCAAAATGAACATATTTCTAGCTTTGTAGCACATTGCAGATTTTGGCCAGCTATTTTCCACTCAGCATGAGAAACTTTGCACCATATGTCCAGCTCTCATTTAGAATGGATATTTATCTTATTTGGAATAACAATCATGAGAACTATCAAGTCCCCAGTTATATGGTAACACAACAGCTATCTTCGGGTAGTTTGTTTTTTTCCCCCTATTTTTCCTAATTAGCACTTTGATTCTTCAAGTTAGAAAGATCTCCTTGCATTTTTAGACTTGGGTTCACCCAGTAAAATTAAGGAACGTTAACTTTACAAATATACTAGTAAATTCCAAATATACCTTTCCCTTATATTAATATGCAACACATTTTAATCAATTCTTCTGTTGATAAGATTTCATAAAGAAGCAAGCTCTAGCACTGCAGAAAATCAAGAGTCCTTGTTTGAAACCTGCAAATTAGATGTTCTATACAGACCCAACACAGATAAACTTCCAAAGTTCAGATCGAATCCAAATCCTATTACACAGTGGCAGTAGCAAGAATACCAATCAGAGCAACTGCTGGAGAAGGAATATTTGTAGTACCCACATCTTTGTAGATTATCTAAAGCAAATTCCCTCATGCTGCTGTCATTGAGCTGTTACAGTGAGAATCAGCAGATGGTTAATCAATCCCAAAATGCCCTTCAGGAGCTACAACAGCTGTGTATGGTCAGCACGAGTAAACTCATCCAGAGTAAATGTGAACTGGAATCTGTGCAGCATGGAAACACAATCACTTCCTTTCCTTGGTACAATAAAATGAGTCTGCAATATTTCTTAAGGTTTGAACTTTCCAAAATAAACTCAGCTACATTTCTGTAGCAGTCTTGTGCAAACAATCTACATATAGCAAATCCCAAATCAATTTATTAGTGGGGACAGGGTTAATTAAATTGAATTATTCCAGGCTGAGCAAAAGGTACCGTCTGCAAATTACAGATAACAGCCATGCAGTTGATAATCTCAGGAAATATTTGGAAATTTCGTATAATTTATTCACCAGTATTTCCATGTACCCCCAAACACTTGTACACATATTTGGGTTCCAAAAAAAAAAAAAAGCCATTATAAGACAATACACATTCCATTGTACAAAACTAGCCCTGGAGATATTTCTGATACGTAAAGCACACAGAGTTCACAATTTTTCATAGTCTGACATTACAGTCTAGGACAACAGAATATATCAGGAGAAGAAATAGAAGCTTGGAAATCACAATATAATTAACAGCAAAGTATTCAAACCCATGTTAAAATTATGATTTCACTAAATTTAATCAATCTTTTTTATTTTGACTTTTAGCTGCTCTTTTATGAATTGGTGTAAGACCATGTTTTCTTACATAAGTATTTTAAATGGACATGGCGTTCTGGTTTTGGCTGAGGTAGAGTTCATTTTCTTCACAGTGGCTGGTATGGGACTGTGTTCTGCATTTGTGCTGAACACAGTGTTGGTAATATAAATATGGTTTTGTTACTGCTGAGCAGTGCTTACACAGATCCAAGGTCTCTTCTGCCTCTTGTACTGCCACAATGGCAAGGAGATTGGGAGTGGATGGGAAACTGGGAAGAGACACAGTTGGAACAGCTGACCCCAAGTGAACAAAGGAATATCCACAGATTCATAGAACTGTTAGGGTTGGAAGGGACCTCTGGAGATCATCTAGTCCAACCACACTACAAGGCAGTATCACAAAGAAAAGTTGACACAGGAAATTGTCCAGGTGAGTTTAGAATGTCTTCAGAGACGGAGACTCCATGACCTCCATAGGCAGCCTGTTCCAGTGCTCTGCCACCTTCAATGTAAAGAAGTTCTTCCTCTTGTTGAGGTGGAACTTCTTGTGGTTTAGTTTATGGCCATTTCTCTTCATCCTGTCACTGGGCACCGCTGAAAAGAGTCTGGCACCATCTTCTTGACACTCACTCATGTATATGCATTGCTGATATCCCCTCTCAGTCTTCTCTTCTCTAGATTAAACGGGTCCAGCTACCACAGTCTCTCCTCCTAAGAGAGATGCTCCAGACCCCTTATCGTCTTTCTGGCCCTGCCCTGGACCCACTCCAGTAGCTCCTTATCTTTCTTGTACTGAGGAGTCCAGAACTGGACTAAATATTCCAGATGTGGCCTCACTAGGCCCAAGATCACCTCCCTCAACCTGCTAGCCAGACCAGGTTCCAATGCAGCCCAGGATATCATTGGCCCTCTTGCTGCAAGGCCACACTTCTGGCCCATAGTCAACTTGTCATACACGAAGACTTCCAGCTCCTTCTCCGCAGAGCTGCTCTCTAGTAGGTCAGCCCCCAACCTGTACTGTTACTTGGGGTTATTTCTCCCAAGGGGCAGGACCCTGCACTTTCCCTTATTGAAATTCCTTAGGTTTCTCCCATCCAACTCTCCACAATATGAAGGTCCTGCTAAATGGCAGCACAGCTTACAGGATATCAGCCACTCCCCCCAGTTTTTTCTCTTCAGGAAATTTGCTGAGGATACATTCTATCCCTTTGTCCAGGTCGTTGATAAACAAATTGAATAAGACTGGACCCAGTATGGATCTCTGGGGAGCACCACCAACTACAGGCCTCCAGCTGGATTCTACTCCACTGATCATGACACTCTGAGTTCTTCCATTCAGCCAGTTCTTGATCCACCTCACTGTCCATTCATCTAACCCACATTTCCTGAGCTTACCTATGAGGATGTTATGGGAGACAGAATCAAAAGCCTTGCTGAAGTTGAGGTAGACTTTTCTCACCTTGTTGACCCATTCTGCCATGCCATCATAGTAGACTATCAGATTGGTCAAGCATGATTTTGCCTTGGTGAATCCATGCTAACTACTCCTGATGACCTTCTTTTACATGCTTGGTGATGACCTCCATAACAATCTGTTCCTTTAGCTTTCCAGGGATGGAGGTGAGTCTGACTGGTCAGTAGTTTCCTGGGTCCTCCTTGTGCCCTTTTTGAAGATGGGAGCTATGCTGGCTTTTCTCCAGTCACTGGGCACCTCTTCTGTTCTCCATGATTTTTCAAAGATGATGGAGAGTGACTCAGCAATGACATCAGCCAGCTCCTTCAGCACCCATGGGTGTATTCCATCAGGCCCATGGATATTATGGGGTCCTTATGGGTATTAAGTCTATCTGGCCAATCTCTAACCCAACCCTTCACAAAGGGGAAATCTTCCTTTCTCTCTTCTTACCTTTGAGGTCCAGGACACCTGAGGGCTGATCTCAGCAGTAAAGACTGAGGCAAAGAAAGCATTCAGTAATTCCACCTTCTCTATGTTTGCCATAACCAGGACATCCATCTGATTCTGCAGCAGTGTCCCATTTTCGCTAATCTTCCTTTTGCTGCTGAGGTGCTTGTAGAAGCCCTTCTTGTTGTCCTTTATATCTCTTGCCAGACTCAGTTCCAAGGGGTGTTTGGCATTCCTTTTTGCATCCCTGCAGACACTGATGATGTTCCCATAGTCTTCCCATGGGCCCTGTCCCTTTTTCCACATTCCATAGATTTATTTCTTCTATATGAGATTTGCTAGAAGCTCCTGATCATTCATGCAGCTCTCTTTCCCTGATTTCTTGATCATGGTGGTACACTGGTTGGAGGAAGTGATGTTTGAGTATTGACCAACTGTCTTGAATCTCCTTATTTTCTATAACTTTAAGTGATGGTATTTTGAAGGGATTTCTTTTGGTATTTGACCAAAAAGGTAAAGCTGTGTACTGAACTGCATCTGTAATTAGTGCAATGTACCTTTAAGGAACTAACTACTGACCTCGGAAGAAGCTGTGCCAACCTTCTCAGCAGATGTGTACAATATACCAATTACAGAAGGGCATTGTAATGTAAACAACATCATTAGCCAATAATGAGTGTCAGAGTGGCACAGGTATGGAAGGTTACAGTTCTAAAAGTGTATAGAAGTTTGCACGCGTAATAATAAATTGCCTGTTACTGCTAATTCCTGTGGAATCGTCTGTACCAGGCCAAAAACCCATCTCCCCCCGCAATAGTATCTCTCTAAGGAAACTCTTAAAGAGGTCAAATTTAGCACTCTGAAAGTTCAGGGTTCTAGTCCTGCCTACTGCTTTGCTTCCTACATGCAGTTCCCCTATTTCATGGACACTACAGCCAAGATTGCCCTCAATTCACACATCTTAAACCAGTCCCTCTTGGTTTGTTAGTATAAGGTCTAGCAACATAGCTGTTACACACCAGATCAGTGATTACTGGGTCAGAACCACCTTGTGGGCGTGCGTGCGTGCGTGCGTGCGTGTGTGTAGGGGGAGGGGACCAAGCCTTTAGCAGTGTCCACATGGTCAACCAAGATGTCTGCTGGAGTCAGCAACCATATGGCAGCGAAGGCCATATGGGGCACCTGTCAATGCCAATGAGGTCCTCCTAGTAGCTCAGCCACACCATGCCCCCTGGAGCCTTTGGTTGGCTGTAGCACCCTTTACTTCAGTTAAGGGAACAGTGAGTGGTCAGTGAGCCAAAGGTCCTGCCTGGAGGGAGTGGCCAAAATAGCTAGAGTCTATAAACAGTCACACACCTGGTCTCTTAGAAACCATCAACATGTGATCTTCTGAGTGGTAACTGTGGTTTTCTTTCCTCTTTTTGTCTCTTTATTCTTTTCTATTTTCTGTATTTAACTTAAGTTGTAATTATTTCACTTAAGTTGCATGAAGTGTGTGTCTGCTGAGTGTAAGAAAGATTCGCCATTGCAATGCTTGTTAGTCCTGATAATCTATTATAATCCTTTTGTGAAGTTGCATGTTTATCCCTGTAAAACTCTCTTTGCCAAAAAGCCTGTTTTCTCACCAAATTAAAAGAAATCTCCCAGACAAAAATGTATATTTTTTCTCCAGATGTGAATTCAAAGTATCACAGAACCAATGGCTTTATAAGAGTTTCTGTAGGCAAAAATCTCTTGAAACCTGAAATTAAAAAGTACACCTAGTAAAACTTGGAGCTTCGTGACCAGGCTGTAACAACTTCCCTCATTGGCTCCTCTACCACTATCATCAAAAAGTTATCTTCAGTGATCTGAAGGAACTTTCTGGACTGTGTGTTCTGAAGCATGTTGTCCCTCCAACAAATACCAGGGTGGTTGAAGTCCCCCAGCAGAAGCGAGGCATGTGACCAAAAAGCCATTTCCAGCTGCAAAGAGAAAGCCTCATCAGCTTCTTCCTCCTGGTCATCTCCTCATCTGGGCCTGAGTAGACCTCAATACACTGAAGCTGCTCCCTCACATAAAGAGCAACTCCATCACCTCACCTCACCAACCTGTTCTTTCTGAAAAGCACGTAGCTATCTGTGACAACGTTCCAGTCATGTGAGTTATCCCACCATGTCTCTGTAACTGCAATGAGATCATTGTCCTGTGACTGCACATAGGTTTCTGGTTCTTGTTTATTCCTCATGCTGCTTGTCTTTCTGTACAGGCACTTTACAGAGATAATGAAGCATGCAGGGTCCCTAGGAAGGGCATTAGAGGATTCACCACAGACATACACAGCTTTGTTGTGGTTAGTCCTATGATTCTCATCTTGAGAGGCAGCCAAGGAACATCTGTCACTGCACTGGTTGCCATGGCCTACTCCCCAGGAGGAAGCAATAGCATGAGTTTTGCCACTTTGGACCTCACCCCCTGAGTCCTTCAGCTTTAAGCCTGTCTCACTAAATTGGCCAGCTTGCTGCAATAGACTCTCTTGCTTTGTTTAGGCAGGTGGAGCCTATCTCTCCCTAACAAGCTACAATCATTAAAGTACAGCCCATTGTCATAAAAGCCAGAACCTTTAGGGTTTTCCTTGATCTTGCCCATTTTTTGGCTTGAGCCACCATGAAAAAGTAGCAGTAGGGTTGATGAGCTGGGGTACCCTCTTGGCAACATCACAGATCTTAGGCCCCAGTATGCAGCATACTTGGAGTGACTTCCTATCAGGCCAGTAGATGGTTGCCTCAGTACCCCTTAATAGAAAGTCTCCCACTAAAATCACTTTACATTTCTTTTTATGGTAACCACTGTGCACTGCTGGTGCAGGTTCTCCTTGTTGGCCTTACTTGTGGACATCTAAAGCCATCATACTGATTTTTGGTCTGGATGTTAGAGTGGAGGTTGAATTGGAACTCTGCTTTTGTGTGTTGCCAGGGTCCAAGGTGTCTCACAATCTCAGTGGTATCCCTTCTAGGTGTATGGTTCCAAAGCCAAGTATCTGTCTCTGTTTCAGTCCCTCTAACACTGCTTAGCTTATGAACTGTGTCTTGTAATTCAGCCACCTCCTGCAACAATCAGTCTATGCACACTTTGTGAAGGTACCAGCCTTTTCTCCAGCAGAAGTATCTGGCCATCCATTGCAAACTAACACCTGGACTGACATCTCCTTCCTTACCAGTTCTGTCTAGGTTTAATTAGCACACTGCTCAGGGGCTGTCTCAGTAGACACACAGAGTTTGGGTCTGAGGTGAGTGCCTACCATTATGGCAGAGACGTACATCACTTAGCACTGTGGTGTGGACCTCCTGATGACTTAGCACTTACCTGAGATGTGGACCTACTTACAGATTGCAGCATGTTTCCCACATGCCCTGCCTACATAAACTGCCATGTTGTGTCCTTATCATGTGCCACATCCTGTTTGCCTGCCCTATTCTCTACATTTCTGGTCTCTGGCACTCCCTGGAGCCTTTCATATCTCCCACAGGTGCTCCTAGCAACACCTTCTCTTCACCTGGCTAGCTTGCAAGAGCTTCCAGGTCCAGATCGGACTCTCAGCTCATGCTCAGATGTCCCTGAGCTCAGGAACACCCCTGTACAGCTCAATATAAATGCTCACACCCAGACTTACCTCAGTCACTGCTGCTGCCACCTCACCAACTGACCATATGCCTATACGCCATACTCTATGACATCATGCTCAGTTTATAAAGTAGAGGAAAAAGGAGAAAGGCAGGAGGGGATGTTTGGAAAAATGATATTTGTCTTCCCAAGTAGCCATTACGTGTGGTAGGGCCCTGCTGTCCTGGAAATCACTCAACATCTGCCTGCCCATGGAAAGCAGTCAATTAATTCCTTGTTTTACTTTGTTTGTGTGCGTGACTTTTGCTTTCCCTATTACACTGTTTTTATCTCAATCCACAAGTTTTCTAGCTTTTATGATTTACTCACCTGTCCTGCTGGTAGGGGAGCGTGTGAGCAGCTGAATGTTACTTGATTGCTGTCTGGGGTTAAACCACAACACATGATATCAGCAAAGCACTTTGAGTTTTATTCCCCTGAAAATTTATGTTAAAATTTGCAGTTTAAATTTTGACTGAGACAGGAAAGAAAAAAATTTCATCATTCCCTACCAATATTACTAGTAAGCTCCAAAAAAATTAATAAAAGCTATGAAATTAAGTGTTATCAAATTTCATAAATTTAGGAACCACAACAAACATAAAAACTTTCCCTGTTCTGAGTATCAATAAAGTAATAAATCAAATATCAGTGACTATGTAGCTTGTTCACATTTTAGAAATGCTGTACAAAACAAAAAAAAAATCATTACTGTAAGACAGAGCTCCATCAGTTTCCCTTTAAAATTAGCATCAATAAAATCAAAACAGTTTTCCCAGATATTACTGTAACAGTATCATAGGTAAAATCTGTTCTTTAAAAACAAGGAACATTTGAATCTCTTCATTTGCAAACAATTTTTATGTCAGTAAGTTTTTAGAACTACATTTTTCAAACTCATATGGAGTGTTAACTAATCAAAATCTCAAAGATTCTCCTTCTGATCTTTTATCACACAGAAGATTATTTCCCATCAGCACCACTTTAAAGAATTCTTCTATATTCTACTATTTGTATATTGTATACAAAGAATTTTTTTTTCTGAGACATTATTTCGAAGTATGGCATACCTCACTGTTGGGGCCTTCTAGGATGTTATCTCGATGTTATCTCATTGCTCATAGTTATGCCTTTGGGAGGGAAAAGAAGTTTTCAGTTTGCACTATGTAACCCTTCACGCACAGCATTTATGTTCCTCAAGTGTTTCTGGTCCCTTCTCCATTAGTGACTACTCAGCCAAGCCCTTATTCATGTTTAGCTACTTCAGTGTTTTCTCCTAAGTCAATTTCCACAGCCTCTTGATTGCTTTTATGTTATGTGAGAATAGTTATATTTTTTTTTTCTGGGGCTCCTCTTCCTGGAGAGAATGGCTCATTCTCTTTATGTCCTTACAAGTGTATGTCAACTCTATAATGATCCACAGATATATTTTTCAACCAAGAGCACACGTGTTCTTTTAGTGTTATAAAGCAAGGTATAAAGTTGCAATATTGAACTCTATTTTATTCCTGGGTAATCGATTTAAGAAATAATTAAAAATAACTTAGCACCCTATATATGACTATCTCTTTGTCTCAAGGGTTTATCCCTCAGCCTAATAATATAGATGGAGACCAAGAGAACTAACAGAACTCTCTTTCTGTTTTCAATTACTGCCTATTGTAAACTGGCAACTTTCTTAGAGTACTTAGTAGATTCTCTTCAAAGTAGTTTCTGAAAACAGGAAGTGTGTCTAATTTGGAACTATTGATGCATATGTCAAAGCAAAAAAAGGCAAAACAAAAAAGCATGTAAAACCAACAACCCTCCATCAAAGAATCATCCAACCCCCTCCCCCAAGATACTGAAGTGTTATACTATAAACTCCTGTTGTTGATACAATTTGTAAAATTACTTTGGTAGAACAGAAGGCTGGTCTTCATCCTGGAGTTCCAAAAATTAATTGAAGAAAAGAAAGGGAATTGAGAGACAGTAGTATAAGAAAGCAAACTGCATGCATATACTAAAGCTGGATTGAGAATACCAGATGTACTTATTTTCTTACAGTGATTCCCTTGCAAAGAATGTACGGAAAAGATTTCAAAGTCCGTCAAACACCATTTTCCTCCTCTCTAGTAAACATTATGAGCCACTGTTTTATTATTGAGAAAGCTGTCAGAACAGAGACTTCTTACAAAACAGGGGAATAAAGAATATTCTGACATCAGTAAAGCTGGTCAGAAGAGGGTAATTTTAAAAGGGGAGGGTGGGGTGGAATACCATCACTCAAGTTTTCTGTTAAGTAAACATTTGCCTTTGGCCTAACAGCACTGAAGTGAAGCCTTAGAGAAACTGTAGAGTGTGTAGACCCATGTTAGGTAAAAGTCTCTGATCAAAGTGTATTTCCTGTGATGGAGAATATCATCTTACAGCCTTTTAATACAGGAATATAATTCAAGTCTTGAGATTTGCAAAAAGAGAAGGATCAAATAGCTGTGCTCTATATCCAAAACATAACAAGTGAATAATAATGCTATCCTACACTTTCATGGTTCTCAGTCTGAAATATATGGTCTGGAGTTTTTGGTGGGGAAAGGAAAAAAAAAACCTGCCACACAATTCTTGTATTTTAGCCTGACATTTGTTCAAGGAAAAACCTGTCCTAAGGGAGGTAAAGTTTTTTTCTTACTAAAAAAACCCAACACACAAACCCCAAATGTTATGTGGGAAACCCAAAACTATTCTCAATATGAGCTCAAAAAAAATTACAAAAACATGCAACCAGGATGGGCTGCAAATGCTTTATTAAAAGAAGCTTAGTAAGTAAAAAGAATCCATAGATGATGCATGAAGTGCTAAAGCCTGAGGTCTACTAGCAAAAAAAAAAGAAAAAAAAATCAAATCCATGCCCCTTCAATTTTTCTTTTAGATTTCTCATTATCCCATTTGCCAAGGCTTCAAAAGCCAGTTACAGCTGTCAAAACATAAACCAGAATTTTCTAGTTGGAAGGCACTGCTTTACATATACCCAAAGATCTTTTCTTGAAGGAGCCCATCCTCAACTGTTGATTTCACCACAAATGTATCATGTTAGACAGAATAAAACAATCCACAGTCTATTTTTGTTGTTTGGATTCACTTTCACTTGGGAGGACAGAACATATGGAAATGCAATTGTACCAAAACATTGGAAAAGAAATTGGATCAAAACATTGGAAAAGCAACACTTTCAAGCTTAGAGGTATGACAGAGATAGAAAACAATTTTGTAACTTTGTTCTTTCTTGAAAATTAAACAATTAGGCTTTTCTTCATCTGTGTTGGAAAGACAAAGACAGTCTTTAGAGTGCAAAAACCTCTCCAGTTACACATATTGAAAAGGAACCAACAAATTTCTATTTGAACACATTTGACAAGCTTACAAAAATGTGTGTTCTTGATATGGAATATACTACTTCTATGAAAGTTTTTTGAGCTACCAGTAGGAAGCATGTTTGTTTAATCAAACCACATTTTTCAGAAAAGTAATTAAGGTTTTCGGGGAATGGGAAACAAAATTGCTCAATACTGGACAAAGAAGCCTGACAGCTGTTGCAATAGACAAATCTCCACAAATTCCATTCTTCAAAATCATTGTCTTTTTTGCCCTTATTTCTCATTGCACAACACTATTCCAATAATAGCTTTGCTAACATCCAATCTTTACCTTTTATATAGAACAAAGTGTGAAAGGATGTCATCTTCTGTAAAAAAACATTGTAATCAAACTTCATCCTTCATTTTGAATTTTTAACACAGGCTTGGGAGTTGTCATTAAAAAGATATTTCAGTGATTCCTTCCAGTTTTATGACTAAAACTCACCTTCTTATTAAGTCTACAGGAAACAGAACTACAATGCCTACTCCCAGAGATAGCCAAGGTAAGCAGCCCAGACATCTGACTTCTGTTTATCACCTTATTTTTCTCTTCATCATTCTTTGGAACTCATCTGTTTCTTTTGTTTTATAGTTAAACTGTAATGTGTTAGATTTTAATATTTTTTTCTTTCTTGTTTTCTTGGACTGAGTTAACAGCAGAGATTCTGATTGGAAAACTATTTCTGATAAAAGAAACTGACACTTATATGGTAAATTGAACGTCTCCGTTTTACTTTCTCCTTAACATCAGAGCAAACACTCATCCAAGATAAGTAAAAGGTTGGTTATTCAAGTTCTAAATGAATAAAAGGGTTTTGTTGTTGCTTAGTTTTAAAATGCAATACAAAGAAGAAGTAGACATTTGAATACAATTATTTAACAGCAGGCCAATATTTTCCTTCTCCTTCTGCTTGTTGTTTACACATCCATGAAAAACCCATTCTTGTTTTTGGTATTTCTGACTAATTTCAATACAAGCTTCATTCTAACTGCATCTTTGCATGCCCAGGCAATGCCTTGTAGCTCTCAACAGGTACTTATCCGCTCTTCCCTCTCTGGAATACTTCCCTTTTGGTTTTTAGCAGTCTCAAAAGCTTACAGTTAAGTCAAGAGGATCTCTTGCTCCACCTACTCCCCTTAAAGATGATCAGCTATTTTTGTGCTTCCAGAAGTGTTCTTCAAACTCTCCCACCACTCACTAGCTCTTTCAAAGTCTATGAGAGCTTCCCACAGAATTCCTCTTAGATGAGCTCTGAGCAAGATGAAGCTTTCGCTTCTAAAAGCTATAATCACCTTCCCTATGTTCAGCAGGACCCCGAACTCCACAATATTGCGATTGCTGCAGCCAAGGCTATCACTAACTGAGATACTATAAAAGCAAGTTTTCTTGGTTTGTGAGCAGCAAGTCCACTGGCAACTCACTCCTCGTTGGCATATCTAACATATGTGCGAGGAAGCAGCCCTCTATGCATTCCAGGAACTTGGATGGCAGCTGAGCTGCTGTATTTTTCTGGGTAGTTGAAGTCACCCATAAGAACCAGGTTCTGCTGACCTGAAACTTGCTCAAGTGACCTAAATATTGCTTTGTTGGGCTTATTTTCTTGATTTGGAAGAAGATGCCTACTGTAAGATGCACCTCTGATCTTGCCCTCGAGGCATTCAAAAGTTTTACAATCACTGGAGTTTACTTCTAGACATTTAAGGTTCCCTTCAACACAGAGCATGACTCCTCCTTTTCCTCCTCTTCTTTCCTGTCTCTCTTTATGAAGCAACCTGCAAGCCATGCATCATGGTCTTCCAACCATGTGAGTTGTCCTACCATGTTTCAGTTATTGTTATGATATTATATCTTTCTGACCATGCATGGAGCTCCAATTCCTCCTGTTTGTTCCCCTGGTTTAGTGCAAGACCACCACTTAAGGCAGTTGGTCTTGTTCTCATCTTGAGAGTCAGGTAGGAACAATTATTGCTGCTCTAGTTGGCCTGGCTTATTCACCAGTTGCAGTGTTGCTTTGGATTTGTCCCATTCCACTTCACAGGTTTAGGATAAGGTAATTTTATATTCTTTGGGTGATGCATGGGAGAAACAACAAAGTTCCCAGGAAGTTCCATAAAAACAGCTTTTACTTGCAAACTTAAGAACATCCAGATAGAATAAGGCACATGGCAAGGCTTTGTCTGGATTTTTTCATCAGGCTTATAATATATTTTGAGAAGAGAGAGATAGAAAGTTGGGGGGGAAGGGAGAGAAACCTGGATAATCACCATCCAGCCTTATCTCACCAGTTTTAAATCCAGGGTAGCTGAGGACACCATCCAGCATACATCTCACAGTTTCTTGTTGGTTCTGGTCCCCTGAGGTCTTCCAGGTAGGCCTATGATAATTTTGGCATCAAAGTCTCATGCTTGCACCTTACATAGTGTCAGAATATTCCTGGCACCACTTTGGGGCTTACAGCAGTCCCATGTGTTTTCCTGCCATGCAACTGAGTAGAGGCAGAAGTAAGGGAGAGTGCAGAACAATGCACTCTCTTCTCACCCACGCAGATCTCTCCCAGTTCCCCCATCACTTTCCCACCCAGTTGCTTCGAGCCAGTCAGCCATTCCTCTCGTTTCCATACTACTCAGCTCCCCCAGTCCTTCAGTTTAAAGCCCACCTCACCAAATTAGCCAGCCTGCTGCCAAAGAATTTCCTTCCCTTATCAAAAGTATAATAAATATCTTTCAAGTCTTAAGCCCCTCTCTATCAGGTAAGTAGGCTATGCCCAAATGTTTTTTTTATTTGTCAGTACACTCTTAATACCTTCAAAGCTCAAGATTTGAGGCAGAATACTGAACTAGACGGACCTGAAGTCTGAGTCAGCGTTTCTATATATATTGTAGTTAATGAGCCCTATAATTACTGATGATATTTGGTGATTAATACGAATTTGATATATAAGAAATACTGAACCACAATTATGATGCAAATTGAAAAAAAATGAAATCTTTATTCCAGACAATATAGTGGTGGACAAGTGCAGTAAAATTATATTCTGTACTACACCTAATGCCACACTTTTGTACTTCCTAGGTGACAGCAGGTGTAGTTGCTTTTTGTTTTGAAGTCAAAAGATTAATAGCCATCAGCTCCTTAGCTGTGAAGCACATCAGAAGAGCTTATTTTAATGTCACTCCAGCACTTTTACCCACAGAGAACATGGCCTTGAAGATGGAAGAATGAGCAAGAAGCAAAAAAAAAAAGCTTATGGTTCTTAAGAACCTTTCTCAAATCTTTCACACATCTAAGGGTGGCTTTCTAGCTCCTGCTATAAAAAAAAATTGGTTCTTTTCTCAAAAACAAATGTACAAACTTTATTAAAATTGCTCATGTCTGTTGTTTCTTCAGTTAAGGTTTTTTCCACTTTGCAGTAAACAGGATGCATCTTCAAATATCACTCACAATTTTGTCCATTGAACTTAAAAGCCCATGCCTCTTTTTCCCTGGTACTGTATCCTATTATCACTAACCTTGAGCCTTCTTTTGTTGTATTATATATGGAGTAGAAGGGCAAGTGAAAATTTGAATTAAATTTCTCTATTAATGTAATCAATATCATAGCCTAAATTAGTCTACATGACATAAACAACATACATGAGTTTCCTATTTTTCTGGAGTACAGCTAGATACTCCTACAGATTTCCCTAAGAAAATTAAGCTGATAAAGTCTTGGAGGATCAGAGTCCACTGCTTGTAATGTCCACTTATTTTAAACCTGGGCAACAAGCATCTGGATAATACGAGAGTAAAGGTTTGCAATAAAGCCACAATACATTAAAAAATACTCATTGTACCAGGTCTATTAATCAGTAAGTGGTAGCAGCCCAGAAAAGTAAGAGAGAAAATTAAACTACTATAAATGAAAGATAATAGATGTCTGATAAATTCCTGTTCCATTAAGTGATTTACCCAGCACACTCTCACTGGCCCTGCAACCTCTGGCATTGATTTCCATAGCAACAAATGGCAATGTTACCACCTGGAGTACATCCAGCAACAGAGAGAACAAGCTCTAACAGTGGAGTTCAAGGAAAAAAAAAATAGAATTCTAAGTGTTCATTGTACAAGAAATAACCACATGCTGGACATGCCTGCTTTGTGAAAAATTATTTTCCTCATGCCTAATGGCTCATGTTTTGTCCAGTTCCTGTTTATGTTTTGGAAGGAGCATATACTGTGAAAAGTCCTATCAGCCCAGGATATAGGCAAACATCAAAGTTTATCATAGAGAATATGTACTATGTCACATCACTATTTCTGAATCTGGTACCAATGTCAATTCCTGTTTTGCACCNCCCACAGCATTTCCTGAAACTCCATCTGTAGCATGTCCATTTCCTACCATCTGCCAGCTTGCACTATCATGTCATAGGCAGTCTAATGCTAACTCTGCTTAAAGTGATGAATGTAATATTCTTTATTTCTGCTTCACACAAGGCATTTTTCTACAGCTCTGAGGTATAAGAGTTTGTCTTTACCTTACAGAATGAAGATTCTATTGCCATTTGTCTTGGTGGTCCCAAGCTCGGTCCCAATTACAATAAATTATTAGCTTTCTGCAGATAGCAAGTACGTGACCAATTACATTGGATGTGTTTATCATCTATTAACAGTTTACAAAGACATAAAGACTCTGATTGTTTAGGAGAACCTACTAAATAAACACAAACCATTTCCATTTATTTTGAAGTCTCGTGCTATTATCAAATTTCCGAAGAATACTTGTTGATTTTTTACTATTGCACTGTCTACTCTTTTATATGGGTCCAAATCATGGGTCACCCACCACCACCTACGACTCCTTGAACACTTCCATCAGCGCTGCCTCCGTAAAATCCCAAACATCCACTGGACTGATTACATGACTAATGTGTCTGTTTTTGAACAGACAGGTGTCACCAGTATCGAGGCCATGATGATGAGAACGCAGCTGTGCTGGGCAGGGCATGTCTCCAGGATAGAGGATTACTGTCTCCCTAAGACTGTGCTCTATGGGAGCCACCAGCTGCCACAAGAGAGAAGCCCTGAAGAGGAGATACAAGGACTCCCTGAAACAACACCTCAGCCTTGGCCATATTGACTGCCACCAATGGTCCGCTATGTCCTTCCATTGGTCTTCATGGAGACACAGTATTTATATTGCTGCTGATTCCTTTGAGAACTCATACAGAGTCAGTCTCAAGGAGAGAAGACAATGCAGAAAGAACCATTCCTCACCAATATTGCCAAAGGAGACTTTCCACTGTGCCTTTTGCAACCGGACTTGCCTATCCCGCATCGGCATTTTAGCCACCAGCACACTTGCAGCAAGCATGGGCAGAGTCCTTCCCAAATCTTCATTTACAAAGCCTAGCCATGATGATGATGATGATTGTAAATTGTGTTTGTAACTCATTGGATACCAGATGAAAGAACTATCTTGGGTCTTTCTGCCTCTCTACAAAGCCTTTATAAACCACTGGTATTCTGTCAGCTACACTCTGATGTGGTAAGAACTGGTATAGATGAGAGTATCTAAATAGAGCAGACATTTTTCAAACATACACAGAAAGGTTATTTCAGCAATAACAATTAACTTCTTTGCAAGATGCTGCTACACAGCATAAAGCCTCTGCTTTTTTGCTTCCTGACCTTACTTCAGTGATCATGACTGTGGCATCCAGAGATTAACAGTTTTCAACAAAGAATGGGCAAAGCTTCTGTGGCTAATGCATACCAAACAGCCACAGCATGCTAACAACGGATTCCCCCAGGCTAAAACTGAATTCTCTTCAGAAACAGAAAACAATTTTAAGTGTTGCACGGGAAATGTTTTAGTAGATGTTTGCCCTTGGCCCATTTGTGTGTTTAAATCTGGAGAGCAGAAAGCTGCAAGTTGGACAAAACTGGTTTTGGCGTACAATGCTCAGGGGGTAATTCCACAGTGCTTTTCCCAAACAAAGCAGGGGGCAGTTTGAGCATTAGGGATTACTGAGGTTACTTAGGAAGATCAAGCCTTCAAAACCTACCTGAGATAAAAACATGTATTTCTGGAGAATGAGGTGCTTCTTGCTGCTTTTTTGTTTCACCAGGATAGAAAAGTTTCTTCATCTACTGAGTTACACTCAGGTGATGTAATTTATATGCATGGCAGGGGAAGTGTATAGGAAGATGGATATCTCTTACTGGTTGGCCTGCTATCTTCAAATGACTTCTATTACCATAGTTAATTCAGAAAAGATAAATTTGCTTTCGGAGAGACTGGTGCAAAAGCATATATGTAACTTTTGGAAAACTTCCCAAAAGTCAAAATTTTTAAGTTACTTTACTCGTACCCAAATTTTTTAAAAATCAAACTTGATATTGTTAATCTCATTTCCAAGTCCCCTCAAGACATAATAACTGCTTCAAGTGTGGGACCGAGGTGAGATTTTTAATATTAGCACGTGTTCTGGAACAGATTGGCTTTGATCAGCCTGTGTTTGAGTTTTTTAATCTTCCTGGGTGCTGTAATGATTATCTCATTACTATTGGTATGACACTTAGAAATATTTCAGTTTAAAAGTGCTGTCTAACCACAATGTCTTTTATGGAAAATTTCATTAGAATGAGATTCTCAGGGTTTACATGTTTGTTAGCTTTTATTTTTTTCTCTTTGAGAGACTTGAGATAACTTATTAAGCATATTACTCTCCATTATTTTGCTAATGTCTTATAGGCATTTTGGTAGAGCCATGTTGTCTTTCATTCCAAAAATACTGCATTGGACTGTATAGATGGTATACAGTTATTGTCTCTTTTCAAAGAAGAATCAACACTTTCAGGTTTACCATTTTGCATTGATAGCCAAACTTGCCTTTCTACCTGTTTATTATATAAAATGCTATCACTTCGAACAAAATTGTTATTTAATACTGAAGCTTTCAGTGCAGCTGTTACCTCGCTTACTGTGTGCATTTTGCTACACAGAAATGCACGCTCTAGTTAAGGAGTTTCAGCTAGTAGTACTAAGTACGTGCCCCTGTGTTGCTGATTCAGAGTCATGTGTTTGAACAGTAAGTTGAGTTATCTGAAAAATTCTTTCAACTTTGATGGGCTGTCATGAATGAGTGGTTTAGAATAGCTTAAAAAATCACTGACAAAGGTATCAGGAAAAAACAGGTTTAATATAAAAGTGACAACATGATGAAATTCATTGGCAAGGTTCACTGTCCTTCTTACTATATGGTTAAAATACACCAATAAAAAGCAAATAAAAATCCAGAGTCAATCAATCCAAACCGAAATAAAACCTAAAACTCTCTATGTAGAGGGTGGGGGAGTGGAGAGTGGGGAGCAAAAGGATAGCAGAGAGTAAGGATAAAAGTAATATGGCTTAAAAGCCCAATAACATTTAACTTAATTTAACTTAAAAACACCTGAACAGCAGTTAACTTATCTGATGACTTAACTTAAACAATTTAGTAAAAATTCATATATGGTTTACTATGTCACAACGATAACTCACTTATAGACCTAACCTACAAATCTCAAGTACTTAAGAATAAGAATGTAGGAGAGTAGAATTCCTAGCACATTTGATACAGCATATACACTCTTAGATGCAGACTCATAAAGAGTCTGTAAAAAAATCCCTTCGAATTAGTGAAATACTCACCTCAATTGCCTTTACATCTTCTCAGCAGGCAAAGAATTGAGCCTCAAGGAGTAAGATGTCAGCCCAGGATTCATCATGGGTCAACGATCCTCCAAGAATAGCAAACTGGAGAGTTTAGTAGCTCTGAGAGGAGTCCCAGCTCAAAGAAAGGTGGCAGTTTGCAGGCCGATGCTCTCTGGGAGTGCTCAAGGATTATCATTTTGGGTCACTGTTTATAGGGCCACAAGAGAGTGGGCTTTAATCGCAGTAATCACTCTTCCTGGCTAGACTTTGGGTACATAACTTTCTTTAAAAAAAATGTGATTCCCCTTAGGTTGTTATTCAGGCAAAAAGGGTTTCCAAGGCTGTTCATTAAAAAGCAAGGAGCTTATTCCACAACACTAATTCCTGGGAACAGACAGTGTTTCTGATAAACACAAAAGGAGCTCAGCCCAGGTGTTGTTCATCAGGGCTGAGGCCTAATGAGCGTTTTTCAGATCATAAGGTGGGCAGGGAAGCACCACCACGCACACATACATAATAAAAAAACATCACAGGATTATTCAATTTCTCAAGTTGAAATAGTTACTCTCCTCTTGCCCCTTTCACAAAAAAAACCCAAACCAAACTCAAAACCCCAAACCCACAGACATATTTCTCTAGCTTTCAATTAACCTCATGCACATTAAAGTCTTCTTAAAAAAATAGTAAAAGCTGGTAAAATATCTTTTCCCCATTTTGTTGTCCAAGATCTTGATATCCACAGAAGTGACTACAATTAAAAGAGCTGCTTCTTTGCAACAGAGCACATAATTTAAATATGTAATTTGTGGATGACTTTTACCTGTAAGTATTTGAATTATTACACAGATTTCATCTGCAAGATTTCCCATTAGGTTTGATAGGATGTGTGTGCTTCTGATTTATAAGTATAGACATTACTGTCCACTGTGACTCATAATATTTCGCAAATTACAAGGCCTATTCAAAGACATTAAAGTGCAGAATCACCAGTTCTTCTTTGATGACAATGCACTTGCTCCATTTGTGACTACTGAAGTCTTAAGGAAATAATGTTGTTTTTAAACACATTTATTTAATGTCAAACATCTAAACCATTAAAAAAGTGTGTACTATTTCATGATTATTAACCATTATTATTATGAAATTCTAGATTTTCAGTATTCTGTATGAAATATATTTCCTTTTTTCTGTGAGGCTGATGCTAATGTGTTTATTCTAGAGGCAAAGAGGTATTTTAGGAAAACTAATGATCATTCTGAAGGAGAAGCAATAAAAATACTCTTGTCCTGAGCACAGATGCATGAGGGATTTTTCCAAGAGAATATTTAGATATTTGTGTTCTGATCCAAGAGATGAAAAATACTTCATGAACAGAATCTTCAGAAGACTTAAAGACAGGAGTTAAATAAAATAATAATAGAAAAGAAGGAAAAAATAATCTCTGTAGCTTAAAGAGAGGAAAAGGAGAAAGGTAGTTTAAGCATTATGTACTTAAAATACTGCAGAAAAATTGGAAGCAGTTTTTGATTAGTTACACTTGGATAGCCCACACTGGTTATAAGGCAGTAAGTTTTTGACATTATCATATGATAGAAGGTGACTGAGGAGATGCCATAAATAATGTAACCTGCAAGTTCTATACTTTTGTATTAAGTACATTTTGAATTTCCCTGTTCTTTTCTAGGACCTTCAGCTCTGCTCACCTCTACAGACATTTGTGGTACATAAGTAACCTGTTTTCAAAACTACTTCGACAAGTTCACACACTGACAGGGAGCTATTCTTCAGTAAAACAATGGAAATTTTCCTACTGAGAAAGAAATCTGAATTAAATCTGAACTGTTTAGGTAACTCAGGTTCTCTGCTTCCAAGTAGAGTGAGAGAATTTCTTTTGGGAACCTTTTTTCAAATCTTTCCACAGCATATGGAAAATCACCACTATACAACCTGTAAATCCAGTACCATATGAAGGGTGCAGAACACATTTATACTGCAAAAGGCACTGTGAGGGTACAGTTGCTCTTTTGTGTCTAGCCAATAGCCAGAAATCTTTCACAGACATCAGCGTAGGGCATTTTTTCAGCTACCTAGAATTTATTTTTATTGTACTTATTAATTTTTTTCTCACTTCTAGTTGATGATGAACATGAGGAAAACAATTTTCAGCTCAAAAACATTTACCCAAATCCCCCCCCATGTGAAATCTTACTGCATCACAATGACAACCTTCAAAACATGTACAGATTGCACTCCAATAGGTAACAGTACTTAGTGCTATTCATAGACTGATGTCATGCTCTAGTTTCAGATAATCTGCAGTTAGGAAGGAGTCAGTACTAGCTGAAGAAAATAATCACAGAATAACAGAATATTCTGAACTGGAAGGGAACCACTAGCATCATCAAAGTCTAAGTCCTGGCCCTGGACAGGACAGCACCAAGAGTCACACCATGTTCTTAAAATATTGTTAAAATCCTTCTTGAACTTTGTCAGGCTTGGTGCTGTGACCACTTCCCTGGGCAGCCTGTTCCAGTTCCCAGTGATCGTCTGGGTGAGAACCTTTTTCTAATATCCAACCTAAACCTCCCTCAACACAACTTCCATCCATTCCCTTGGGTCTTGTCACTGCCCACCGGAGAAAAGAGGTCATTGTCTGCCCCTTCTGTTCTCCTCACCAAGAAGCTGTAGGCTACAATGAAGTCTCCCCTCAGTCTTCTCCTCCAGGATGAACAAAACTTCAGCTGCTCCTTATATGACTTCCCCTCAAGGCCCTTAACCATCTTTGTTGTCCTCCTTTGGATGCTTTATAATAGCTTTAAATCTTTCTAATATTGTGGTGCCCAAAACTGATATTCAAGGTGAGGCTGCCCCAGTGCAGAGCAGAGCAGAGCAGAGCACGACAATCCCCTCCCTCGAGCGGCTGGCAATGCTTTGCCTGATGCCCCCCAGGACATGCTGGCCCTCCTGGCTGCCAGGGCACTGCTGACTCATATTTAGCTTGCCATCAACCAGGATCCCCAGGTCCCTTTCCATGGCACTGCTTTCCAGCATCTCATTCCCCAGTCTGTATGAGCATGCAGGGTTTCCCCATCCCGGGTGCAGAATCTGGCATTTGCCCTTGTTGAACTTCACACACTTGGTGATTGCCCAGCTCTCTAATTTATCAAGGTCTCTCTGCCTTTAAGAGGGTCAACAGCTCCTCTGAGTTTTGCATCATCTGCAAAGTTGCTTAGTATCCCTTCAAGTCCTGGGTCCAAATAATTTATGAAAATGTTGAAGAGAACAGGGTCTAAGATGGAACCCTGTGGAAGCCCACTAATGACTGTTCTCCAGTCTGATGTTACCCCCACTGACTATTACCCTCTGTGCTCAACCTGTTGTTCTGATCCAGTTATTAAAACTATTAGAGATGTGTCTGCCCAAATTAAGGTGCAATTGAGACCAGATGCCAAAGTCAATAATATAGGTTTTATCCAATGGTAAATGTGAGGCAGAGAAAGAGAGATGAAAGTAGGAAAAAGAAAGAAGGGAAAGAAAGAAAATGACAGAGAGAGATTAAAATAGAAAATGGATCACCACTGTGGAACCCAGTGGCATCCTGTCAGTCTGGTTCTTCGGGTCTTCTCAGTGATGAAAGTCCCACAAAACATAGAGTCCAATCGATTAATTAATTTGTTCATTAGATGCCTAGGCACCTCTCCTGGTGGGGAGGGTGGGAGAAGCTTTGCAGTCTCTTGTGACAGGCTCTGGATTTGTTGCCTCACTTGGATCATGTACAGTCCTCTCGTGGTAGAAGGTCTCAGGAATGAGCTGGGGGGGATGTTGTGGGGGTCTCTGATGGTTTATGACCCTTTCTCAGCTGTCTCTAATGAATTTCTCATGGTCTTCCTGGAGGGAGTGGGCGGTTTGCTCTGTATTATGTGGAGAAATTTTGCCATCACATAACCAAAAACCTTTTCCTCTACCACCCCCTGAGCCTTGCTTACTTATGCCCATACCTGAGATGATTAGACAACAGTCTTATCTCAAGTTTCCAGTCACAGTCCAAATTCCAGTCAGGAGGCATTGGGAGGGGATGGTGCTTTGGTGGTCACAGCAGGTAGACAAGAAGTCTTTCTATGATTTTGACAACCTTTACGTCATTACTGTGATGCCTTAAGAGATAGCAGAAAACAGGACTCCAGCCAACTTAGTACATTAGATAAGATAAAAAGGGTAGGTCCTTTTATTTCCAGGCCTAGGCTCTACAGGAATACATATCAATGCAAGTGCCCGAACACTGATTTCCATGTTTTTATAATAATGTCCATCCAATCCCTGTTTGCCCATCCCTCAGTCCTGCCCTGTCCCACCCCTGGCACACTGTGTCAGGAACTGAGTCTGAGGGATACTGGGACCACTTCATCATTTGTCATCTCCCTCATAGCATACAGGGCACTTGGAGGCTTTCCAGTGTTCTGGGCTTGAAGGTCACTGTGCCAATCTTTATGTCTTGTGTAGCAGGCCTTGAGGTGGTTTTCAGCCTTCTGCCTTNCTTGAGGTGCTTTTCAGCCTTCTGCCTTGAAAAGAAGACTAAACAGCCAGTGGAATGTTGAGGAGTTGATAGGGTATAAGGGTTGGCATGCATAAACATTGAACTTAAGCTGCTGAAATACTAGTACGCTAAAATCTACATTTGACTACAATTGGAATTACTTCTAAAATCTATAAAAATTTAAAAATCAAAAATCAAAAAAAACCCCATATGCATCAACTGACATTTCAGTGCGTCACATCTGTGAGCCATTTGCTGACCCATCCCAAGATGTGTTTATCCAGCTGTGTGCTAGACATTTTTTTCCAGAAGGATTCTGTAAGAGATGGTATCAAAAGCTTTTCTGAAATCCAGAGAGATTACATCAACTGACTTTCCTTGATCATCTAGGTGGATTACCTTATCCTAAAACATAATCAAGTTTGATAAGCAGGATTTTCCTCTCATGAAGCCCTGCTAGCTATGCCACTGACTGCATTGTCCTTCAGGTATTTTTCATTACCTCCTAGAATATTCTTCTCCATAACTTTATTGGGAAATGAAGTGAGACTAACAGGTCTGTAGTTTCCAGGGTCACCCTTCTTGCCCTTTTTGAAAAGTCAATATTAACCAGCTTCCAGTCAACTGTGACCTCTCCAGATTCCCAAGTCTCTTCAAAAATCATTGAGAGAGGCCTCTCAATGACATCAGCTAGCCCTTAAGTACTCTCAGATGAATCACATCAGACTCCATAGACTTACAGGGATTCAGCTGGAGCAGAAGATCTCTTGCAACTTCGGGGTCAGCTGGGAGTTTATCATTCTCACAGCCATGGTCCCACAGCTCAGGAGGCACTGGAACTCCCTTACCCTGTTACTGGTGTTGAAAACAGATACAAAGAAAGCATTAGGCACCTCTTCATTGCCTCTGTGCCTGATTGTGAGATCATAGAATCACAGAATCATAGAATCGGTTGGGTTGGAAAAGAACTCGGAGATCATCAAGTCCAACCCTTGGTCAGACTCCAGTCCATTTANTCTTTCCTGAACTGAGGGGCCCAGAACTGAACACAATACTCAGGGTGTGGCCTCACCGACGCAGAGTACAGTGGAAGGATCACTTCCCTGGTCTTGCTGGCCACGCTATTTTTGATAGAGGACAGGATCCCATTGGCCTTCTTGGCCCCCTGGGCACACTGTTGGCTCATGTTGAGCTTCCTGTCAATTAGGACCCCTAGGTCCCTTCCCTCCTGTCTGCTCTCCAGCCACTCTGTCCCCATCCTGTAGCCCTGCATGGGGTTTTTGTGGCCAAAGTGCAAGACCCAGCACTTGGCCTTGTTGAACTTGATCCCATTGAGATGACCGTCTTCATCCTGTAATGGGCTGATGTAATTTCTGCACACCCTTTTGCCATTGTTGCACAATTTTCCCCTACAGTGGTGAGCACCATCTCTGTATTCCTTCGACATCACCTGACCTTACCTCCATTAGGCATACACTTTCCAAGAGAAGATCCCTTTTCAGCCAAGCCAATCTTCTTCTTTTTCTGCCTGAATTCTGACATTTGGAATTGCCTGTTCCTGTGCCCTTAGAAGGTGATGCTTAAAAAGTGACCTGCAGTGATGGACTTTGGCACCTTCAAAAACATTTTCCCAGGGGAAAATGCTTACTTACTAGTTCCCTGAGCAGCTTGAAGTCTGCTCTCCTCATGTCCAGAGTTGAGGTTGTGCTGGCACTTTTCCTCCCTTCAGCAGAGGTTTTAAACTCCAATGCTGCATGGTCACTGTGGCCAAGATGGTCACCAATCTCCACTTCACTCACAAGACCCTCTCTGTTAATAAGCAACAAATCAAGAAGGGCATATACTTTAGTCAGGTCTTTTGGAACTGTACCATGAAGTTGTTATCCAGGTGTTTAGGAATCTTCCGGATCTGTTCGTGCCAGCTGTGTGATGCTCTCAGTTTATTTCTGGCATGCAGAAGCCCCTCACAAGGACAAAAGCAGTTGATTTAGTTCCTCAGAGAATAATTCATTTTTACCATTGTCCTGTATAGGTAGTCTATAATAGACTCCCATGATGATATCCTCATTATTTGCCCCTTAATCTGTCATTGCTAGATGTAAGCTCCCTACAGTTCACCTCTTTCATCACATTACAACACCACTTCCTGCCTTGCCTGCTTTTCTTATCCCTCTTGAAGACAGCCTGTAACCATTCAACAGGGCACTTCAGTCACAGGACACATCTCACCAGGTTTCACTTATGCCAGTGACATCAAACTTCTGGGACTGGGCCAAAGTTTCAAGCTCCTCTTGTTGGTTCCTTTGAGTTGTCACAGGTAGAAGAATTATATACCATTTTAGATATTGCTAATATTATTATAATATATTTAGACATTTATATTCCTATTTTCCCCCATGGTTTTCCACTTAATCTTCCATGGTTTTCCACTCCACTTTAATCTTTTCACTTAATCATCAGCTTAATCTGATCTGTAGTATTGTTACACTTGGAAATAAATAACAGCCTGAGAATTATTATTACTGAATTGGGCATGAGGTTTGGCACATTAGCAGTATTGCCATATTTCACATTCTCTTATTTTTGGCCTATGTGCAAATCACATCCACTCAAGCCTGTGGCAAAAGTTGCCTAAAAATTACTACAACTCGCAGAGAACATAATAAGTCTTTTCTCATACCTAGGACAGAGATATATTTTTCCCAGACAGACCCAAAAAGAAGATGAGACTTTACTTCTGAAGTAGAACTACTACAAGTAGGAGGATGGGGGGAAGAGAAATCAAAAGAGCCATGGACAATACAGCACCTTAAATACATCACAACAAATAAACATATTCCAGGTTATGGGTGTTTCATGTCACAGCATTTGTAATTCTTGCAGCTATGAAAGTATCGTAAAAGCAAAAGAAGAAACGCACCTTTGCATGGGTGGGGTTTTTTTCACCCAAAAGAGTACATTGATACAATCAGTCTAAGCCACAAAATGGTCAGCTTTTAAGTGGCTCTTGAAGAACAGTTAGAAATCCAAAGACTCACCAGGAGAATGGACACTTAAATCCATAAAGAATTCTCACCTGCTGATGAGACCAGTTGCTACAGAATGCCACTCTGCAGAAGCAAAATTATCACTCTTCTTCCCTTTAGCAAACAGAACTCAAAAAAGCATAGCTGCATCAAGGGGATTTGTATAGAGATGTGAATTGACTTCAAAAGAAATGTAAAAAGCTTGTTATATGTTTTAGCATCTAGGGATTCAGTGACTTTCTAAACTTCCCACTGTGATGCTATAAACATGCTGTCTCTAATGCCGCCAAAGCTTATTGAAACCCCTAGTAGTTGCCTTCACAATACTCTACACACCATGAAATTCAATTACATTTAAGAAAATTAGAGTTGATTTTAATTACTTGTGTACATTTTGGATGAGTACATGTTCTGTTTAAGGATGTGGCTTGCAGAGGTCCTGACATTCAGATTGAATGAATTCACTCATATGTGGTGCATTTCCTTTTGAAAATAATTTAACTGCTGAAGATGTCTTACATGTCTGGGGAAAAAAACCCACAATGATTTAGTGAAGCTGCAGAAAAAAACCCCATTACTCTTCTACACAAAACATGCAAGAAAATTCCACAAGAATGATATATTTCTGTTTATGCAAAGTCCTGGACAAGAATAAAAAAAAGCAGCAAACCACAACATATACATCAGGTGCAAAATTTTCTTCCCTTTTCCTATAAAACTATCAAATCCGTTTTACAAAATAACCTAAAAAAACATGATAATAATTGCTACTACGTTTATATATAAGCATATTATTGCCTTAAAACTATTCTCCTCCCAAAGCAAGGAGCATCATATCCCTCAATTGGTAAGTTGTCCTGCCCAATCACAGTTCAGACAGCATGTCCCCAGTTAAATGTCTTGTTATGCTTGTTGCTAGCTGACAAAATAAAGAGTCTTCTTGTTGAATCCATGCTATAAAATTCTTCTATCCCTTCAAATGCAATATTATGATGGCTATTCATTATCTATTAGAGTTGAAGTGGAATAATAAAGAGCAACACCTTTCTCCTTAATATTCATGACCTAGCTTTTGCAGAGTGTTTTCCATAAGAAATGAACACTGCTTGTTGAAATTCATATTTTCCTAACATTACATTACTTCCTCTGAAATATTAATGTATTTTGAGCATCAATGCTACATCCAGAGGCCTTCTAAGAAGGATATTATACTAACAACCGACATGCAGCAGTGGCTCACAAAACAAGTAGAGTTTTGTTGGACATGTCAGTTGTTCCTTAAACCTCACAACAGTGAAAATAAAGTTGCAGCAACATCTCAGACTCATGTGTCCTCTTCCCTTTAAAGGAAATTGCAAATATGAAAACATGGTGTCTCAATATATAGTTACTGCAGGGTCAACTTTAAAAATTAATGCCTTTTTTAGTTCAAGATTAGTCTGAAAAAATACACAAGCATGAGGAAATGTTCTTGACAAATAGTTTTCTTACTAAATTAACAAGAACATATAAATTAACTGAATGCTGCAGAACTAACAATTAAAATTAGAGGAAAAATATTCTTTCTGCAAGAGGCCAAAACAGGGTCTAACTACTACTGTATTAAGATAAATGAAAAAGAGGAGGGGAGATATGGAGGAAGAAGAGTGGAGAGAGGAGGGAAGAACAAAGTAATAACACAACCTAATTGTACAGTGTGGATCCTTTCTGCCTCTAGGGAAGTGAGACATTACATAATGTGTTCTTAAATCAGGTTTACCAAGTGTAACACAGTCTCTCATTGCTTTCATTTAAGAAGCAAAGAGTAGAAAAACAAAAAAAAAGCAAAAATAAGTCAGCTCCACTAGTGATTTTTCATCTCCCACATGGTATTGCCATGGCTTAAACTGATCCCAGTAATGAAAATTTACAGAGGATGCTGTGTTTATTTTAAACACAATTACCCAGTTCACATGGGCAGAGGAGAGAAGAAGGAGGAAGGGGGGGAAAGACCTGACAGAGACAGAGAAGGCTGGGAAAGAAAGACTAAATAAGATATTTTTACATTTCTTTTGTCAACAATGGAATGATGCTTATTTCTGGTGATAAGTGATACCATTCCAAATCTTCACAATACCTAACAAAATACTACATTAGAGTTGAGTTTCACAATCCTAATAAACCACCCTTTTGACATTTCTTTCCCTCCTAAGTCACCCAAAAATAATGCAACTCTACTTTAATGCCATTTGGGAAGATAACTAGCCCCACTGAAATGAAAGACAGAAAGCTTGTCTTGTTTCTGATCTCCCACACTTAGCCATAGTGGGGAAAGCGACTATATAGAAAATATTATCCCTGTGAAGAACATGACCACAGAGGTATAGAATGCACAGTGTCAAATCTTATGAAGGGAGCTTTTAATGTTGATATTAGAGTAGTAATACAGATTAGAAAATAATTATACTTAAAGTCAGGGGATTTGAGCAATCTGATCTAATGGAAGGTGTCCCTGACTATAATGGTGAGGTTGGAACTAGATGACCTTTAAACTCCCTTCCAAAGTAAATCATTCCATTACACTTTCAGTTAAGAGGAGCAGCTTTCAAATACCTTGATTTCCAAATTCTTCTGGCTTCATTATTTGCCATTTGCAGTTGCAAGGGAAAGTAGGCCTAATACTGCACCCATTTGCTTGCATAAACTTCACCTTTTGTGATGAGGACACTGTTTCCAATCAAACTTGACAAGACACAGACTACTCCATCTCTGTTCTTGATAGAAGCCCAACCTAGGGCATTAATTCTGTGGCACAGAATTTTACATATCACTTCTGTCTGAGCCTGGAACTGCTAC
>VWZD01004179.1:143824-155497 GCA_013396695.1 Sakesphorus luctuosus | reverse complement strand
CCAGGTTGGACAGGGCTTGGAGCAACCTGGGCTGGTGGAAGGTGTCCCTGGCTGGAACAGGATGATTTTTAGGGTCCCCTCCAACCCAAACCATTCTGTGATTCTATAATTTGATGATTCACAACATACTTCATGTGCACATTAACTCTAGTCATAGAACCACAGAATCAGTTGGGTTGGAAGAGACCTCTGAGATCATCAAGTCCAACATTTAATCCAACCCCACTTTCATTACTAGATCATGGCACTAAGTCTTTGCTCCCTGTCATGTCTGAAGCCCCTGCACATTCACTTTGGTCCTTTCTGGCAAAACAAATGATTTATTCTTCGTAGAGGCAACTTTTCCCTTCTCACTTTCCTGGGGTTTGCTGCCTGTGTGTTTAATGCCTTCCCCAGTGACAGACCCTCCAGCCTGACCCCTCTGTAACCCTCATTTCCTGTTTCAGATAAAATTCTGTGCAATGCTAACAAAGGAAAAAACCCACAACATCCCCCCAAAAAACCCCAACAAACTAACCAGCTGATGTTTTTCACTTGAGTCAAGGGAGTAAACAGTGTTGTAAGTCTTGGGGGAGTTTGGAAGACAATTTTTTTCTCATGGTATATGCACAGTAAATGGTTTTTAGGGAGAAAACAGCCCATGTTTCTGAGCCCCCTGGGCCAAGATAAACACAGGGAGAGGAGTTATTTTGAGGGGCTGGAATGAAATATTTCCTGTGCTGCAGCAAGTGCTGTGTGTGGGCAGGAGAGCAGGTCCAGGGCACTGCCATGGGGTGCAGGTGGGACATCCACAGAATTATGGGATGGTTTGGGTTGGAAGGGACCTCAAAGCCCACCCAGTGCCACCCCTGCCATGGGCAAGGACACCTCCCACCAGCCCAGGCTGCTCCAAGCCCTGTCCAACCTGGCCTGGGACACTCCCACGGATGGGGCAGCCACAGCTGCTCTGGGAACCTGGTTTAAGTCCCTATTTTCCACTCCTTACTTATCCCACTATCGGCCACAGGTTCCCTCTAAGTATTTCCATACATATTCAGATATAAACATAAACTCACACACCGCCATCCAAGCCTTTCTAAGGAGGAAATCAGGAAAAGCTTTCCTGTCTCTCCATATTAAAAAAACCCAAACCATGTTGTTTTCTGGTTTTTCCCTTCAAAAGCTCCATTTATTTGAAGACAGTCACACCAGAACAGCTCTGAGTAAAACACAGTAAAAGTGACCACAACATTTGGACTTAAAGCCAAAGTTCCCCCAGGGGGGAGCATGAAAAACCCAAATTTCCATGTTGGCTAATTAGGCAGAGAAATCTCAGGCATGAAGGCTGGAGGTGGAGTTCACTGCCAGAGTTTTGGTGAAGGAGCCCATGTTTAGTAGAATTGTTGTTAATAGGAGTTTCCCTTCTCTTATTCTTTGTTTTTGGGTGCTGATGGAGCTGGTGCAGGTGCAGGGGGTTGTTGTTGCTCCTCAGCTTTGACCAAAACCTTCAAAGCCACATTGGACCAACCTGTGATAGTGGGAGGTGTCCCTGCCCATGGCAGGGGGTGGCACTGGGTGATCTTTAATGTCCCTTCCAACCCAAACCATTCTGGGATTCTATGAAAAGAAAATCCAACAGAAAACATCATCATCAAATGGATGTCAGACAATTTTCTTTCTGAAAAGCTGCCCCAGAAGTACCTGAGAGTTCAAAATTTTCCAAGTGAGCCTGAAGAGGCAGCAGCTCAATGGACATGAGGGAAGAGAACTGAAGGGCAAGATGGCAACAGCTAAATGTGTGGTTTGAGTGAGTTCAGTGTTAATTTAGGATGTTGTGGTCATTTCAGACAGTGAGAGAGAGAAAGAGGAGGCTGGGGAGTGCTGCAGAGACGATTCCTCTAAAAGCTAATTTCTATATTATCTTTGGAGAGTGGCCTTGATTCAGCCACTCTCCTCACATTTTGAAAAGAAAAGTGTATTTTCCATTTTGAAGCAAGAGTTGATTTCTTGAAGCCACTCTCTGATGGTAAAAGCATCTTCAATTCCCCAAGAACCACGTCTGAATCCATCAGTTCAGCTGCTTCTCTCCACCCAGGTAAAAAATCAAGATCAAACCAAAAAGATTAACTGTGACCCTTCCCAAACTGCTCTCTTAGGGTGGATCTGCAGTGAGGATCATGTCTCATCTTCCATGGACCACAGCCTGGGAACAGGCAGTGAGTTCTTCCTGGGAAGGGAACAAGTTCCAGAGAAAAATAAAAGCAAAGCTGCCTGATTTTGAACAGCTCTCATCAGATCTTCCATCTGACACGTGGAAAGCCCCAGTGTGTTATCAAAGAAAGCAGATGTGCTTTCTGAGTCACACAGGGCTGCAAACTAGATGGGCCCACAGATATTCTGCTCTGATTAGTTATGGCCTTTTGAAGAGCACTATTTTCCTTTCTATTTTTCTTTTTTTTTTGTTTTTTTTTTCATTTCTATTTTCAAAAGGAGGGAACTTTTCAAAGCTTGGCACTCTGCAAAACAGTCTGTGTGGTGTTTGTGTTCTGCCATTCATCAGAATCGTGTTCTTTAAACTAAGCCCTCCAAAATCAGAGCAATGGGATCGTTTTTTAACGATGTGGTTCATTGAAGGAGCATCTCCCAAAGTAGAAAGCCATTGAAAATCTTCAGAGCTGCTTTTCCCCACATGCTGCTGGATGAGGAGATAAATGGAACCCATTGGACCTGCAAAGCCATTTCCGATTGTGGGAGACAAGGGGAAATGAGCCCTTTGCACTCTTGACCCCAACCAGGCTGGGCACTGGCAAAGGCAGCTCAGCCCCTGCTTCCTTTATGGCCAAATGCTGATAAACCCTTCGATTGTCTAGGCCTGAAACCTGGAGGCTGTTGGTGAGCAGGGAATTAGGAATGTGAGGCTTTCCCTGACCACCAGTAGTGACCAAAGCAAGGCCACCGAGTTCACACCAGGGGCCAACCAGGCTGGGCTCTACCAATGGATTCCAGCAGGTTTTACTGGGCAAACTGGAGGGGTTACTGTGCCCAGGTGATGTCCCAGCTCCCACAGGGCTCCTCAGGCTGTCTCTGGGTTGGTGCAGCACAGGGAGTGGTGTGACCCTGAGATGAGCTCAGTTGGTTAAAACTTGGCTGTAATAATGCCAAGGTCATGGGTTCAGTCCCCTGTGTGGGCCATTGACTGAAGAGTTGGACTTGATGAACTTTGTAGGTCCCTTCCAACTCAGAATAGTCTGGGATTCTGTGTGAGCTGGGCAGTCAGACCCCTGGGACTGGGGGGAAGGGGCACAAAGTCTGGGGTTGTTTTGGACTGCACAGAATCACAGAACATGCTGAGTTGGAAGGACCCACAAGGATCATCGAGTCCATCATGAGTCACATCATGTGCCTGAGAAGATCATCCAAACACACCCTGAACTCTGTCAGGCTTGGTCCTCGAGGGAGGGATTTCTGCCATCAGCACCACCCAGGCTGCTGCAAAGGGATAAAACTGTTCCCTTCAGTCTTGGGTGGCAGAAATCAGGAAAAAAAATTGGGAATAGCAAAAAATTGTGAAGGGGTTAGAGGGGCCATTGAGGAGCAGCTGAGGGCACTGGGCTTGTCCAGCTGGAGCAGAGGGCACTGAGGGCAGAGCTCAGCAGGGGCTGCAGCTCCTCCCGAGGGGCAGCTCCATCTCTGAGCCCTGAGAGCAGGGCCAGGCCCAGGGCACGGCTGGAGCTGTGCCAGGGCAGGGGCAGGTGGGATCTCAGCCAAAGGCTCTTCCCCCAGAGGGTGGTGGGCACTGCCCAGGCTCCCCAGGGCAGTGGGCACAGCCCCGAGGCTGCCAGAGCTGCAGGAGCCTTTGGGCAAGGGGACAGGGCCAGGGGGGACTGTTGGGGTGTGCTGGGCAGGGCCAGGATGGCACTGGATGATCCTTGGGGGCCCTCCCAGCTCAGGATATTCCATGATTCTGTGGAATTGAAGGGGGGTGACAGCAGGAGCAGAACAGAAGGATCTGGTTGAGCTTTCCCAAACACCAAGGGCAATGCACCACTAAGGTTTACCTGAGCAGGTTGGACTCAGCATCTCTGGAAACTTTTAAGAACAGACTGGGGAGGTATCTGTGAAGAACAGCAGTTTTTCAAGGCAAGAGATGTTCCTACTCCCCATTCTGCCATATTTTTGTACCATTTGAGGACTTTTTGCAAGCACTACTTCTGAAAACTTGATCCTGGGGGTAAATTTTATGAGTTAGATCTCACTAAGTAGAGCAGGAATGAAATATCCAATAGGCATGATGTGCAGTCTGCTATTGTAGGTCCAAACACCTCAAGTGTCCCTTTACATCCCTCTCTCCACCACTGAAAACTACTCCCTACAAATCTCTGGGGCAAAGGGGGAAGCCAGTGTGAAATTCTGAGCTTTTCGCATCCACAGACAGGTTAACAGCCAAAGGAGAAAATCAGTACCAAGTCAGAGGTGACCTCATCACTATCTAGAACCACCTGAAGGGAAGTTGTGGCCAGCTGGGGGTTGGTCTCTTCTCCCAGGCACTCAGCAATAGGACAAGGGGGCACAGGCTCAAGCTCTACCAGGGCAAATTGAAGTTGGAGATGAGAAAAAACTTCTTTGCAGAGAGAGTGCTGAGGCATTGGAATGGGCTGCCCAGAGAGGGGGTGGATTCCCCATCCCTGGAGGTTTTTCAAGTGAGCTTGGCCATGGCACTGAGTGCCATGATCTGGTGACGGGACTGGAGTTGGCCCAAGGGTTGGACTTGATGATCTCGGAGGTCTTTTCCAACCCAACTGATTCCATGATTCTACAATTCTATGACCCCATCCATAATTTAAACAACACTTCTCCTCCTTTCTACATATTGCTTTATCCTCTCCCATCTCTTTGTGGCTCCAGAATTCGCTTTCCCTTCATTGAACTCAGCACGGGTGGCTCAAACCAGGTATTCCTTTGAGTGGGTCTAAAAAGCTACCACGAAGCTGCTCTGGCTGTGCAAGGCAGGAAGGAGCTGCTACAAATGGCTAATGCAGACCACAGCAAAGACAGCAAAATTATTTTAAATGTTAAAAGAAAACCAAACCCAAGCTGGAACTGCAACGAGTTGTTCATTGGCGCCATGGAAATGTCGATGTGCATGTTTGTCCTGGTGGTGGAGCATGTTCCAAGATGTCTGTGTCCTTTCTTTCCTTGTAAATAAATTGTTTGGAGCGCTCAGATTTCCAGCTAAATGGTTATGAAGTTTATCAGTTCCAAACAAAGAGGAGCTGGCAATTACCACTCAATTAACAGCCTTTCGGAATCAGACAACGAGGCACCATTGGCACGGCCCCAGGAAAACACTGAGGACAGGATACTCCTCGGGATGCTGCTCCTGCTGGAGAACAAGAAATGCAGTTTAATACCTTGAACACTGAACAGGTTGATGTTGTCGGATCAATGTGCCCCTTTGATTTTGCAGAGTCCCCGTGAGTGAAGCTCTGAGTCACAGAATCACAGAATGGATTGGGTTGGAAAAGACCTCCGAGATCATCAAGTCCAACCCTTGGGCCAACTCCAGTCCCGTCACCAGATCATGGCACTCAGTGCCACGGCCAAGCTCAGCTGAAAAACCTCCAGGGATGGGGAATCCACCCCCTCTCTGGGCAGCCCATTCCAATCCCTGAGCACTCTCTCTGCAAAGAAGTTTTTTCTGCTCTCCAACTTCAATTTCCCCTGGCAGAGCTTGAGCCCCCCGTGCCCCCTTGTCCTATTGCTGAGTGCCTGGGAGAAGAGACCAACCCCCACCTGGCCACAACTTCCCTTCAGGCACTTCCAGACAGTGCTGAGGTCACCTCTCAGCCTCCTCTTCTCCAGCACAAACACCCCCAGCTCCCTCAGCCTCTCCCCACAGCACTTGTGCTCCACTCCCTTCTCCAGCCTCGTTGCTCTTCTCTGGCCCCGCTCCAGCCCCTCAATCTCTTGCCTCAACTCAGGGGCCCACAACTCAACACAACACTCAAGGTGTGGCCTCCCCAAGGCAGAGGCCAGGGGAAGGCTCACTGCCCTGGGCCTGCTGGCCACGCTACTTTGGATCCAGGCCAGGATGCCATTGGCCTTCTTGGCCACCTGGCCACACTCTTGGCTCCCCTTGAGCTTCCTGTCCCTCACTCCCCCCACGTCCCTTTCTGCCTGGCTGCTCTCCACCCACTCTGTGCCCAGCCTGGAACGCTGCAGGGCTTGGGGTGGCCAAAGGGCAGGACCTGCACTTGGCCTTGGTGAACTCCATCCCATTGCAATCAGCCCATCTCTCCAGTCTCTCCAGATCCCTCTGCAGAGCCCTCCTGCCTTCCAGCAGGTCGACACTCCCTCCCAGCTTGGTGTCAGCAGCAAATTTGCTGCTGATGGACTCAATCCCCTCATCTCAATCATCACTAAAGATGTTAAACAGGACTGGACCCAACACAGACCCCTGGGGACACCCCTGGTGACCAGCTGGATGCAGCTCCATTCACCAGCACTCTCTGGCCCCGCTCCTCCAGTTATTCCAGTTGTTCCATTATTGATCAGTGTGACACAGGGGTTTGATCTTACAGAGGGCACTCCAAGGGTGTTCTCCACAGGAGGGAGGGAGGGCACTGAGATAAAAGTCAGCAACTCAACCCACCAGTCAGTCATGGAGGCTCCAGTGAGGTTTGTCTGGTTCTAAAAATCCTGGTTGGAGTTCTGTGTGGAAAACACTGTTTGTTTTCTAAGCAACAAGGACTTCTCTCACCAGCCCTGGCCTGGGAGGGGCATTTGAGGGTCAACCCACCACAGGGGTCTAAGGGCAGGCACAGCAGAGAAAGTGAAGTGGGAGGGATGAGATGATTCATGGTCTGAGCAACCTGGTCTGGTGGAAAGTGTCCCTGCCTGTGGTAGTGAGTTGGGAACTAGATGAGCTTTAAGTTCTCTTCCAACCCAAACCATTCCATGACTCTGTGATTCTGTGAGATGAAAGTGCAGCTTCTATGAGTCAGACAATTTATTCTCTGTTGAGAAGGTCCAGAGGAGGCTTCACCTCAGTCCAGGAGAGAACTTTAACCCATTTAAGCAAGTTGTGTATAAATTGCGATGGTATTGCCCATTCCTTAAGTTGAGGCTGTTGGTACCAGGCCAACAGAAAGGTGGGATGTTCTCCCCAAAAAGTGTTTCACAGAGGGAAGATGAAACACCCTTGCCACTAATTCCCTCATAATCTCACAGAGGAAAGAATCTTCCATGTGAAGATCAGACCAGTGGAAACTGTGAAGCAGAAGTGGAAAACTTTTCTGCAGAAGCTGAACGTTCGTTTGCTCATCTGGAAACAACAGTTGTCATTTCTTGGAAGGACCTGAGACAGTCCCAGGAACATGTCACACTTCAGTGCACTCTGCAAGGCCCAACTTTAAATGCAGAGCCTTAGAGATGCTCAGACATGGTTAGTCTGGTCTAAAGCCAGGCTTTAGAGCTTTGGAGTGCTGAAGAGCAAAATGACAACACAAGTGGAGCAAAGAAATATTTTAAAGGGTTATCACTCAAAAGGTTTGGGAAATTGCTTCCCAGATCCTTATGGGATACCTCTGAGCTTCCTGGTTTGTGCAGAAACAGAGATTCCAGCCAGACCAAAAGGGAAATCCATTCAAAATTTGATATATTTAGGAAACTTTCCTACACTGAGCACTGTCATCACAGTTGGGATAAACTCCAGCAATGACACTCTCAGCTTCTTCCTAATGCTCTCCCTCGAGGCTTAGGAAGCCCATGGGCCACTGGCAAACCTGGTCCAGTGGAAGGTGTACCTGCCCTTGGCAGGGAGTTGGAACTCTTCAAGGTCTCTTCCAACCCAATCCATCCCATGGTTCTATGAATTTGGAGTTATTTTTGCACAACAGGTGTCAGAAAACAACTTGCAGGACATTGGCTGAATAACTGGATGAATCACCTGAGACTGTCATGAGATACTTTGCTCAGGGCTCCTTCTTGACGTTTACAGGTGATAAGTTTGGTGTTTAGGAAAACAATCTTTCTGAATTCCCCAAAGCCCTTCATCATCCAGCTGGACCTTCTGGCCAGTCCTCCCTTGTGACTCGCCACGTGGCACCACCATGGTGGCCGAGGGGAATCACTCTGTTGGTTCCCAAGTTCTACCAGCAGGAACCAAGGCAGGGCAGACAGCAGAAGGATTTCCTCCCCCTGCCTGTCTCTCAGCACTCAGTTCCTCATGGCAGCGTTTTCTGAGAACCACACTCTGCCTGTCTGGGGTTATTTGCAGCTACTTCTGCTCGAGGGCACAGAGGGATGGAATGCAAGATAAACAAGTGGTGGCCCAAAAACACCCAGCCCTCTGCTCAGGATTTCTTTCCCAACAGGAAGAAATGCTCCTCACCCACCACTTATCATCTCTCCACGTGCCTCTGGGCAACGACAGAGGAAGACTTGTGGTTTACTTGCTGTAGTGTTGATGCACCTCTTGTTCAGAGGCTCCCCAGCTTGGCTCAGCTCTGGAGAAGAGCTGAGCTAAAAAAAATATATTTAGTCCAGCCTGAGTTTCTCAGATTTCATCTCCTGGCTTGGCCTTTTGGTCAGTTTTATAAAACTGAGGTGGAGAAGAAAGTCTGTTTTCCAGCAGACTGATTTCTCCTTTGTCAGCTGTGCTGGCTTTGCTTTCTGGCTTCTTCCTCTCCTTTCTTCTAAGTGAAAATTTAAAAAAATCCCCATCTTCTCTGGCTCCCTGAAAGGAAATTTTAGTCTCAGTTCAACAGGTTTCTCTCTGGGCCAATTGCTCTTGTGCATTCCTAGTCTGCCTTGTTAACAGCTGGGAGAGGAGGGAGGGAAGGGGCTGTGCACAAAGAATGGGATGGGGAAAATAGGAGAGCACAGGAGAGGAATTGCTGGGCTTGGGAACGGACCTGAACTCTGCAGGGTTGGGCTAAACTGGGTGCTGGTTTTCCACCCTGGAAGCTGAGCAGAAAGGTGTTGTGACAGGATCTTGGGTCACCCAGAGCTCTGGGGTGTCCATCTCCTTCCACAGAGCTCCTCAGAGAAGGGTGAAACCACAAAACTGCTGGAAAAGGAGGTTAAAAGCAAGAAAAGGAAGCTCAAGAGGAGCCAAGAGTGTGGCCAGGTGGCCAAGAAGGCCAATGGCATCCTGGCCTGGCTCCAAAGTAGCGTGGCCAGCAGGCCCAGGGCAGTGAGCCTTCCCCTGGCCTCTGCCTTGGGGAGGCCACACCTTGAGTGTTGTGTTGAGTTGTGGGCCCCTGAGTTGAGGCAAGAGATTGAGGGGCTGGAGCGGGGCCAGAGAAGAGCAAGGAGCCTGGACAAGGGAGTGGAGCACAAGTGCTGTGGGGAGAGGCTGAGGGAGCTGGGGGTGTTTGTGCTGGAGAAGAGGAGGCTCAGAGGTGACCTCAGCACTGTCTGGAAGTGCCTGAAGGGAAGTTGTGGCCAGCTGGGGGTTGGTCTCTTCTCCCAGGCACTCAGCAATAGGACAAGAGGGCACGGGCTGAAGCTCTGCCAGGGGAAATTGAAGTTGGAGATGAGAAAGAACTTCTTTGCAGAGAGAGTGCTGAGGCATTGGAATGGGCTGCCCAGAGAGGGGGTGGATTCCCCATCCCTGGAGGTTTTTCAAGTGAGCTTGGCCGTGGCACTGAGTGCCATGATGTGGTGACGGGACTGGAGTTGGCCCAAGGGTTGGACTTGATGATCTCGGAGGTCTTTTCCAACCCAATCCATTCCATGATTCTATGATAAAATGAGAAGTCATTCTACCCTTCTCTCCACCTCCCCACTGTGTCTTTGGAGAGGAGTTTTTGGTCCCTGAGGGATGTTCTTTAGGTCCCTTTTGGGGATGTCACTGGGTGTTTGCTCCCTGCTTTTTTCAGGGACTCTCCCAGCTCTTCCCAGGGGTTATTTCTTTTGGGGAGCTGAATCTTCACTTCTTTCCACCTGACCTGAAGAAAGGAAAAGACAACAGCAAAGGGGAAGAGAGAAAAAACAGCACCAGAGAAGGAAAAATAGTTACTTGGATGCAGTTTAAGCTGCACAGAAAGTTGCAGGACAAGGACAATCAGACTTGGCAGGACCTCCTGCCTGGATTTATCACCTGATCATTTATCAATGTTATCAATTAAACACCCTTTGAAAGATGTTCTCATTTGCCAGATGACACTTAGGTAAGAGGAAAAATGGAAGGGAAAGAGGAAAGCAGTGCCAGAAAATGGCATTTTTCACTCCCTGTCATTTCCAGAACCCAACCTTTGCACCAAACCTGGTTCATAGAATCATAGAATGGATTGGGTTGGAAAAGACCTCCAACACCATCAAGTCCAACCCTTGGGCCAACTCCAGTCCCGTCACCAGATCATGGCACTCAGTGCCACGGCCAAGCTCACTTGAANTGCCCCCTTGTCCTATTGCTGAGTGCCTGGGAGAAGAGACCAACCCCCACCTGGCCGGAACTTCCCTTCAGGCACTTCCAGACAGTGCTGAGGTCACCTCTCAGCCTCCTCTTCTCCAGCACAAACACCCCCAGCTCCCTCAGCCTCTCCCCACAGCACTTGTGCTCCACTCCCTTCTCCAGCCTCCTTGCTCTTCTCTGGCCCTGCTCCAGCCCCTCAATCTCTTTCCTCAGCTGAGGGGCCCAGAACTGAGTGTTCACAGGAGTGTCTGTTGTTATTTTCCAGGAAACAACTCCACTGCATTGAGTTTATTTTCAAAAGGCAGCTGCCCTCCTCAAACACATCCGTACTCAGGAGGAAACCAGCCTCCCCAATAAAAAGGGCTAAAACTCGCTGGGAGACCAAAAAAGAAAAAAAAAAAAAAAAGCCTTATGTTGCGTGAGAAATTTCCACAGGAAAAGACAAAAAAAAAATTTTTAAAAAAATCTTGTCTTCAGATGGACCCAAATTTATAGTCAGATGAATCATAAATGTCACGCTCTGAGAGTTCCTTTTCCTGCTGCTGCCTCTGTGGTTCAGTGCCTGCCTGTGGCCTGAGTGACATCCCCCAGACAGGGACATGGCAGGGACATTTCCCCCCACCATGGCCAGGGCACTCGTGTTTTGTCACCCTCCCAGATGGGCTTTTTTGGGAGCTTTTTGTGTAGAAAAGTTGATTTTGAAATATAAGTGTGTGAAATGTATTTTTGTTGAATATAAGTGTGTGAATTGTATTTATGTTGAACGTAAGTGTGTGGATTACAAGTGTATTTATGTTGAATATGTGTGTGAAATGTGTGTTTATATTGAATGTGTGCGAAATGTAAGTGTATTTATGTTGAGTATGTGTGTGAAATGTGTATTTATATCAAATATGTGTGTGAAATGTAAGTGTATTTATGTGTAAACACATAAATATACGTATGTATGAATGTAGAGATGTTTGTATATATATTATAGATAGATAGATATAGATATAGATTATATAGATATAGATCATATAGATTGTAGAGATAGAGATAGAGATAGAGATAGAGATACATAGGTATATAGATATAGATATAGATTATATAGACATAGATTATATATAGCTTATATAGATAAAGATATAGATATAGAGATATAGATGATATATAGATATATAGATATATAGATATATAGGTAGAGATAGAGATAGAGATAGAGATAGAGATAGAGATAGAGATAGAGATAGAGATAGAGATAGAGATGGATGTGGATATGGATATAGATATAG
>VWZD01004179.1:127451-142456 GCA_013396695.1 Sakesphorus luctuosus | reverse complement strand
AAAAAAAAAAAAGCCTTATGTTGCGTGAGAAATTTCCACAGGAAAAGACAAAAAAAAAATTTTTAAAAAAATCTTGTCTTCAGATGGACCCAAATTTATAGTCAGATGAATCATAAATGTCACGCTCTGAGAGTTCCTTTTCCTGCTGCTGCCTCTGTGGTTCAGTGCCTGCCTGTGGCCTGAGTGACATCCCCCAGACAGGGACACGGCAGGGACATTTCCCCCCACCATGGCCAGGGCACTCGTGTTTTGTCACCCTCCCAGATGGGCTTTTTTGGGAGCTTTTTGTGTAGAAAAGTTGATTTTGAAATATAAGTGTGTGAAATGTATTTTTGTTGAATATAAGTGTGTGAATTGTATTTATGTTGAACGTAAGTGTGTGGATTACAAGTGTATTTATGTTGAATATGTGTGTGAAATGTGTGTTTATATTGAATGTGTGCGAAATGTAAGTGTATTTATGTTGAGTATGTGTGTGAAATGTGTATTTATATCAAATATGTGTGTGAAATGTAAGTGTATTTATGTGTAAACACATAAATATACGTATGTATGAATGTAGAGATGTTTGTATATATATTATAGATAGATAGATATAGATATAGATTATATAGATATAGATCATATAGATTGTAGAGATAGAGATAGAGATACATAGGTATATAGATATAGATATAGAGATATAGATATAGAGATATAGATATAGAGATATAGATATAGAGATATAGATATAGAGATATAGATATAGAGATATAGATATAGAGATATAGATATAGAGATATAGATATAGAGATATAGATATAGAGATATAGATATAGAGATATAGATATAGATATAGATATATTTTATGGAGCTTATATACAGGGGGAACAACATCTTGGGGAGGGCCTTTTCCTGTCAGAAATCAGCAGAATGCACCAACATTGTGTACTTTAAATGGAATATTCAGAGTGACAGTCACAGTCTGGGTTGTGTCCTGCTAATTTGGCTTTGCCAGGGGTGCAAAGCCCGCCTTGATTTCTCCAAGAAGAGGCAAATCAGGCTCAGGGAAGGCCCCCCCAGGCCCAGGGCTGTGTGTGCACAGACAGGGCCGCTCCATCAGTTCGGGTTGGGTGCCCCCCTGGCAGGGCAGTGCCCCCTGAGAGCCAGGGAGCTGCAAGTGGGGCCTCAGCCCTGTCAGCCTGGTTCCCTCTTGGGCTCATTTGTTCAGAGAACTGGCAGGAACCAGCCATGGGGAAAGGGAGGTCTCACAGCAATAAAGCCGAGCTTAACAAAGCCGAGCTTTGGCAGGGCTGCCCTGTTTGAATGCAAACCCTCCAGCCCCAAATCAAGCACCTCCTCACTTGGGGGCTCTTTTTTTTGTGTGTGTGTGCCTGGGGTTGGTTGGGGTTTTGCAGCTCTTGTGATGCTGTGAGTTTTGGTCCTTCAGGTTCAACGAGTCTCCAGGGGTCCAGCCCTGGCAGCAAAGGCCAGACCACAAGAACCAGTGTGGCATTTGTTTGCCATGCCCGTGCCCAAACCACCGGCAGCAGAGGTTCCTCCAACCCATCAGCGACTCTGCACATCCCTTCATTAAAACCTGTCTGCTTGTTACACCTCACTTTGCCTTTCAGCCTAAGGGGGAATCCAAGTCAGCACCAAACAAAGCAATGACAGCAAAACCAGAGGATGCAAATCCTTCCCTCTCCCTCAAATATTTATCTTTTTTTTGTTTTGTTTGTGGGGGTTTTTTATTTGTGTTTTTGTGGGTTTTTTTCTTGTTTGGGGTTTTTTTGTGTTTTTTTTTTTGTTGTTGGTTTGGTTTGGTTTGATTTGGTGTTTTTTTCTGTTTGTTTGTTTTGTTTGTTTTGTTTTGTTTTTTGTTTCTTTTTTCTTTTAACTTTGCATTGATTTTACTCCATTCCAGCACTGGAGATCAGTGATAGGCAGCTATAAAATCCTTTGATTTTCTCATGAATAAAATATCTGTGCTGTTGGAGGGTTACCCCCTCCCTTTGACAGTAATGAACGTTCCACACACTTTAATAATCCATTATAAGCCATCTAAAGTCCTTCAGCCAGAGGAAGCAGAAACCTGGTTAGAAACCATCACTCTCTGGCTGTGGGAGTGATGTTGCTCTTCTGGTTATTTGCATGATCCCTATTTCTGTCCAGACACCAAATCTTCATGTTTTGAGGTGCTTCTTCTTTCTAATTTTTTTTTTTTTGTGTTATGAGTAATTTCCAGCTTTTGAGTCTGGCTCCTAAACTGATAAAATCCCTGAAGTCTCCTTTGGGTTTATTTTTTTTCCACTTCTTCTTTAGGCTTTTTCAACCACAGCTTTTTTTCCTTGATGTTTCCCAATCCTGTTTTCGGTGCTGTTTCCACTCTGGTTTCCTTGGGAGCCTCCCTGCAGTGAGCTCTGTCCAGCTGCTGACACCACAAAGAGCACTCAGAGGGGGTCTTTTCCTGCTCCAAAACATGAGGAGGGTGAAGCAAATTGGCTTTTCCAAGTGATGGGAAACTCAGAACTGGGCAATTCTTGTAAATGGGAGTGGTTTGGCTCCAAAAGGAGCAGCAAAACTTTAAAGCTGCCAGAAGGTGAGAAAGTCTCAGGAGTTTGGGAAGAGGCAGAACAAGGGATGTCACTCAGGTGAGAGCCCACCCAGCCCTGGGGGCAGCAAAGGAAGGACATGGAGCTGCTGGAGAGGCCAGAGGAGGCCCCAGGATGGGCAGAGGATGGAGCAGCTCTGCTGGGAGGAAAGGCTGGCACAGCTGGCATTGGCCAGCCTGGAGAAGAGAAGCTTTGGGGGGACCTCAGTGTGGCCTTCCAGGAGCTGAAGGAGCCCCAAGAAAGATGGACAGAGACCATTTCCAAGGGCTGGAGGGACAGGACAAGAGAAATGGCTTCAAACTGCCAGAGGGGAGGGAGAGATGGGCTATTGGGCAGGAATTGCTGTCTGGGAGGGTGGGCAGGCCCTGGCACAGGTTGGGCAGAGCAGCTGTGGCTGCCCCATCCCTGGGAGTGTCCCAGGCCAGGTTGGACAGGGCTTGGAGCAGCCTGGGCTGGTGGGAGGTGTCCCTGCCCATGGCAGGGGTGGCACTGGGTGGGCTTTAAGGTCCCTTCCAACTCAAGCCATTCCCTGATTTTATGACTCCAAGTCCATCCCTCCATCCGTCCTTTCCAGGTGCCCCTTCCCCATTTGAGATGCTTTTTTCATCCTCTTCACTCAGACAGAGACAAAGTGATCTGACCTTCTGTGCCAATGTATTGAATTGGGATTAATGGGTTTATTTGCTGCTCTTTCTGAGGAAGTTTGGTCCTTTTTGATCAGCCCATCAATAAGAGGATTTATGAGCAATATCAGCTCCTTGCCCAGCCACCACCTGTGGCTTTGAAAACTCTCAATTTGGGACATGTGGGACATGGAAACCTTCATGCTTCCATATTCTGTGTAGGTCAGATGGCATTTTCAGTCAAAAAACCCACCCTACTGTCCCTTCATCTCTATTGAAAGATGGGAAGTTGGAGTCAAACTCAGCAAATCATGTCAAACAAATGAAAAAAAAGGGGAAAACATTGCAAAGGTGAACTTTGTTATTTTGGAGTCTTCCAAAACAACACCCACAAGCATTTTGGACATCAGTCATCCCTTTCTGGGTGCCTGGTGGAGATAATTAAATGCCATGGGTCAGGAGAAGGCAAAGCAGCTCCAGTTTGTGCTCCTCAGTCCAGTGTCAGAACCAAAAGCTTTCTCCTGTTTTCAGGGGTTGTATCTTTTTGGCTTCAGACCATAATTGTCCTGGTTTTCTTCAGCTCAGGAGCCAAATGGGACTCTGAATAACGTGGGCCAGTGGGGGGGTTGGAACCAGATGGTCTTCAAGGTTCCTTCCAAGCTAAGCCATTCCATGATTCCATGAAACAGATCTGCTCACTCAGGACTGCAATTTTGGTGGCCTCCCTTAATGCCATTGAATCTTTAACTTGCACCTTCTGGGGGAAGAGCCTTTGGCTGAGATCCCACCTGCCCCTGCCCTGGCACAGCTCCAGCCATGCCCTGGGCCTGGCCCTGCTCACAGGGAGCAGAGATGGAGGTGCCTCTCGGGAGGAGCTGAGCTCCAGGTGTTACTGGTGTATGCCTTATCCTCCTCTGCCTGGGCATAGGAATGGGCAATGCCTGCACTCAGCTGCCAGTGCCACCCCACTCAGTGCCAGGATGCAGCGTGTGGAGGGCAGGCTTTGCAGGGCAATCCTTAGGAAGTGCCTTCCCTCCTCCTGGATAGGGAGTGCTCTGGTAAGATAGAATCATAGAATCACAGAATGGATTGGGTTGGAAAAGACCTCCAACACCAACAAGTCCATCCCTTGGGCCAACTCCTGTCCTGTCACCACATCATGGCACTCAGTGCCACGGCCAAGCTCACTTGAAAAACCTCCAGGCATGGGGAATCCACCCCCTCTCTGGGCAGCCCATTCCAATGCCTGAGCACTCTCTCTGCAAAGAAGTTTTTTCTGCTCTCCAACTTCAGTTTCCCCTGGCAGAGCTTGAGCCCCCCGTGCCCCCTTGTCCTATTGCTGAGTGCCTGGGAGAAGAGACCAACCCCCACCTGGCCACAACTTCCCTTCAGGCACTTCCAGACAGTGCTGAGGTCACCTCTCAGCCTCCTCTTCTCCAGCACAAACACCCCCAGCTCCCTCAGCCTCTCCCCACAGCACTTGTGCTCCACTCCCTTCTCCAGCCTCCTTGCTCTTCTCTGGCCCCGCTCCAGCCCCTCAATCTCTTGCCTCAACTCAGGGGCCCACAACTCAACACAACACTCAAGGTGTGGCCTCACCAACACACAGTACAGGGGAAGATGAAGTTCTGCAACACGTGCTGAATTTTTTGCGAGTAGAAAAGCCCCAGAAATCACCTAAAATTTGCCATTCTCTGCAGAAATGAGGGATTTGCAAGACCAACATCCCCTCCTCCCCCTGGCAAGGGCATCTGTGCCCATCCAGGAGCCAGACAAACCATGGCCAGTCCAGCTGAGAACCTGCCTCTCCAGTTAGACTGCAGATGTCCATCAGCCCATGCTCAGACTAGTTCAGGTTTCTCCTCCAAGCTAATTTTAGACCTCCTGTGCCATTATTTATTCAGCAATGTGAATGAGATATAGATCTTCTGCATTGATTCCCTCCATTCCCTGCCCTTCCCTGAGCATCCTCCAGCTGGGCTTTGTCAAGCCTGGCAGAGGGAAAGGAACAGATTGGATCAGAATGCTTTGAAAACCTTGTTTTAATAACCACACTCATCCTGGGCTGGGGTTTACAGTCTCCCCTGTGTACAACCAGTTGCAAAGGTGCTGTTGCAATCCCCACCATGCTTATTTTAACCAAGATAAAAAAACCTGTGGCCTAAAACTCGTCCTCAGCAAATGCTGCCACTCCTCTGTTTGTGCTGCCACCTCTGCAATTCTGCTGTCCCCTATTTTATTTCCATTCTTCCAGTTTTATCTTGGCAGGCAAAAAAAAAAAAAAAAAGAGTGACAGGTCATAAATAGAGTGTGTCCCATGAATTCCAGGCAATTAATCTGAGGAGGGGAATATTAATAGTTTATTAGCCCAGCCTTAATAAAGTCAGGGAGGCAACTGGCAGCTCCTTGGCTTGGCTGAGAGGGCTCTGGTTACAGGAGCTCCCACCTTCAGGGCCTCGTTTTGCAACTGGCTGCAAGAACAACTGCAAGATGAGAAAACTGGGAGCACCTTTCCGGCAAAAACAGGCTGGGAGAGCTGGGAATGTTCATCCTGGAGAAGAGATGGCTCCAGGGAGACCTCAGATCTCCTTCCAGTGCCTAAAGGGGGTTATAAAAGGGAGGTAGAGGGACTTTCTATATNCCCCATCCTTGGAGGTTTTTCAAGTGAGCTTGGCCGTGGCACTGAGTGCCATGATCTGGAAATCAAAGTGGGGTTGGCCCAAGGGTTGGACTTGATGATCTCAGAGGTCTCTTCCAACCCAACTGATTCTATGATTCTGTAATTCCAACTGAAAGAGGTTAGATGGAAAATTGGTAAGGAATTGCTGGCTGGGAGGGTGGGCAGGCCCTGGCACAGGTTGGGAAGAGCAGTTGTGGCTGCCCCATCCCTGGGAGTGTCCCAGGCCAGATTGGACAGGGCTTGGAGCAGCCTGGGCTGGTGGGAGGTCGTCTGTACTGGAGTTGGCCAGTAATGTGGACACTGTCTGTGTAAAACCTCCACCCTCTGACAGGCCGAAGAACCTCAGTAGAAGTTCCATTCCCGTGTGAATCCTCAGCAGGCAGTTTGTCTCCCCCCAGGTTGTGGTTTCCCTCTGCCTGTGAAGTGGTTCCCTGTGCAGGAGGTGCCTCCTGGAGGGTACCTGAGGGGTAACCACAGGCACTGGATACACCCCAGGGGTCGTGTCTTCACTCTCTTTGCCCAGTTCCTCATAGAGTTCCTCACCACATGAGAAACAGGTTCTCTGGAGGCTCCAGCCTCCCCATCCCAGCCCTGGTGTGAAGTGCACACACCTTGAAGGCATCTCAAGGCATGTGTTGGACCCACAGCAACTCCTGGTCCAACAGTGCAGGTGATCCAGAGAGGTCTGGGAACAAGTGGAAATGAAAATGAGTCCCCATAGCAATTAGAGTATGTTGGTTCTCACACTTAAAATGTGAGTTTAATGAGAAACAGCCCCTAAATGCATCAGTGACCATTGGAATGGAATCTTAGAATGGCCTGGGTTGGGAGGGACCTTAAAGCCCACCGAGTGCCACCCCCTGCCATGGGCAGGGACACCTCCCACCAGCCCAGGCTGCTCCAAGCCCTGTCCAATCTGGCCTGGGACACTCCCAGGGATGGGGCAGCCACAGCTGCTCTGCCCACCCTGTGCGAGGGCCTGCCCACCCTCCCAGCCAGCAATTCCTTCCCAATATCCCATCTAGCCCTGCCCTCTGGCAATTTGAAGCCATTCCCCTTGTCCTGTCACTGCAATTCTTGATGGAAAGTCCCTCTCCACCTTCCTTGTACTCTCTGCAGATTCTGGAAGGTGCTCTGAGGTCTCCACACAACCTTCTCTTCTACATCACATAATCCATAAAAAAACATTCTGCTGTTCTGTGGTCCATCCCTTTTCTCCATTCACTGTGTAAAACACAAGGATATGTGTCCACTCAGCTAATTAAAAGCAAAACACTCTCTGCAACATAATTAACGTTATATTGTCTTAGTAAAGGGTGAGACAATCAAACTAAGAGAAGGTTTTTTCATAATATTTATAGGAAAGATACAGGAAGATTTTTTTTAAGGAAAATGCCTTCATTAGGTCCGGTTTTTCTGAGCTAAAATGTTGTGCAAACTCCCAACTTCAGGAGGGGTTAATTCCAGCCTTACAAGAACACTCATCCAACTAAATTTCAAAGCAACTTCTCTTTAAAAGTCCCAAAGTTAATGTTGACTGAACCAACAGCCCCAAAACTAATGCTGAATAAACCAACAGTTCATGGAAAATTAAAAATCAGGAAAGGATAAAGGTCTGGTTGATGAAATCTCTTCCAGTTCTTTATGTGCCAATCCCAGGTCCCAAAGGAGGCAAGAGGAAGGGTATGACACTTTTTGGAAGAGTTTACTAATCTGAATGACTCTTTCTGGACCTTTGTAATTTATGACCAGGTTCACCTCTGTGTGCATCGGTTTAACTTAAAAAGAGACCACCTAAACCATCCCCCACCACTCAGAAGGAAAACACAGACACCAGGAATGAGAAGGGGAAAAATGAGGAGGAGGAAAACTCCAGCAAATATTAGTTTGCAGCAAGACACAGAAAAAACTCCTGGCTTCAAAATTTTGGGAGTCCCTCACTGCTGGGAGGTGGAAGGATGTGCTCCCGGGGACAGTGACACTGGATGCTGCTTTTCCTTGGAGTTCACTCTTGGTCCCTGCTGAGGGCAATTCCAACTTTTAGTCTTGCTCAGAGTGGCTCAGGTTTAATGATCAGAATTCTCACAGAATAACAGAATGGATTGGGTTGGAAAAGACCTCCCAGATCATCAAGTCCAACCCTTGGGCCAACTCCAGTCCTGTCACCAGATCATGGCACTCAGTGCCACGGCCAAGCTCACTTGAAAAACCTCCAGGGATGGGGAATCCACCCCCTCTCTGGGCAGCCCATTCCAATGCCTCAGCACTCGCTCTGCAAAGAAGTTTTTTCTCATCTCCAACTTCAATTTCCCCTGGCAGAGCTTGAGCCCCCCGTGCCCCCTTGTCCTATTGCTGAGTGCCTGGGAGAAGAGACCAACCCCCACCTGGCCACAACTTCCCTTCAGGCATTTCCAGACAGTGCTGAGGTCACCTCTCAGCCTCCTCTTCTCCAGCACAAACACCCCCAGCTCCCTCAGCCTCTCCCCACAGCACTTGTGCTCCACTCCCTTCTCCAGCCTCGTTGCTCTTCTCTGGCCCCGCTCCAGCCCCTCAATCTCTTGCCTCAACTCAGGGGCCCACAACTCAACACAACACTCAAGGTGTGGCCTCCCCAAGGCAGAGGCCAGGGGAAGGCTCACTGCCCTGGGCCTGCTGGCCACGCTACTTTGGATCCAGGCCAGGATGCCATTGGCCTTCTTGGCCACCTGGGCACACTCTTGGCTCCTCTTGAGCTTCCTGTCCCTCAGTCCCCCCAGGTCCCTTTCTGCCTGGCTGCTCTCCAGCCACTCTGTGCCCAGCCCAGAGCGCTGCAGGGCTTGGGGTGGCCAAAGGGCAGGACCTGCACTTGGCCTTGTTGAACTCCATCCCATTGCAATCAGCCCATCTCTCCAGTCTCTCCAGATCCCTCTGCAGAGCCCTCCTGCCTTCCAGCAGGTCCAGCAGGACATGTTTTCTCCAAACTAACTACAATTTTCTGGAATTCACAAACATTTGGTGGCCTTCATCTACTTTTTGATCATGTTTTTTCCTACAAGTCCAAGTTTGTGACATCCACGAGGACGTTGATGTGGGTGTGCCCAAAACTCCTTGGGTAACATCAGCTTGGCAAACACCTCTGCCAGGACCACCTGCAGGTTTCTCTCTGCTTTGCCAGTTTTAGGATTTCACATTCTCTGATAATTTATGCCCCTTCTGAGGACTTGTGCTGTCAGTTCAGAGGAATAAACCAGCCCTCAGGGTGGGCCAGGCCGGCAGGGTTACATCACATCCAGGAAATTCTGCAGTTTCTGTGTCTCCTGTGGTGCTCTAACCTTTATTTTCCCTAAAACTGAGGGCTGCTTTGTGCTTTTCTCAGCCTCTCCAGGCTGCTGTAGGTCAGCACAGAGTCCATCAGGACACCAACACAGGGCTGGTCTGCTCCATTGACCAAAGCAAACCTTGGGGTCACCTTCATGAGCAAGTCATTTACCGAACACTTTCCTCAACAAACCATTCAGGAGGGCCAAAATTTGTCATGCCTGGAAACATTTTGGCAGTTGTTGGTGCAACTCATTGCTCAGAAAGCTCAAGAACTGCATCTACCTGCCAGGAAGGAAGGGAGGAGAGCATTTCCCAACAAGCTGCAGCTGTTCTTCCCTCCCATGGAGAAACAAGGAGCTGGAGGTGTCCAGGGCATGGCTGAGGACATGATTCCCAAAAAAGGGCTTGAGAAGGAGCCAGACATTTTAACCTCCACCAGCTTAAAGAGGAGCTTATTTGTCTTTTTCTCTGTTTTTTAAAAAAATTACTTTCCTGGTACCAGGTTGGATTTGCTATCCAGCCTTCCTGCCATTCCTGTGAGAGAACTCTGCTAAAATCCAGAGTTGGAGCCAAGGCTTCTGCCTTTTCCTGGCCAGGCTCATTCTGGGAATTCCAGCCAGCACTGCCTGTCCTGTCTGTGTGGGTGGGAAGAAACCAGAGCTGGGAAACAACCCACGCTGGCCAAACTGGGACAGGAACAGCCCCACTACCCCCAGTCCACCACCCCACAGCCAGGGCACAGCCCTGGGCTTTGCAGCTTTGTGCTGGTTTAAAGGTAAACCAGCAGGAGAAACAAACCCAACACAAAAGAGATTATAAGTCAGAGTTACAATTTAATAAATACATTACAGTAAATACAATGATACAAAGAGAAATTGGGTTTAACCTACAAACCCCACAAGTATAACCCAGCCCCCTCGGGCACAAACACAGTGGGGTTTGGTGGCCCCCGTGCTGAGCCCCACGTGGTTCCCCCGAGGCCAAAGGAAAAGGAAGGGACAAACCTGTTGGTGCAGATGATGGCACAGTCTGGGCGAGAGTGGTGGGCTCCTCCTGTCCAGGGTCTGATCCTCCTCTGGATCCCATGAGTGGTTCCCCAAGTCCCAAACCCCAAGATTCTCTCCCCTCAGGTGCAGGTGGGAGCCCCCAGTGCCTCCCCCAGAGCAGGGAGTCCCAGACTGGGGGACGTGACTCTGGGAGTCAGGGGGGATTTTGGAATGGTTGCTGGCCCCTGAGCAGAGCTGAGCCCTCAGGTGGGTGTGGAGGTGCCAAGGAGTCCCTGGAGGGGAGTTCTCCCAGCTCCTCTGCCAGGCTTCTTTCCCAGCCAGCTGCCAGGCTGAGGGCTCAGCTGTTCCCTGGGCAGCTGCTGCCAATGGGCCATTGGGAAGAGTTGGTGGGCAATGAATGGAGGGTGGAGAATGCCCAGCTTTGGTCACACCCACACAGGGATAAGCTGGTCCCACCTGCTGAACCAGGACAAGCTTCCACCTGGGGCACTGCTGGTGGACACAGACAGAACTGGGGCGAGGGAAGAGAAAAATTGGGAATGGAAAAGGAAGTGAGGACAGGACAGACAGAAAGGTGTGGCTGTGTGTGTGGCTTCAAAAAGGAGCACACAGAGAACAGGAATTCAGCTTCAATGGAATTATGTTGCCAAAAACTTCCACTGAAATACATGACAGGGGATCAGCAGAGCTGGCAGCTCCTCGTGGAGCTGAAGAGGTGGTTGGGATTGTGTCCCTCACACAAAGATCTTCCCCTTTCAAAGAGAGTCCTCTGGGTGACCACCCAGATGGAGGAAGGTTGAATCCACAGGATTCTGCTGGACATCCTCATCTGCCAGGGCAGAAGGACACTCCCAATTTTTTTTCTGAAACACAGGACGTGTTTTCATCATCTTCTACCAAATGGATGAGATTCCACACCAAAGCACCCTACAGGTGAGGTAGGGTGGACAAAGCCTGGCCCCAAGCAGGCAGGAGAAGGACCAAGACCAACAATCATTTAGGTTGGAAAAGACCTCCAAGATCATTGAGTCCAACCTGTGACTGAGCCCCCCATCTTGTCACCCAGCCCAGAGTGCCACTAAGTGTCCATGCAAGGCACCACTAAGTGTTCACCAGGCTGTGGATGCAGCTGAGGTGGCTGCAGGCTTGAGTCTGCTGGAGCCATCCCAACCGGAGGGGCTGCACTCACATCCCTCAGCCTTGTGCAAGACCTCCAGCACCTCAGGAACGCTCTGGGAAACCTCCTTCACTTCCAGACTCAAGTGGTAGGCAAGGAAGAGCTGGAGGATGTGAATTTGGGGCTTACACAGGTACAGTGTCAGCTGAGGCCCTAAAAGGAGGCAACAAGGAACATGGAGAGAGACCATTTCCAAGGGATGGAGGGACAGGACAAGAGAAATGGCTTCAAACTGTCAGAGGGCAGGGACACATGGGATATTGGGCAGGAATTCTTGGCTGGGAGGGTGGGCAGGCCCTGGCACAGGTTGGGCAGAGCAGCTGTGGCTTCCCCATCCCTGGGAGTGTCCAAGGCCAGGCTGGACAGGGCTTGGAGCATCCTGGGCTGGGGGGAGGTGTCCCTGCCCTTAAAGATCAAATTTAAGGTTCCTTCCAACCTAAACCTTCTGTGATTCTATGATTTTATGTCCACTGGGGCAATGATGTGGCTGCCACACACACTAAACATTTTCCTAGGCTTCTCCATTGAAACATATTCCCACTGTCCTCTGAGCAGTCACACTGCTCAGAAGAAGGGACTTGGAGCCAGAGCTGCCCAAACTACTCTCCAAAGGTGGAGTGACCAGGATGAAACTGTGCTGCAGCTTTTCCTTTCCCCTGCAAGTGGAGGAGACAAAGAACCCCCTGTGCTGAGCTCTTGAGTGCTTTTCCAGCAATGGCACCACCCACTTTGCACAATCCAGGGTGTTCAGAGCCAAGGAATCTGAGATCCATCTGGCTCTGGTCAGAGATTTCCAAAGGTGAAGTTCCCCACGTGCTCTGAGTGTTCCTTACACTGCCAAAAGTCAGATGCTGGTGGTGAAAACACTTTCAGAAGGCCGTGCAGGGCTTTATACAGAGAGGCTGCACCTCCCTCCCAGAGAGGTGCCTACGCTCAGCAAAGGTGTCTGTGGGGTTATTGCTCTTCTCCAGAGAAGAGCAAGGAGGCTGGAGAAGGGAGTGGAGCACAAGTGCTGTGGGGAGAGGCTGAGGGAGCTGGGGGTGTTTGTGCTGGAGAAGAGGAGGCTGAGAGGTGACCTCAGCACTGTCTGGAAGTGCCTGAAGGGAAGTTGTGGCCAGCTGGGGGTTGGTCTCTTCTCCCAGGCACTCAGCAATAGGACAAGGGGGCACAGGGGGCTCAAGCTCTGCCAGGGGAAATTGAAGTTGGAGAGCAGAAAAAACTTCTTTGCAGAGAGAGTGCTCAGGCATTGGAATGGGCTGCCCAGAGAGGGGGTGGATTCCCCATGCCTGGAGGTTTTTCAAGTGAGCTTGGCCGTGGCACTGAGTGCCATGATCTGGTGAGGGGACTGGAGTTGGCCCAAGGGTTGGACTTGATGATCTCAGAGGTCTTTTCCAACCCAATCCATTCTAGGATTCTATGCCCTCCCTCTCCCATCATTCTCATGGAAATTATTAAAAATAATTCCATGGAGAGGAAATTTTAACCCTGGAGTGGGAGAACAGGCATCACCTGTATGTTTAGCAGGGTAGACAGGACAAGTGGAGGATCTTCTAACCCTCAATTATTGTTTTCCCTGGCAATGCTTAGGCTTTCACTGTCAGGAACCATTCAGTGTGAGCAGCTGGAGCATCAAAAACCATGCCCAGGAACAGAGCAATGACCTCATGTTCTGCTCCACTGTGCTGAGGCTGAAACCAAAGGTTTGAGGTTTGCCACAAACCACCATGAAGCTTATTTACACTAACAGAGGGCACCCAAGGAGCAGTGGTGGCTCTGAGTACTCACCAGGGGTTTCTCAGCACCAGATATTTACCTTAACTCTTCTCTTTGCAGAGTTGCTTCCCACACTCTCAGAGTCATGACCTCTGTGGTTGGCTTTGTCTTGTCTGCCCTCTCCACAGCATGTGCTGGGTACTGTAGGAAGAGACCAGGATCAAGGGGGGAAAACCAACCATGTGGAGCACAAAATTATCCCCCTGAGCCTTGGTGGAAATCATCCTCCTCTGTTATGTCCCAGAATAGAAGAACTCCAGAGTGTTCTGCCCTCACTGTGTTGTCACAAAACCTTCTAACCATAAATGAGAGACTTTTTCAAGGACATTTTTGTTCAGAGGAAAGATGTTTTATTGCCAACTAAGTAGAGTGAGATTCCCTCATATCACAGCCTCTGGCAGCTCCCACACGTCCCTGTGAGGATGATCATGAAGGAGCTGGTGCTGGGCCAGGTGTGGAGCATCCTCTCCAGCTTCCCCAGCTCAGCAAGGAGAAGGGGAGTGTTGCTTCACTGATGCACAAAGACCCACAGCAGACACTCTGACAGTGAGTCTAGAGAAAGAAAAATCACCTGCTTTTGTCCAGAACAGCAAAAACCAGAGGACAGAGCACTCTGGGAGTCCTTGGCCCTGAGTGCAGGTTGTCCCCTGTTCAGTAGGTACAGCAGCAAAGGGGCTCTGGGCCTTTCTGGGTCCCAGAAAGGTTCAGGGCACTCTGATCACTCCCTGGAACCTCCAGCACACCCTTTCTTTGCAAAGACAAAGCTCTGTTTTCAGCTCTGTTGGGTTCCAGGGTCACACCAATGGGTTATTGAAGGATGAAGGAGAGATGATCGTTTGCTTCTCATCAATATTTCTGCAGCTGAAGTTCACCTCAACAAGGCAAGACAAAGTGTGACCAGGTGTTTGGAAATGTGTTGTAACTGTCTTGGCCACTTTCAGATTCATCCTGTTTTTCTTCTCCAAAACACAATGGAGGCCTCCAGTATAATGCCAAGGTCAGGTGTTCAATCCCCTGTGTGGGCCATGGGGTTAAGAGTTGGACTTGATGATCCTTGTGGGTCCCTTCCAACTCAGAATTGTCTGGGATTCTGTGATTCCCTGGCTGAACTCAGGAGGAGGTGTCTTTCCACACACAGGGGCCATTTTCTCACAAATCCCTCAAAAGGAATTGAAATGCTAAAAGAGCTTCAGCCCACGAGGAATTAATTCATGGCAGCTCCTTCACTTGAACTGCCTGTTCAAATGATGGAGAACTTCAAGATTTCATCCCTTAGACCGAACCTTACATGTTGTCTCACAGAGTTTGTGCTTCTGGTTGTGGCCAGGTTTGCCTCCCAGCAGGGCAGTGCAGACTCCAAAGGGCACGAAATCATGAAATGATAGAATTATGGAGTGGTTTGTGTTGGAAGGGACTTTAAAAGTCATCTACTTCCATTTCTGCCACGGGCAGGGACACCTCCCACCAGCCTAGGATGCTCCAAGACCTGTCCAACCTGGCCTTGGACACTCCCAGGGATGGGGCAGCCACAGCTGCTCTGCCCACCCTGTGCCAGGGCCTGCCCACCCTCCCAGACACCAATTCCTTCCCAATAGCCCATGTGTCCCTGCCCTTTGGCAGTTTGATGCCATTCCCCTTGTCCTGTCACTCCAGCCCTTGCAAATGGTCTCTCTCCATCTTTCTTGGGGCTCCTTCAGCTCCTGGAAGGCCACACTGAGGTCCCCCCAAAGCTTCTCTTCTCCAGGCTGGCCAATCCCAGCTGTGCCAGCCTTTCCTCCCAGCAGAGCTGCTCCATCCTCTGCCCATCCTGGGGCCTCCTCTGGCCTCTCCAGCAGCTCCATGTCCTTCCTG
>VWZD01004179.1:110176-126568 GCA_013396695.1 Sakesphorus luctuosus | reverse complement strand
TGCTCAGGCATTGGAATGGGCTGCCCAGAGAGGGGGTGGATTCCCCATCCCTGGAGGTGCTTAAGTTGACACTGGATGTGGCACTTAAACACCTCCAGGGACAGAGAATCCACCATGTCACTGGTGATCACAGTAGGGTTGGATCAAGGGTTGGACCTGATCTCAGAGGTCTCTTCCAACCCAGTTCATTCTCTGATTCTGCTAACAGAGGTTTCTGCTGGACAGAGCAGTTTGGGCACAGCCATGGAGGAAGGTTCTGTGATTAGCACAAGGAAAGGCCGAGGGGAATATCATTTAGCAGAGAGACTTGGGAAAGGGCACATAATGGGAAAACCTTTTCCCACATATTCTTGGGAATTCAGGGCTGGGAAGGGCACTGTATTTTGACAGGACCAGCCCTTCACCACCTCAGGCAACATATCCTGTAAACCTTTCTGGCAACTGCCCGAGCTGGATCCTGAAATACCTACCTAAGGAGGAGGGAATGGGGCTCTGGATGTCACCTCCTGGGAGGCTGCTGGTTCCTCACACTGACCTTTTGGTCTGGCAGCACCAAAACTGAGGAATGCAGCCGAGCACAGCGCTGGTGCCAGGGCTGGAACAGGCTCAGCTGCAAAGCTGGGAACAGAAACCAGGGATTGACCAAGAAAAATAATCAGCTCACAGGGTTTGGCTCCCAGAAAAAGTGTCTTCCTAATTCTGCTGGGAAAATCTTGGTGCTGCAAAATGTGTGTCTCCAGGAAACCTTCCCTGTCTCATGCAGATGGTGGGAGAGAAGAAGTCCTATGGGGAGAGGCTGAGGGAGCTGGGGGTGTTTGTGCTGGAGAAGAGGAGGCTCAGAGGTGACCTCAGCACTGTCTGGAACTGCCTGAAGGGAAGTTGTGGCCAGGTGGGGGTTGGTCTCATCTCCCAGGCACTCAGCAATAGGACAAGGGGGCACGGGGGGCTCAAGCTCTGCCAGGGGAAATTGAAGTTGGAGATGAGAAAGAAATTCTTTGCAGAGAGAGTGCTCAGGCATTGGAATGGGCTGCCCAGAGAGGGGGTGGATTCCCCATCCCTGGAGGTTTTTCAGCTGAGCTTGGCCGTGGCACTGAGTGCCATGATCTGGTGACGGGACTGGAGTTGGCCCAAGGGTTGGACTTGATGATGTTGGAGGTTTTTTCCAACCCAATCTGTTCTACGATTCAGTGATTAAGTGTCCCTGGAAGCTGAAGAAGGATGATGACCATCCTGACCAAGTGTGGGAAACTCAGAGGTTTTCCAAAGCTTGTGAACCTGGGATTGCAATTCCCAAACTGCTGTTTGACACCCTCTGTGTGAAGAAAGGAATTCCTCTGTCTGGGCTCTCCATCCAGAACCCACCCAGGGATGGAGCAACAGGCTAAGGTGATGCCACAACTAGGAGCTGCTCACAAAGCCCTGGGCACGGATCTAGCAGAGGGCAGCCTGTTCCTCACCCCCACATCTTTCCCAGCCCATCCTCTCCCGAGGGATGGATGGCATCCCCTCTCCCATGCCTCCCTCTCCTGGAACCGAGTGGAAATTCAGAGGCACCACTGGGGAGCCACACTGCTTTTTACCCAAATAAGGAACAGAAGGGTTGGTGTTTGGAGCTTTTAATATATCAGCTGGATTGAACTGAGTGGAAAAAAAAGGAGAGAGAGGGACTTTTTATATGGGCAGAGAGTGACAATAGAAGAGGGAATGGTTTTAAACTGCCAGAGGGCAGGGCTAGATGGGCTATTGGGAAGGAATTCCTGGCTGGGAGGGTGGGCAGGCCCTGGCACAGGTTGGGCAGAGCAGCTGTGGCTGCCCCATCCCTGGGAGTGTCCCAGGCCAGGTTGGACAGGGCTTGGAGCAACCTGGTCTGGTGGAATTAGACTGGCATGGGGTTGTAACTGGATGATCTTTCAGGTCCCTTCCAACCCAAACCCTTCTGGGATTCTGTGATGATTCTGATACTTCCTTTTGGTCCTCACTGAAACGATCTCAAGTGTCAGGGGACTGATCTTCCAGGTTCTGTGCAGAAGTTTTCCACAGTGATTTGTGAGAATTTCCCAAACCAACGTGGTTGAGAGCAGCTGGAGAGGTGCCGGGGTTAGAGCCAGACCTTCACCTCTGTCCCTGGCTCTGTCACTTCAGAGCCCCTCTGACCCTGGCACCAGAAATCCTTCAATGGCAACAGGGTGAAAATCTGCCAGGAAGACCAATGAACCTTCAGCTCCCTTCTTCTGTCCCCTGGCAACATCTCCTGCCTTATATGAAGACCAGAGATGTGGAGACAACTAAACCAAACCCCACTGGGTGCCTCCACTGCCTGAAATTCTCATGGGACAGTTTTTCAGGTTGTCCCAACATTGGGAAGAAGCCTCTGCTCCTTCAGATCAGAGCAGCTTCTCTTCCCCTGCTCTCCCACAATCACCTTCCCCAGGGAAGACCCAGGAGGAGTCATAAATCCCCTCAACAACTTGGAAAATTTATCCAAACTTCCACTTTTCCAGAGAGACTCAAACTTCCTTGTTTTGGAGCCAAAGAGTACAACTATTTCCAGGCTTTTCTCTTCTCCTTCCTTCCTTTAGGACACTCAACCCCTTCCTCCAGCACCAGAGGCTGCTAAGCTGAGGCTCAATCCCTACCAGAGGTGACAGAAGCTCATCAGGAGTCAGGTCCCACCATCCACTGGGACGTAAATAGATAGTTGAAATTGTCCTTATCAGAAGAGCAGCCAAGGAACTGCAGGTGCTCCAAGAGGTCCAAGTCCCATGAAAGCCTAAGGGGATTTAGACCCCTCTGTCTTTCCCATTTTAAAATGGACTTACCTGGCTGAAAATGCCAGCAGGAGATTAAGTGTCTTTTCAGAACTGATGGAAGTCACTGGAAGGACTTTCTGTTCACTTAAGGTCCTTGGAACAGGCCCTTAAAGAAGGTCTTGTGTGGGGGATATATTAAATTAAAGACCAAAACAACTCATAGACAATTCTGTGTTCTGGATCCAAAACCTGGTTTTTTTAAATGATCCTAAACCTGAAATGTTTGGATTAATAATATCTATTAAGAAGAGTTCATAAATATGCCTTTAATTACTAAACCAGTTTTGTCTCTATAGCTATAAACACTCTACTGGTTTAATAATGTACATTGTAAAAGCCTCCCAGGTTCAATATTTATACTGCAGGGTCAATAATTATGTGTAATTCTTCCAGGAGTTTGTTTCAGTTTTATTTTTAATCCAAACAAGAACCAGCAAGTTTGTTTTGCAAAATCTTTCTATATTAAATTCAGCTTCGGGGCTACCTTGGCTGAGGTGCACTGGGTGAGTTTGGCTGGAAAGCTGCTCATTGGGAAAAGTGGACAGGCTTAAAATAGAACCTTGGCCAGTTAGATCAGGTCAAAAATATCCTTCTTTTAGTGCGTTTGGAGGTGAGGATGGGAGATGTTGGTGAGGTCAAAGGCTGAGCATGAAGGACAAGGACACCAGGCAGGTTCACATGAACAACATGGAATTAAAACAGCAATAACTGCAGAGAACATCAGCAGAGAGGAGGTGTTGGAGAAGAGGCCTGGAGGGAACATTCAGCTGTCCAAGGAAAGCAAATTTTGAAGGCAGAGAAAACTCTGTTATATTTGTCTGATGTGAAACTTTCTGGAATTTCACCTCCCTTTCCACGAGACCCCCTAAGTGCAAACCCAAGGAGCTCTTTGTGTATGGAATGTCTCACTTTTCACTGCACTTTTCAGGTTCTCAACCACAACTTTTAGTGCAAAACCTATTGAAAATCTCCCCAGCCTTCTTTCTGCCCCTGTGCTATGTGGGTTCTCCCACCCTGTGCCTTTCTGCTGCTTTTCCAGGCTTTTTTCCCCCTGGTGTCACTGCTCTTGCCTGGAGCATCAGGCCAACAACATGTGCAATCCCACAGGGATCTGAGCCAACACTTGGGCAGGAAGATCCCAGCCCTGAGAGCTCTTGTTTATTGGGGCAAGCAGAAGAAGGCTGTGATTCAGTGGGGCTTGGCAGTAAACACTCCACAAAGTGTCCTGCCATTAGTGATAAGAATCAGAGTGTCTCCAAATGAAGATCATTCCTGCCTGAAGCCTGAGCCTTGCAAAGAAAGGTGGGTCAGGGAAGCCCACCCAGTGCCACCCCCTGCCATGGGCAGGGACACCTCCCACCAGCCCAGGCTGCTCCAAACCCTGTCCAACCTGGCCTTGGACACTTCCAGGGATGGGGCAGCCACAGCTGCTCTGCCCACCCTGTGCCCACCCTCACAGCCAAAAATTTCTTCCATATCATAGAATCATAGAATCAGCTGGGTTGGAAGAGACCTCTGAGATCATCAAGTCCAACCCTTGAGCCAACCCCACTGTGATCACCAGCCCATGGCACTCAGTGCCACATCCAGTGTCACCTTAAACAACCCCAGGGTTGGAGAATCCACCCCCTTTCTGGACAGCCCATTCCAATGCCTGAGCACTCTCTCTGCAAAGAATTTCTTCCTAAACCTCCCCTGGCAGAGCTTGAGCCCCCCGTGCCCCCTTGTCCTATTGCTGAGTGCCTGGGAGAAGAGACCAACCCCCAGCTGGCCACAACTTCCCTTCAGGCACTTCCAGACAGTGCTGAGGTCACCTCTCAGCCTCCTCTTCTCCAGCACAAACACCCCCAGCTCCCTCAGCCTCTCCCCACAACACTTGTGCTCCACTCCCTTCTCCAGCCTCCTTGCTCTTCTCTGGCCCCGCTCCAGCCCCTCAATCTCTTGCCTCAACTCAGGGGCCCACAACTCAACACAACACTCAAGGTGTGGCCTCCCCAAGGCAGAGGCCAGGGGAAGGCTCACTGCCCTGGGCCTGCTGGCCACGCTCCTTTGGATCCAGGCCAGGATGCCATTGGCCTTCTTGGCCACCTGGCCACACTCTTGGCTTGTGTTCAGTCTCCTGTCAATCCAAACCCCAGGTCCCTCTGTCTCTCCAGCCTTGTGTCTCTGGATCACCTGAGACTTGTAAGACAACTGAGTTTGAGTCACCCCAATCCTATAAAAGATTTGTCACTTGGTCTGTCACCTTCACACTGGGACATTATGGAGGCAGGAGAAGTCACAAGCTGGACAAGCTGAAATGGAACCCCAAATTCCAGCTGCCAGTGGAACTATGAAGATGTGACTCTTCGAGTGTGTTGGTAATCCTGGTAAAGCCAGTGTGTCCAGGCAGGACACCTTAAGGAATCTGTGCCCTCAAGCCTTACTGACTTCCCATCACTACAAACCCACCAAAAAATTTGCCTTGAAACCTGGACTCACAAAAAGATGTAAAGCAGAGTGTGTGTCCTGAAGAAATCCTTCTTTTATCTCTTATGGCTTTTAAGGGATATGAAGAACCTTTTCTTTCCCCCAAAGGCTCCTTGATGACACTTTTGCTCTGGTCCCAGCCTGGGAGAAGATTTTGTTTTTGCAAATTCTGGGTGTTTCTTCCCGTTACTCATTTAGCGACTGCAACCCTTCCACCATCGATTAGTGTGTTGCAACGTAGGGCGTTAATCACTTTTAAATGCTTAATTATGGCCTGTTTGAGCACAGCCTTTTACAAGCACAGTTGCTGGAACGAGGACAATACAACATCCTTAAAATCATGAACAAACAACAGATTGGTTTCAGCAGCAGTTTTTCAGCAGCTCTAATCAAATCCCTCGAGCGTGCCCAGAGCTGATGGCCAGGAGGACTCTCAGGAGGTCTTTCATCCAGGATGCACATCTTTGTTATGAAATTCCTCCATGCCTTTTTGCTGTCTCCCTAATGACCAGTTGAATGGGCTCCCAGGAGGCTGCCTGAGTCAGAGCCAGCTCGAAAACTGCTGAGGAAACATCCTCCCTTACTGGAAATGATTCCCGTCCAACTGCCCTGGGCCATATTTAGACTGACAGAGGGAGCTGAGGAGGTCACAGGCCTTGGGATCTGCTCCTTGGGAAAAGGCACTTGCCTTTGTCTGGCCACTGTTGCTTGAGGGTCAAGAGCTCTAAAAACAAATCCAGTGGCCAGAGATTGCCAGCAGAGCTGGAGTGACACAGGCAGCATTCAGGGTTGGCAGCTGAGCTGATGGAGACTGGTTGGACCCCCAGATGGGATATGAGGTCCATCTCTTAATAACTGGAGACTGGTTGGACCCCCAGATGGGATATGAGGTCCATCTTGTAATAACTAGAGGCTGGTTGGACCCCCAGGTCAGCTATAAGGTCTATCTTGTAATAACTGGAGGTTGGTTGGACCCCCAGGTCAGCTATAAGGTCCATCTTGTGATAACTGGAGACTGGTTGGACCCCCAGGTGGGATATGAGGTCCATCTCCTGATAACTGGAGACTGGTTGGACTCCCAGGTGGGATATGAGGTCCATCTCCTGATAACTGGAGACTGGTTGGACCCCCAGGTGGGATATGAGGTCCATCTCCTGATAACTGGAGACTGGTTGGACTCCCAGGTGGGATATGAGGTCCATCTCCTGATAACTGGAGACTGGTTGGACCCCCAGATGGGATATGAGGTCCATCTCCTAATAACTAATTTTAGGAGAGCTGCTCTGGGCAGTCTGTGCTCAATGCACTATTTGAAGCTGAATATTTTCCTTTCTCATGTGGCAAACATATAATACAGGCAACTTATTTTCCTGCTCATGGAATTCCTACAGCAAAGCAGCAATTAATGGATCACAGGGACTTCTGAGGTCACTGGAGGAAAGAAAACTCCTGTCCTGTGTTATGCAAGAAGCCCAACATAAATCTGCTTTTTTTTTATTATGTTTTCTTGCTTAGCTCAGTGTCTATGAAACAGATAACAGTGGCTGAAGGCAAACCACAGGCAGGGGATTGTCTTTATTTTCATCTCATGAAGGGCTTTGTTGAGTCTGGGTTGCTTAGGTAGCTGCCTAAAGCATTTCTATTTTTAGATCCAAGGGAAAATGTTTACCAGGGGCTGGAGGGAAAAGTGACTCCCTGGACCTCCCCATGCTCATTCTTTGTGTTCAGAAGGTCCCAGCTTTGCCCAGTTGTGTTCCCATGAGGAGATGTTTTGTGGCAGGATGTCAGAACTGGGTCACCTTTAAGGGCCCTTCCAACCTAAAACATCCTGAGATTATTTGGGACAGATTTGAAACCCCCAGGGTGGAGGGGAGAAGGTTTGGGGCAGCATATTCAGGGCTCACCAGACCCCACTTTCCTCAGAGAACCTCAGCTGAAGTTTCTGCTGTTCCTCAACACCCATGAGTGCCTCAGGGAAGAGTTTTTCCTGGTTCTTCCCACCTCCTGGTGTTCCTGACAGCCCTAGTGCCAGGAATTCCATTAACCCCAGGGGAGGAATTCTCTGCCTCAGCTCCAGGCACTTCATTCTTCACTGAAGCCACTGAGGTACCAGTGATGTCCCAGTCCACAAACATCTCCTTCCTCCCCCTCTCTGCCCCCCAAAACCCACAAATTGCCCATCTTTATTTTCTCCCCTTCCAGGAACAACAATGTTGCAAATTTAAACCTCCAGAAATCAAGGGTTGTTGTAATTAAGACTATTCATCTTTGATTATGTAAGAGATGTCTCAGGCTGAGCAAGAGTGTCTGGGTTACAAATCGGATTAGAAGTCCAGGTTGCTCAATCCCAATAGGTGGGGAGGATGGGACCTTCCGCCAGGTCCTTGTCTGCAGGTCTAAAAAGGAAGACCTAGGTCTGGGTTTAGCTTTAGCTTTGGTAGGTTCAACCTGGGATCTTTTCCATGAGAACTGAAGGAGTGGAGGAGCCCAGCCCTGGGCATGAACCAGACCAGCATGGTAAGGTGGCACCAAACCTAAAACATCTGGTTGATTTGCTGCAGGGGGTGGAAAATCTGAGCTCAGTGAGTCAGGGGAGCAGAGAGACAGCAAGGCCTTGGCGGGGCTGAGTTCTGCTCTTGCCTCTGATGTCAGGGCTGGGGATTTATCACAGCAACTCATGCAGTCCTCGTTTCCTGCATGCCCAGCCCAAGGCCTGATGGTCTGACTGGCCAGAGTGTTGAAACTCAACTTCAATTAATTTTCAGCCAAGTGGCATCTGCTCTGGGATGTTGGGATCGGGGTCAGGGAGGCTGAAAAATTAAGTCCTCAGCGTTTTAGAAATGGAAGGTTCAAAGCAGGAGGTGTTCTGCAGCTCGGGAAGTTGCATACAGGTTGGGGTCCCCATGGATCTCTGCATCCCCATGGATCTCTCTGCATCCCCTGGGATTTCTGTATCCCCTGAGACATCTCTGCATCCCCTGGGATCTCTCCATCCTCATGGATCTCTCTGCATCCCCTGAAATCTCTGCATCCCCTGGAATCTCTCTGCATCCTCTGGGATCTCTCTGTATCCCCTGGGACTTCTTTGCATCCCCTGGGATCTCTCCATCCTCATGGATTTCTGCATCCCCTGGAATCTCTCTGCATCCCCTGGGATCTCTCCATCCTCATGGATCTCTCTGCATCCCCTGGGATCTCTGCATCCCCTGGGATCTCTCTGCATCCCCTGGGATCTCTCCATCCTCATGGATCTCTCCATCCCCTGGGATCTCTCTGCATCCCCCGGGATCTCTCTGCATTCCCTGGGATCTCTCTGCATCCCCATGGATCATTTTGCATCCCCTGGGATCATTTTGCATCCCCTGGACTGTCTGGCTTTGGAGATCTTCTCCAACCTAAATGATTCTGTCAAAGAAGGGTTTTTTACCCTCTGCTTTCAGCAGGGCACAAGGAGTTAAAAATCACTCTTGTTTGTGCAGCCCCTGCCCAGGCCACCAGTGCCAACCACAGGAAAGGCACTGAGGAAGCTGATAGTGGTATCTGCAGAGCCAGCTCTGGCCAAGTCTGGGCTCACCCAGGGGGCAGGGCACAGGACTAAACATGCCATTATCCGTGGGCATCCCCTCCTGTGAGCTGAGGGAAACAGCAGCTTTGAGGCTGTGCCCAATGCCAGGCAGGAGGCAGCACACAAAGGCTGCAACCAAAGCTTGCACAAGTCTGAGGGCCTGGGGTTGGTTGGTTTGATGGAAATTCCCTCTCCACCTTCCTTGTACTCCCTTCAGATCCTTCCCATCTCTCTCACATGGAGGATACATGGAAGGAGTAACAGCGTGTTTCTCTACATGTCCAGCCTTGTGATTTCTCCTGAACTGCTTGAAAGGAAGTTGTGNGCCTCAGGGATCCTGGGATTCTGGATGTCAGCATTGCCCTGGAGCACAGCACAGCACAAGCTCCACAGCCTCTGCCAGGCTTTGAATGCAGTTGCTTTCAGTCCTGCCAGCACATTCCCAGCTAATCCTTTCCTGGGTGCATCCAAAGGAAAGGGCTGATCCTGCCTGGTTGGATTGGGATCACACCCAAGAGAGATAAGGACCTGGCCCAGAGGGGCAGGGCAACCATAGGCTGCATCCATATGGTGAAACCTCTTCTGGGAAGGGACACCAGCATGTGCCATCTCCAGACTCTACTCTGGCCAAGTCCTAATTGGCACATGACCAAATTGGAGCAAGTAGTAAATAAATAGAAGCAAATTTCAGGCTCCCAGTTGAACCTGTGCCCTGGGAGTCTCGTGTTTTCTGGGATATAAACAGCTGCAGCATCTGTTTCTGCTGCTGAATAAGCTGAGGGCACAGCCCCAGCTGCACCTTCGGACTCTCAGGTGTCTCTGTGCTCCTGAGCTCTGTGCTGGAGAAACCCTGCATTCAGCAATAGGACAAGGGGCCACGGGCTCAAGCTCTGCCAGGGGAAATTGAAGTTGGAGAGCAGAAAAAACTTCTTTGCAGAGAGAGTGCTCAGGCATTGGAATGGGCTGCCCAGAGAGGGGGTGGATTCCCCATCCCTGGAGGATTTTAACCTGAGCTTGGCCGTGGCACTGAGTGCCATGATCTGGTGATGGGACTGGAGTTGGCCCAAGGGTTGGACTTGATGATCTCGGAGGTCTTTTCCAACCCAATCAATTCTACGATTCCGTGATCACAGGAACCAGGCAGTGGGAGCCTCTCCAGCTGGCAGCCTCAGGAGATAAACTGGCAGCCTCCTGTGATAAGCACAGCAGATAAAGCCACAGCTACAAGAGATTATTTCCTTGTCAGACACATCAACACCTCTGCTCCTGTTCCTGCCTGCTGGCAGCACAGTGTGGGATCCCAGAATCCCAGGATCTCTGATGCTGGCAAAGCCCTGCCAGCCCCTGCAGCCCACCCTGTGCCCCATGCCCACCTTGGCACGGCCCTGCCAGCCCCTGCAGCCCACTCTGTGCCCCATGCCCACCTTGGCACAACCCTGCCAGCCCCTGCAGCCCACCCTGTGCCCCATGCCCACCTTGGAAAAGCCCTCCCAGCCCCTGCAGCCCACCCTGTGCCCCATGCCCACCTTGTCCCCCAGCCCAGAGCACTCAGTGCCACGGCCAGTCCTGCCTTGGGCACCTCCAGGGCTGGGCACTCCAAACCTCCCTGAGCACCTGCTGCTCCTACAGACACTTGGTTGGTTGGGTCCTTCACCAGTGACATTCCAGACTCTCCCAACAGTGCACAGACAGGGATGGGGCAGGCACAGGGCACACACACCAGTGCTCCTCCTACCCCTCAGCTCACCACCTGATGATGATGGCACCACATGGAGCACCAGTGCCCCCGGCAGCAGGACAGGCCCCCATTCGTGCTCTGGCCATGGATGCTCCTTCCATCTCCCACCATTCCCTTCCCTCCTGCAGGCTCTGTCCCTGGCACAGACACAGGTTTGGCTCTGAGCTCCACACTGGGCAAAACCCACAGGGTTCAACCCCAGCAACACACAAACTGCAGCTGATGTGCCACCATGGCCACTCCTGGGGCAGACCTGAGTGCCCTGAGCAGGTGCCCCACAGAGCTGGGAGGGTCAGAGCTGGCCTGGGGTGTCACGACACCTGAACTCCACAGACACAGTTCTCAGCTGAGCCTTTCAGGGGCTTTTCAGGGGCTGCAACCCCCATTGTTAAATAAATCCCTTGACTGCATCTTATTTTATGAGGTTTTCTGCTAGTTTATTTCTCAGTCCTCATTGTTACAGTATGTGTGGAGAGAAGGGAAGAGGAGCAGAAGAAGGAGAGAGGAGAAAAGGTGCAACTATGTCCACATTAACAATATTTAAACTATTCTTTGTGCAAGGATATTCAAGTTTCAGGAGGGTCTATATTCAAAACTATCTTTTCACACAGTTACACACAGTTGAACTGCTGACCACACACCAAGCACCAGTGTCAGTGTTCAGGGAAGGATACGTGGCACAACTGCTGAAACAGTTTATTAAAGGTTGGTTGATAGGCAAAACTGGTTTGGATTTTTTTTTATTGAATGAGGGTTTTTTCCTCTCATTTTAACGAGATTATTGGAAGTGCAGGCAATAATTAATATTAAGCTGACAAGGCTGCAATTGGTCTCTTCTCCCAGGCATTCAGCAATAGGACAAGGGGGCACGGGGGGCTCAAGCTCTGCCAGGGCAAATTGAAGTTGGAGAGCAGAAAAAACTTCTTTGCAGAGAGAGTGCTGAGGCATTGGAATGGGCTGCCCAGAGAGGGGGTGGATTCCCCATCCCTGGAGGTTTTTCAAGTGAGCTTGGCCGTGGCACTGAGTGCCATGATCTGGTAAAGGGACTGGAGTTGGCCCAAGGGTTGGACTTGATGATCTCGGAGGTCTTTTCCAACCCAATCCATTCTGTGATTCTCTGATCTTAAAACTTATACACACTGCACAGTGCAAACAATCCAACATCACACAACTTGAGCTAATTATTAAGTAACATATGTTTCCTAAAAATTGCTAGATCTAAATAGTCTTAATGCAAGTTATTTTAACTTTATAAAAGAATTCTATTGTTACTCCATGGAGTTTCTGCAGCTTCATTTCTTGCTTCTGCACCAGCTCAAGATCTCTAGACAAGAAGCAGGCAATTTATCTTTGCTTTGCCAGCCTGAAAATGTCTGAATCCCAACACTGGGGCAACACAGGCTCCCAAAATTCCCACCTCAGCCAAGCCCTGACTGTCAATCCCTGGGACCCTCCAGCCCTAAATGTGGGTGTGAGTACGGGTGGCTGAGAGACAGCAAACAATCTAAGCCCTCCCTGCACCCCAAAGTACCTTCTAGAATTATTTTTCCTCTCAAATATCCTCTGGGAGAAGCTGCTGGGTGAGCAGGAGAGCTCATTTAGTTGCCTCATTATGGATTTGGGAGTGCTGAGTTTGGGTGTCTCGGTAAGAATGAGGGTGAAAGTTGTTTCAAGTTGGCTGCAGCCATTTGACAGCTGCACAATTATTACATTTTCTCATTTTCTGAACTGACCTAATCACCTACTCTACAACAAATGGCCACTTGAGATTATTGTTTTACATGACCTGGTCAAGTTTCCTTTGTATTGCTTTGAATTTGCTTTATCCAGTTCAGAGTTTTCATAAATCCACCACCAATTGCCTCTTAAAATGAGAACTGTGGCCTTGATTCTTTGTCTCTTCCCTCCCTGGACAAGCAGTTCCATCTGTTTACACCCTGTTCTTTCAACAAACAAAACCCCTGATATAATGGCAAATGTCTTCTCTGCCCATTATTTTTAAAAATTTGTTCTTTCAGAAGGTAGAACTGACTCAGAGTTCTCACATGTGTCAAAATTAGCAGAGACAGATTTGACTCTGGATCCCATGGAACAAATTCAAGGCAATAAAGGGGAAATATTGTTTTTAATAAGCCATAAAATAATGCGTTTGCAGGATTTTTCAGCTCAAACATCATCACATTCCAACTTCCTGCCATGGTAGGGACAATTCCCACTAGCCCAGGTTGCTCAGAGAGATCCAACGCGATCTTGAGGGGTTTTTGGGATGGAGCAGCCACAACTTCCCTGGGCAGTTTCAAAGTGACCACACCTTTCTCAGTTCTTGAGGACCTGTCTATGAAGTTCACACATGCCCAAGTGGAGCAGGAGGAAACCTCTGTTTCCAGAGCCACAGCACCTTTATTCCTGAATTCATTCCTGAATTCTTGATTCCTGACCTACTCTATGACAAATGGTCACTTCAGATTGTTGTTTTACATGACCTGGTCAAGTTTCCTTTGTATTGCTTTGAATTTGCTTTATCCAGTTCAGAGTTTTCATAAATCCACCACCAATTGCCTCTTAAAATGAGAACTGTGGCCTTGATTCTTTGTCTCTTCCCTCCCTGGACAAGCAGTTCCATTTGTTTACACCCTATTCTTTCAACAAACAAAACCCCTGATATGATGGCATTCTCTGCCCATTATTTTTAAAAAGTTTGTTCTTTCAGAAGGTAGAACTGACTCAGAGTTCTCACATGTGTCAAAATTAGCAGAGACAGATTTGACTCTGGATCCCATGGAACAAATTCAAGGCAATAAAGGGGAAATATTGTTTTTAATAAGCTATAAAATAATGCATTTATAGGATTTTTCAGCTCAAACATCATTTCATTCCAACCTCCTGCCATGGTAGGGACAATTCCCACTAGCCCAGGTTGCTCAGAGAGATCCAACCTGACCTTGAGCGCTTTTTGGGATGGAGCAGCCACAACTTCCCCAGAGCAAAGTTTCAAAGTGACCACACCCTTCTCAGTTCTTGAGGACCTGTCTATGAAGTTCACACATGCCCAAGTGGAGCAGGAGAAATCCTCTGTTTCCAGAGGCACAGCAGCTTCATTCCTGAATGGATCCCCTCAGGATCCTCAGCTCAGCAATGCAGGAATGGCACAGACCCACCAAAATCCTGCCATTCTCTTCCCCCAGTGCCCAGGCAGTGCCAGCTTTGGTACAAACACAGCCCTTTTAGTGCCATGGGAAGCATCCCCCATGCCCAGGCTTTGATTGGCCCCACCCTGATGGACCCTCCATGTGGATTTCCCTTTCCCTTCAAAGCATCCTCAGCTTTCCAGGAGCTGATTTGCTTTCTGCTCCAATGTCTTGCTCCAAAATCAGCACCTCAAGGCCAATCACTGCCAAACTGCACAGGGAAAACACATCCTATTACCTGGTGGAAATGGGTTATCCCGACTGGAGACTGGGGGAGATTTTTGGAGGTGTTTTGGGGTTTTCTTTTTTGTGCTTTCCAAGGGCTGGAAATTGTCCATTACTATCTTGCCCATTCTTGTGAAATTAGACACTCAAAACCAATTTTAATGGAGAAAGATACACAGGTAACCTTTCTTAGAAGCTTCCAAGGTGCACACCACAAGGTTTGCACCTCCCTGACCAGGAAGGTTACAATTTTATAACTTCTATGGTAATTTACATGTGAGATATCAACAAATAACCGTGATCTTCATTTCTCTCTGTGTGCCCCACCCATGGGGGTCCTCAGAATTGACCCCTGGAGATCTTGCAGGACCTCCAGGACTTCTTGTGTTTTGTCTTCTCACTGTCTACAGGTGGCTTCTCACAAACACCACGGCCTTGGCAGGGCATGAGAAAGCTCCCAATTTCATAGAATCATAGAATGGATTGGGTTAGAAAAGACCCCCGAGATCATCAAGTCCAACCCTTGGGCCAACTCCAGTCCTGTCACCAGATCATGGCACTCAGTGCCACGGCCAAGCTCACTTGAAAAACCTCCAGGGATGGGGAATCCACCCCCTCTCTGGGCAGCCCATTCCAATGCCTGAGCACTCTCTCTGCAAAGAATTTCTTTCTCATCTCCAACTTCAATTTCCCCTGGCAGAGCTTGAGCCCCCCGTGCCCCCTTGTCCTATTGCTGAGTGCCTGGGAGAAGAGACCAACCCCCACCTGGCCACAACTTCCCTTCAGGCACTTCCAGACAGTGCTGAGGTCACCTCTCAGCCTCCTCTTCTCCAGCACAAACACCCCCAGCTCCCTCAGCCTCTCCCCACAGCACTTGTGCTCCACTCCCTTCTCCAGCCTCCTTGCTCTTCTCTGGCCCCGCTCCAGCCCCTCAATCTCTTGCCTCAACTCAGGGGCCCACAACTCAACACAACACTCAAGGTGTGGCCTCCCCAAGGCAGAGGCCAGGGGAAGAGCTTTGGTGACTGACTTTAGGATGTGAGCAACCTAGAAAGATCTATGCAATTTATATGATCCTAAAAATCTACAAAAATAGCACTAACATCCTTAGACATCAACTGCCTGGTGAAAAGGAAATTGGAAGCAGCTCCCTTTGCTGGAAACAGATGAATTGGCGTTTCAGCTCTGTGGAGAAATTCACAGGACCAATCCCAGAGCCAGAGTGGAGCTGCTTTGTAATTAAATTCTCTTTTGCAGCAGCAGGTCCGTTCCTTGAAGCGAAATCCCCGTGCTGGGCATGGGAGCAGCTGCAATTAAGGAATTTCTGCTTTGAGCTCTCCCAAGCCAAAACACACAGCGTGGCTTTGTGCCCTCAGCCCTTAAACTGGAAATGCAACCCCCCTGCTTGTGGTTCAAATCATCTCCAGGAGGCAGCTTTCCTGGAAGTTTTCGGTCCTATTCTTCACATCATATTGATGATTTCCACGACCTTTTGGTATAATTACAAGAGTGTCGTGTGTCCCCATTTTGATTAAATGCTTCCCTACCCCATTATGTTGCAGTTGTTTTTAATGTTGCTGAAGTAATTAGGTGCTCTCTTCTTGCTCCTCTCACGGAGGACACGCTGATTTCTTAAAATCAGGAGCCACTTTTAATTGCTTTGCATTATCTGGTATTTCCACTCGGCTGATGTAATAAATTGGCTCATAAATTTTGTGGACGATCAGAAAGAACCGATCATAATCACAGGGAGAAATTTATAAGAAGACCATTAAGAAGAGTAAGCCAGACCTGCCTCCTGTACTTGGGCTTCCTTGCCATGCAATTTTACAAATGAATGGCACACTTTAATAAGCGGCAAATTAAAATTTAATGGACTTTCCACTGCCGCCTACTGTCTGGGCTTTATTTGAGGTGCAGGTAGAGAGCCTCTCTTTGCATTTCATTTGCCTGTCTTGTTGGATGTTTTCCATTCAGTGCAGTGACCTAAAACGTGTATTTCCTGGCAAGAACAAGTTGATAAAATCAGAAACATGGATCCTTCAACTCTTTCATTTTATTCATTATTTTGTTATCCTCAACTGCCTTTTTTCTCCCTCTTTAATCCCTCAAAGTCACCAAATATTCTGCAGGGAGAGATTTCATAGAATCATAGAATAATAGAATGGATTGGGTTGGAAAAGAGCTCCGAGGTCATCAAGTCCAACCTTTGGGCCAACTCCAGTCCCGTCACCACATCATGGCACTCAGTGCCACGGCCAAGCTCAGCTGAAAAACCTCCAGGGATGGGGAATCCACCCCCTCTCTGGGCAGCCCATTCCAATGCCTCAGCACTCTCTCTGGAAAGGATTTTTTTCTGATCTCCAACTTCAATTTGCCCTGGCAGAGCTTGAGCCC
>VWZD01004179.1:68526-91053 GCA_013396695.1 Sakesphorus luctuosus | reverse complement strand
TACATAAATAACCTAAAATAATAGTAATTAATAAATCGATAATGTAATCAATAAATAAAATAAATGATATAATTCATAAATAGCATAATAAATAAATAAACTAAATAACATAATAAATAATAATAAATAACAAAATGCTTTAATTGAATAATTTATTTTAATTATTCAATTTTATAATTTATTTTAAACATAAAAAGAGAGGGGGAGCTGAAAAATAAATTCCCCTTTCCTAAGGAACAAGTGCAATCCCTGGTGTTCCAAAGAGAGGAGATATTTAGAGGCAAGTCCTGAGATTACTGAAAAGCAATTAATCCTCACTTTAAGCCACGACTAAAACCTTTATTGTCCTCTAAATGTTTGGGATGTCCCCCAGAAAAGCTTCTCACCTTCATTCAAAGCAGTTTGTGCCCCTTATAAATACAAAAAATTACCTTTTAGGGTCAGGATGGGCGACAGCAACTTAAAAAGGTGATTATTAAATAGCACAAATGTTCTGCAATTGAGTATTTTTTGTATTTTTAGAGCTCATTCCTGAGGGGAATATCAGCTAAATAGATGGCAGAATATCTATTAAGGCTCAATTAATAATTGACCAGCAGTACCCACCTCCAGTTCCCACCAGAGCACCAACCTCTTTAAAGCAGCAAAGTTTCTGGGCACTCTGGGACATGATTTGCTCCTAAAATTGTGTTGCCTAAAAGCAAATTCCTTCTAGAAGTGTTTAATGTACAACTGAAAAATTCTCCAGCAAAAATATTTATTTTCCAATCTGTGACTCCTTCCCTTCTGCATTCCCAGAGTGAATCCCCCCCTGGGGAGTTCTGTTTGGCCTCCTCAATATTACCTGGCAAAAGGCAGGAGGGCTCTGCAGAGGGATCTGGAGAGACTGGAGAGATGGGCTGATTGCAATGGGATGGAGTTCAACAAGGCCAAGTGCAGGTCCTGCCCTTTGGCCACCCCAAGCCCTGCAGCGCTCCAGGCTGGGCGCAGAGTGGCTGGAGAGCAGCCAGGCAGAAAGGGACGTGGGGGGACTGAGGGACAGGAAGCTCAAGAGGAGCCAAGAGTGTGGCCAGGTGGCCAAGAAGGCCAATGGCATCCTGGCCTGGCTCCAAAGGAGCGTGGCCAGCAGGCCCAGGGCAGTGAGCCTTCCCCTGGCCTCTGCCTTGGGGAGGCCACACCTTGAGTGTTGTGTTGAGTTGTGGNTGGTGACGGGACTGGAGTTGGCCCAAGGGTTGGACTTGATGATCTCAGAGGTCTTTTCCAACCCAGTCTATTCTATGATTCTCTGAAAATGCTGGAAATAAAGCACCACTTTGTAGGGATTTAGATGTTTAAACCTCAAATCTATGTTTTCACACTGGTTGGGTGACCTTAAAGCCAAGCTTATGGCCAGTCACGAGAAAGCCTAAACAAGCTTCACCTCCCGATCTCTTGAGGTGAAAGTCCTACTTAATAGGACATAAAATGAGCAATTTGGGGTATTTTGGGGGGGAAATAAAATCAGCTTTCACTTGGTTAATTGAGATTATCTGTGTTTTTGGCTTCAGCATGGCAAAGCCAACTTCTCCTGGCAGCAGGTGCTGACCCTCCACAGCTTCCAGACAAGCCGCTCCTCGGAATTCCCAGCCCCAAACCCGCAGCAGGTTTGCTGCTGCATCCTGAAAAACTTCACTTTGTTGGATTTGTTTTAATTCTGATTTATTTGGTGCAGAGCCAAGATGGTCTTATCCTGCAGGGAACGGTAGGGATGAGGAATTCCAACGCCCATCCCAAGGATTCCAAAGCCCATCCCAATGATTCCAACACCCATCCCAATGATTCCAACACCCATCCCAAGGATTCCAACACCCATCCCAAGGATTCCAACGCCCATCCCAAGGATTCCAACATCCATCCCAGTGATTTCAACACCCATCCCAAGGATTCCAACACCCTTTCCAATGATTCACCCATCCCAACTATTCCAACACCCATCCCAGTGACTCCAACACCCATCCCAACAATTCCAATGCCCATCCAAAGGATTCCGACGCCCATCCCAAGGTTTCCAACACCCATCTCAATGATTCCAACACAATCCCAGTGATTCCAATACCCATCCTGAGGATTCCAACACCCATCTCAAGGATTCCAACACCCATCCCAGTGATGCCAACACCATTCCAGTGATTCCAATACCCATCTCAACTATTCCAACACCCATCCCAACTATTCCAACACCCATCCCAGTGATTCCAACATCCATCCCAGTGATTCCAACACCCATCCAAACTATTCCAACACCCATCCAAACTATTCCAACACCCATCCAAACTATTCCAACCCCATCCTAAGGATTCCAACACCCACCCAGTGGTGTTTGGTCTATCAAGCCCCAGAAAATGCAGAATATTATTAACCTCCTCCACTGAAAGCTGCATTTTATCCTGGAGAGCAGCTCAGTGTTTGAACAGCTTTTCTCCCACAGGTGGAAAGCTCAGAGCAGAGACTTGGCTCTGAATTCCAAGCTGGCAGAGCGGGAATATTTCCCACCTCAAGGGAGGGCTCTGGCCATGCATCTTTTTTATCCTTCCTTCTGTGATGTAACCACAGGACAACACAGTGTCTCCCTCCAGTAAAACCAGTGTCCTCCAGCCCTTCAACCCCACAAGAGCCAGAGAGAAGTGAGCAGAGAAGGGCAGGTTACACACAAACCCTTTGCAAATGTAATAATAATAAGGGAATAATCCCTTGGAACTCTTCGGGCTACGTAACAATAAAACAAAACAAGCATGTGCTGGAAATTAAATCTCTCAACTGTATTGATTGCTAATGGCCGTTTTTAAATTTCAGCCTTATTTACTGGGGAGAGATAAGAGCTGACTCTGAGCACTTTGTCTGAATCAGAACCTCGCAGAAGAAAGCTAAAGATCACTCAAATTAAGAGGAGATGGGTAACTGCTCCCCTGGGCTATGCAGGAGAATGTTTTATTTGCCCCCATTAGAGGGAGAGAAGAGCCCAGAACAGGCTCAGCCCAATCAGAGCCACCACTCCATGAAAGACTTGCAGCTGCTTCTGTTTTTCTTGAGGAGCATGGAAAATAAATCCCTGTCCATTAGCACCACACTTTCTTCCTTGGGTTTCTTTGCTGCTTGAGTTTTGTCATCCTGCAAACTCCAGAGGTTTGCAGAAAAAAATCTCTCTTTAAAGGCAAAATGAGCTGTCCCAGGTTGGCATGTTCTGAAATACAGCAAAAGATTCTCTCATGTTTGAACAGTTCTCAACACGAGCCCAGTTGTGCCAAGGTGGGCAAGAGGCCAAGGGCACCTGGGCTGGATGAGGAATAGTGTGGGCACAGCCCAGGGCAGGGACTGTCCCCTGTGCTGGCACTGCTGAGGCACCTCCAGGGCTGTGCCCAGTTCTGGGATCTCATGGAAGAGACACTGAGGGGCTGGAGGGTGTGCAGGGCAGGGAATGAGCTGGGAAGGGGCTGGAGCAGCAGCTGAGGGAGCTGGGGGGGCTCAGCTGGAGCAAAGGAGGCTCAGGGGGCACCTTCTGGCTCTGCAATCCCTGCCAGGAGGGGGGAGCCGGTACAGGGGGTCGGGCTGTGCCCCAGGGCACAGGGACAGGAGCAGAGGGCACGGCCTCAGGCTGGGCCAGGGCAGGGGCAGGGGGCACAGCAGCAGGAATTTCTGCCTGCAAAGGGTGGGCAGGCACTGGCAGGGGCTGCCCAGGGAGGGTTGGAGTGCCCAGCCCTGGAGGTGCCCAAGCTGGACTGGCCGTGGCACTGAGTGCTCTGGGCTGGGGGCCAAGGAGGGCATGGGGCACAGGGTGGGCATCAGGGGCTGGCAGGGCTTTTCCAAGGTGGGCATGGGGCACAGGGTGGGCTGCAGGGGCTGGGAGGGCTGTGCCAAGGTGGGCATGGGGCACAGGGTGGGCTCCAGGGGCTGGCAGGACTTTGCCAAGGTGGGCATGGGGCACAGGGTGGGCTCCATGGACTTGGACATCTTTTCCAACTTCAGTAACTCTGGGATTCTGTGAAAGAGACTTTGTGGCAGAATAAGAACCTCCTGAGCTCTGAGACAGTGGACAGCACTCTGAGCAAAAGAACACAAAATATTTGCTCTCTCTCTGAACAGGCATTGTATTTTCTACAGCTCAACAGCACTGAAACCACAGGAGAAGATACTGAGAGAACATCTGAGCCACCAGCCTTGATTGAAAGCCCTCATTGAACATATTTACAGTTCATGTTCCCCATGTGGCTTGGCCTCATACACAGAGCTGTCCCAGGAAGCACCAACCAGGCAAGAAGGGGCTGTTCTTTCAGGATTTTGAACTTTCCCAACTGAATTCACCTCTCAGGCTTTTCTGAGCCACTTGTGGTTTGGAGCAGGCAGGCAACGTGCATTATGTACGAGGCTGCACATTTCTACCTTAAAGAGGTGGTGGAACTCTTTAGAGACCGAGGAGACCTGTTGGCAAAACGTGAGTCACTCCAAACCTCAGGATGAAACCTCAAACCAAACTCGAGACGTTCAGAATTGGTTGGGAAAAAGGTTTCTGTCTCGTGTCTCTGTGGAGAATGGGGTTGGTGGAAGGAGGCCAACACCTTGGGAGAGGATGAGAAAACCCCATGTTTTATTCTTCCTGCAGTCTCACAGAATGTCACTCAAAATCAGCCTGGAGAAGAAACACAACACTCTGTCCGAGGAAACATGACTGGCAGCGAAGGGGCTGAGGAAAGAGCTCCACATTTAAAAATAAATGCAACGAAAAATTTGGATGGAATCATTGAGTTTGGAAAACATGTCCAAGGTCATGGAGCCCACCCTGTGCCCCATGTCCACCTTGGCAAAGCCCTGCCAGCCCCTGCAGCCCACCCTGTGCCCCATGCCCACCTTGGCACAGCCCTGACAGCCCCTGGAGCCCACCCTGTGCCCAATGCCCACCTTGGCAAAGCCCTGCCAGCCCCTGGAGCCCACCCTGTGCCCCATGCCCACCTTGTCCCCCAGCCCAGAGCACTGAGTGCCACGGCCAGTCCTGCCTTGGGCACCTTCAGGGCTGGGCACTCCAAACCTCCCTGGGCAGCCCATTCCAATATTTAGCAACCCTCTCATGAAGAAATTCCCCAGTAAAGGCAAGAAATCCTTTCAGGATGTGGAGAAGAGTCCCCAGGCCCTGCCTCTGATGACCCTGGGGCAGGTGAAGGCACCAGCCAAGGTGGGTGAAGCTGATCCAAAAGCTGTGAAAGCCAACCAGAGTCTTGTCCTTGCTCAAGATGGGCTGAGGGATCAGACATGTTCAGCGTGTGCCAAAACCAGGGGTTGCAAACCTCATTCCTGTTACCATGAGACAAGGAAAGGTGGATGATCCCACAAAAGCTTCAAGTATTTGTCCAAAATAGCTGTGGCTGCCCCTGGATCCCTGGAAGTGTCCCAGGCCAGGTTGGACAGGGCTTGGAGCAACCTGGGCTGGTGGGAGGTGTCCCTGCCCATGGCAGGAGTAGCACTGAGTGGGCTTTGAGGTCCTTTCCAACCGAAACCATTCCATGATTCTGTATTTCCATGTTCTGGAGCAGATGGAGCAGATCGAGATGGAGCAGATTGAGAACTTCTGGTACCAGTGGTTCCTCTGCTCAGACATTTGGGTCAAGAAGTGCTTTGCAGTCACAATCAGTGCTCTTGTTCTTCACAATCAACATCTTGTTCTTCAAAATCAACATTTTGTTCTTCACAATATTGGTTATTGCAGAGGAACTTCCACCACCAAACCTTCCCAGGATTCTCCCTGGATCATTCCATGAAGGTTAAATCCTTTTCTTCTGAAAAGACTCTCATAAGTAAATTTTTCCCACCATGTCCAGTTTCAAGAAAAGGAGGATATAACCCAACAGGGTTGTGAAATAAAGGCAGTAAAAATATAAAGGCGTCCAAGTTCCTTGAAGGTTTGGGGGGTTTCCTGTTTTAATTTTTTTTGCCAATCTTACCTTGATGTGTTGCAGAATGTGGTGTCTGATATCCAACTGTATCAGTTGATTCCCTGTTCCTAGAGACAAACTTATTCCCAAAGGGAGAAGGGGAAAAGCAGGAAGAAAAGCATAATTTTTATAATATTTCTGAATTTTCTAGAAGCATTTAATGAAAGTCTGGAGGAAAATGAAGCTCTTCCTGGTGTTACTTCATAAATGCATTCAAGCAGAGCCTTTAGCAATGGTCATAAATAACTGTCTGTGCTCAGAGGAAGCAAAATGATGTTTTTAAAAAGCTCATTAGAGGAAAAAAAATATTAAAAAACCACTTTTTTGTGCTCTACCACAAATGCAACACTTTGCTTCATGCCTGTGGGTGGTAGAGAAGGTTTAAGGAAGGATGGCAAACTAAGTTGTCTTCTGCAGGATATTTCCATGGGAAAGAAATTCTTCCTTTCCAGATGTCATTTCTCTCCTGGTTTTTTGGGTCCTGAAACAGCCACAAGATGTTTCAGCCCCACAGATTCCGAGATGTTTCTCTGCAGGAAAACTTTGACTTCAGGCCCAGGTTTCAGAGACTTGTTGGGTCTGTCCAGGTAACCCCAGAGGACTCCAACCCCAGCACTCTCCCTGGATGTGTTTTATCCATTTGCACCACTTAAAGGAATCTAAAATAATCCTTTAATCGAAGAGTCAAAATCCTGCAAAAATCTGACCCCCACACACTTCTGAGTGTTGTAATATTTTCTCTTGGATGAAAGGAAATGCTCAATTTGACTTTCTTTTTAACATCTGTTGAACATCTTTAGTGATGATTTAGATGAGGGGATTGAGTCCATCAGCAGCAAATTTGCTGCTGACACCAAGTTGGGAGGGAGTGTCGACCTGCTGGAAGGCAGGAGGGCTCTGCAGAGGGATCTGGAGAGACTGGAGAGATNAGTTGAGGCAAGAGATTGAGGGGCTGGAGCGGGGCCAGAGTCACAGAATATCCAAAGTTGAAGGGACCCGCAGGGACCATCCAGTGCCATCCTGGCCCTGCCCAGCACACCTGGGCAGCCCATTCCAATGCCTGAGCACTCTCTCTGCAAAGAATTTCTTTCTCATCTCCAACTTCAATTTCCCCTGGCAGAGCTTGAGCCCCCCGTGCCCCCTTGTCCTATTGCTGAGTGCCTGGGAGAAGAGACCAACCCCCACCTGGCCACAACTTCCCTTCAGGCACTTCCAGACAGTGCTGAGGTCACCTCTCAGCCTCCTCTTCTCCAGCACAAACACTCCCAGCTCCCTCAGCCTCTCCCCACAGCACTTGTGCTCCACTCCCTTCTCCAGCCTCCTTGCTCTTCTCTGGCCCCGCTCCAGCCCCTCAAGATCTTTCCTGAACTGAGACGCAATTCGGAGGCTCTTCGCTCTCCACGTTAATAACAGAATGACACCAAAAGGCCGAGAGTAGAAGTGCAGGCAGGGAACGTGCGTTGAGATCCTTTGGGAATGTGCGCTGAGATCCTTTGGGAATGCTGGAGGAGCACTCGGGGTGGCTCGGGAAGCACCGCCGGCCTCCTCTCCATCCACTGCGGCACAGGGACGGATCCAGGCGGTGTAGCTTTCTTGGCCACTCCGAAAACTTTCAGGGCCCTGAGTTTCAGAAAGCTTCTAATTTGAACATTTTCCGGGCAGGAACAAGTCAGTGAAAACAGCAAGAATTCAGCAAACGTGAAAATGAGTGGGAGAGAAAAAGAAAGAAAGAAAGAAAGAAAGAAAGAAAGAAAGAAAGAAAGAAAGAAAGAAAGAAAGAAAGAAAGAAAGAAAGAAAGAAAGAAAGAAAGAAAGAGAGAAAGAGAGAAAGAGAGAAAGAGAGAAAGAGCAGAGATGCAAAATATTGTCGAAGGAATAACATCCCTTCAGAAAAGCAGAATCACATGATGACAAAGGTTGGGAGGGACCTCCAACAGCACCACCCCAGCACCACCCCAGTCACCCCAAAGAAGCCCTCAAATCCCTTTTGCAATGTGTTATTAAAAAAACTCCCATGTATTTATAGGGAGGAAATGTAAAAATGCACATGGCTGTAGAAACTCATGATTAGAATAGTTTGAGGCTCCACAAACTAAAGCCAATAGGCTTAAAAAAAAGGGGGAGAAAAATCATCAAATTACTCAAAACCTGTTCATCCCAAGAAACTGGTCAATCATAGAATCAAAAAAATCAATTGGATTGGAAAAGACCTACAAGATCATCAAGTCCAACCCTTGGGCCAACTCCAGTCCCGTCACCAGATCATGGAACTCAGTGCCACGGCCAAGCTCACTTGAAAAACCTCCAGGGATGGGGAATCCACCCCCTCTCTGGGCAGCCCATTCCAATGCCTCAGCACTCTCTCTGCAAAGAAGTTTTTTCTCATCTCCAACTTCAATTTGCCCTGGCAGAGCTTGAGCCCCCCGTGCCCCCTTGTCCTATTGCTGAGTGCCTGGGAGAAGAGACCAACCCCCACCTGGCCACAACTTCCCTTCAGGCACTTCCAGACAGTGCTGAGGTCACCTCTCAGCCTCCTCTTCTCCAGCACAAACACCCCCAGCTCCCTCAGCCTCTCCCCACAGCACTTGTGCTCCACTCCCTTCTCCAGCCTCCTTGCTCTTCTCTGGCCCCGCTCCAGCCCCTCAATCTCTTGCCTCAACTCAGGGGCCCACAACTCAACACAACACTCAAGGTGTGGCCTCCCCAAGGCAGAGGCCAGGGGAAGGCTCACTGCCCTGGGCCTGCTGGCCACGCTACTTTGGATCCAGGCCAGGATGCCATTGGCCTTCTTGGCCACCTGGGCACACTCTTGGCTCCTCTTGAGCTTCCTGTCCCTCAGTCCCCCCACGTCCCTTTCTGCCTGGCTGCTCTCCAGACACTCTGTGCCCAGCCTGGAGCGCTGCAGGGGGTTGATGTGGCTCAGGTATTGAAGGCTGATGTTCCACAATAGCCATGAGCAAGAATGAGGTGAGGAGGGGGGAAAGGGAGGGGAGGTGACCCCATTTTAAAGACTGGCAGCTTGAAATGCAAAAGGGACTCGAGGTTAAGGATCAGCTTTACTTGATTCACTGTTACTCGATACCTCCAGGAAATTAAACCACAGAAGCTCAGGTCAGAAAGCATTAATAAAAGCAAGGAAATTCAGGAGTTTGGAAAGAAGGTTATGATGATTAAATGTCATTTTCTGTGGCTGGGGGATGTTCATGCCACACTGTGCACCCGAATGTATCTGTAGAAAGAACTGTGGATTTCAGTGTCCTCCTGGGATTTCTCCACCTTGGCTGGGTCCAGAGTGGACTGTTTGATCCAAAATCATAGACATTCCACTGTCTGGTAGGAATTGTGGCATCTCCTCTGCTCTGGGCAAGGAGCTGTGAGAAGCACTTTGCTGCCTTTGGTGGGAAAATAAAAGCCAAGTTGCTGGAACAAAGGAGACAATGTTTTTTAACTTGTGGGGCCATTTTTGCTGATGCCTTTGCACTGCCTAAAAAACATGGGCTAACCCCCAACAGGAACTTTAGGAATTAGATAACTGCTCTGAAATGGCACAAACTGGATTTGAAGTCTGGAATATTTTAATCAATGCTTTTCCAATGAGGGCAAACAGAGCAAGGTGGACATCTTTGACTCTCTGCAGTTATATGGAAGGCCCCTGACCTTGTTCATCTCTGGATCTGCTCTGGTGCTGTGTTTTGGATGCGGAAAAGTGCATGGGGATCATTCATGTAAACCCTTCTGCCCCTTTCCCAGCACTTAAAAGGAAGCTGAAAGTCTCTATCATCATAAAGGCATGTCCTTAATGGAAGTCTGTGACACGAATGGAGCAGTGGAAACACTCAAACTGCTGGAAATGGCCAAGAGAATCAGGGGAAAAAAAAAAAAGGAAAAAGCTCATCAAGAACAACCCCCAAATGTAGCACATGACAGGGAACCATAAGTTTGCTTGAGTTCTGAAATGGAACCAGCAAAAAGCTCCTTGAGATGTGGTGACTGTTCCCCCTGCACAATAATAAATCAAGATCACTCACTTGAGGTGCTTTGTTATAAAGCAGCCCTGCTTTTCTTGCTTGAATTAATGACTTAAAAAATCCTGCTAAAGATTAACTAGCTGACTTTAATTTCATTAAGGGGAAGAAAAAGGCATCACCTCCCACATCCAGGCTTTTTCCAGCTCTGCACTTGGTTATTGGGTCAAAGGCTGATGAGGCAAAGTCTTCAGAAGTGCTCGTGTTTCAGGGAATGGTATTCCCTGAAGTGTTTGAAAGGGTCGTTCTGTTCCTCTTCCTGCAGCAATTCCCACGTCAGAGTGGAGCCCATGGGCTTCCCAAGAGTTTTGGGAATGAGCTGAGCAGCTCAGCATCGATGGTCACAGTCTGAGAGCCAAATTAATGGGCATCATCTCCTCCCATCCTTATCTGTGCAGATGGCAAAGCCCAAACACCCCATAAAGCCTTGAATTGAACTGATCCTCCTGGGTTTTTTTGAGATCTTCATCCCCTGACATGTCCTACTCCCACTGTTCCCAGGATCTGAAGGATTGGACCCTGAGATGAGCTCAGTTGTTAAAACTTGGTTGTAACAATACCAAGGTCATGGGTTCAATCCCCTGTGTGGACCATTGACTGTAGAGTTGGACTCGATGATCCTTGTGGGTTCCTTCCAACTCAGAATAGTCTGGGATTCTGGAATTCTGGGATTCACATGACAAAGCCCAAATACCCCACAAAGCCTTGATTTGAACTGATCCTCCTGGTTTTTCTGGGATCTTCATCCCCTGGCATGTCCTGCTCCCACTGTTCCCAGGATCTGAAGGATTCACACGGCAAAGCCCAAATGCCCCACAAAACCTTGATTTGAACTGATCCTCCTGGGGTTTTTTGAGATCTTCATCCCCTGACATGTGCTGCTCCCACTGTTCCCAGGATCTGAAGGACTGGACCCTGAGATGAGCTCAGCTGGTTAAAACATGGCTGTAATAATGCCAAAGTCATGGGTTCCATCCCCTGTGTGGGCCATTGACTGAAGAGTTGGACTCGATGATCCTTGTGGGTTCCTTCCAACTCAGAATAGTCTGGGATTCTGGGATTCACATGGCAAAGCCCAAACACTCCACAAAGCCTTGATTTGAACTGATCCTCCTGGTTTTTCTGGGATCTTCATCCCCTGGCATGTCCTGCTCCCACTGTTCCCAGGATCTGAAGGATTCAGCTGCACAAACTTCCTCAGGGAATGTTGGGACATTCCCCCTCTGCTGCACAGCTGGGCCATGTGGTTAGAAGGGAGAAACAAAAGGACTTTGCACATTTAAATTCCCAATTTAAATTTAAATTTACAATTCATGCTCAAAGCATTCTCTGCTTTCTCCAGGTCTGTGGGAAGTGATGGTGCACACAGCCCTCCTGAAATAATTAAAGGCTCATCAATTTGCTGTCACTGCACTGATATGGTTTAATTGCATTCTAAAAATCTATTGAACAAGCTATCAAAGGAAGATTATATTGCTGAGATGGGGTATTATTTTAACAACAACCCAATTGCCTGTTGAGTGGGAGGAATGCAGGAAAATGTGATCTGAGCCCAGCTGAGATGAAGCCAAATCCTCTGTACTGCAACACTAACTAGACTTTCCAACCAACCTCTGCTCCAAAGTGAAGAACAAAAGGAATCACACCTGGAAAATGGTTGTTTCCACTGAACCCATCTCTGGGTCTCTGAAATGTTAGCAATGCTCTCAATTAACCACGAGTTCTTTCCTAATTAATAAGGTTTAATTGCTGAAATAATGTTTTGAAGACAGAAAAGGGGAGTGCAGGGGGAAGAGCCTGTAAAATACACGGGGTTGGAGCCACAGGATTTTTATTTATTAGCCTCAAATCCCAGTGTTCTGTGGACATACGCACATTTATAGCACCAATGGACCTTGCACATCAAGACTCAACATTATTTTGGGTTCAAATTTTGGTTCAGACTGGAGAAGAGGGAAATTTAGATTGGATATAGAGAAGGAATTCCTGGCTGGGAGAGTGGACAGGCCCTGGCAAAGGTTGGGCAGAGCAGCTGTGGCTACCCCATCCCTGGGAGTGTCCAAGGCCGGGTTGGATGGGGCTGTGAGTGCCAAAATTTAGGAAGTTCAGAGTTTCCACAATCCAAGACAAGCTCTATCCCCCAAATTGTCCATCCTCGTGTCCAAACAGGATGACATGGAAAGGTTCCCTCCAGTAGACAGGGAAGAATGATGAGTTCAGCAAAAAGAAGAACAGAATCCAGGAGATGTAGAAGATGATCTCAAGGACCTGTTCATTTGAAGTGCCTCTTCAAAAGGGCAGTTCTCCCTTTGCACCTCACCAGGCTGAAGGAAGATGGAGACACAGGAGGAAAAGAGGAAATCCAGGCCTGAAACTCTGCCCCTCAACTTGGCTGCAGCTCTGGGACTCGAGGCTGCCCCAGCACTTTTGCAGGATTAGGCAGGGACAAGAAGAAGGCAGTTTCAGAAGAAAGGAGTCACTCCAGGCTCTGTAACACCCCAGGAAATTTTGATGCCCTTCTCAGGAGGAGTTTCCAGCGTCCTTCAGAAAATGTCCTGTTCAAAGTGTCCATGGGAAGATGTAAGACATCTAAAAAAATGGCAGCAAAAAGACTGATGTCGGCAAGTCACGAGGCTGATGGGAATGTGACTGACCTCCATGTCACACCTCTGGAGTCAGGAGGTGTCCTGAGGTATCCTGAGGTGTCCTGAGGTCTTCTGCACACCCAGTGAGCTGGAGGGAGGGGCTCCAAGTGCAGGCAGTCATAGAATCATAGAATCATAGAATGGATTGGGTTGGAAGAGACCTACAAGATCATCAAGTCCAACCCTTGGGCCAACTCCAGTCCCGTCACCAGATCATGGCACTCAGTGCCATGGCCAAGCTCACTTGAAAAACCTCCAGGGATGGGGAATCCACCCCCTCTCTGGGCAGCCCATTCCAATGCCTCAGCACTCTCTCTGCAAAGAAGTTTTTCTGCTCTCCAACTTCAATTTGCCCTGGCAGAGCTTGAGCCCGTGCCCCCTTGTCCTATTGCTGACACTATCTGCTACCACTGAGGGTGCCCATGCCCTTGGGAGAAGAGGCTCCAGAACTGCTGGGCACTGCCAAGAGCTCTTGTTGCTACTACCCTGGGAGAGCTGCCAGGAGAGAAGCTCTCCTAAAGTAGGATTTGTTTTCCCTCCTTATTCCCAGGACGGGACACACCATGGCATCCAACTTCAGACCTCCTGGGGGAGCTGAGGGTGGAAACTGCAGCCAAGACTCAGACCAGCAGCTTGTCCCGCTTCCAAGCAAAGCAAAGAGAAGCCAACTAGTCTGGTGCTGTCTTTCCCATGCTCCTGTGCCAAGGAGAAGGTGCCATCCCTGCAACATCAACCAGCCAAGGGAAAAGCTGATGGTTGGAAACACTGTGGATGGTCTGTTCCTCATCTTGATGGGTTTTCATAGGTCCATAGGGACAGCAGAGCTGTGGCAGCTTCAGGTACTGCCTGGACAGGGGATGCTTGAGTGTGGGGAGGCACAGGAACAGGTTGTGGATTCCTCATCCCTGGGAGTGTCCAAGGCCATGTTGGATGGGGCTTGGAGCAACCTGGGTTGGTGGAGGTGTCCCTGCCCATGACAGGATGACCTGGATGACTGTGATGAGCTTTTAGGTGCCTTCCAACCCAAACTATTCTGTGATTCCATGACTTGCACACAGGTAGCACAGCCAGTGAACTTGCCCTCACAAGGCAGGGGACACTGAAGCCTCCAAGACAAGTGGAAGGATTGCCACACAGTTGAATAATTCCTTGGAACATGAGCCCTACCAGCAAGCTCAGTGAGCAGATAGAGCAGAAATATGAAAACAGGCATTTAGGAGACAGAAAATGTGATTCCATTGCAGAGGAAGTTCAATCTCAGAAGGGAAAAGAAATTAATCTCAGTTAATCTCAGATAATCTCAGTTAATCTCAGTGAGGAGAGGAGTGTGTGGGGCATGGACTGGCCTGTGCCAAAGCATTTCTGTGGGGTTTGTGCATACTGAGGACACAAAACTCATCTGCAGGATGTACTCACAAGTTGAACATGTCTGAAAACAAACACCTGGAATAAATTCCCTCTCTCCTTCCCAGCAGAACCTCAAAACACACTTTGAAAAGCTGCTGTGAGAGGTGAATCAGTCACAGAAGCAAAGAATGGTTTGGGTTGGGAGGGACATTAAAGATCATCTTAATCCATGCCCTGCCATGGGCAGGGACACCTCCCACCAGCCCAGGCTGCTCCAAGCCCCGTCCAACCTGGCCTGGGACACTCCCAGGGATGGGGCAGCCACAGCTGCTCTGCCCAACCTGTGCCAGGGCCAAATGGCACTAACATATCTGGGCATTATTTGGGCATTATGTTCTCTGAGCAAGCCCAGAAAGCAGTTTCTAAATTGTCTTCCTTTTTCTTGTCCTGCTTTTACTCTGTATGACTGGCCTACAAAGAAGGGAATACCCCTGACACTTCATCCTCCTTGCCTTTAAACAGAACCCCTGAGCATCAGACCCGTCCCTGCCCTCATTTGGTGCTCAGAGCTCCTTGAGGGGCCTCTTTTCCTTCCAAGACATCCCAGCAGGTGCCACAAACTTCTCCCAAGTACAACGTGGTGAATTTTCAGCACGATTGGTTTGGAAACAACCCATGGCCAAACCCAGGGCACTGTTCCTGCATCAGCCTAAACCTGAGCCTAAGCCTGAGTCTAAGCCTGAGCCCTGAACATGCAGTGGGAGCCCTTTCCATACACACTCTGCTGGATTCACAGAATGATTGGGTTGGAAATGCCCCATGGCCAAACCCAGGACGCTGTTCCTGCATCAGTCTAAACCTGAGCCTAAGCTTCAGCCTAAGTGTGAGCCCTGAGCATGCAAATGTGCTGCTGGCTGTCAGGGCTGTGGTTGGGAGCATTTTCCATGCACGACATGCTGATTTTGCAGCAAGATTCGATTGGAAATGCCCCATGGCCAAACCCAGCGCACTGTTCCTGCATCAGCCTAAACTTGAGCCTAAACTTGAGCCTAAGTGTGAGCCCTGAGCATGCAGATGCCCTGCTGGCTGCAGGGGCTGTAGTTGGGAGCCCTTTCCATACACACTCTGCACAACCAGGTTGGAAACGCCCCATGGCCAAACCCAGGATGCTGTTCCTGCATCAGCCTAAACTTGAGCCTAAGTTTGAGCCTAAGCTTGAGCACTGAGCATGAAGATGTCCTGCTTGCTGTGAAGGCTGTGGTTGGGAGACCTTGCCATGCATTCAGTTTGCCACCAGCTCCCTGCAGAAACCCCTCCCAGGCTGTGGTCAGAGTGGTGTTCAGACTGCGGCGCTGCCATCGATCCCATCGGCCCCAAATTGGATTATTGTGGGGTTTAAAAGCGCCTCAGCAGCAGAACGAGGCGAGGGGGAGGCGGCAGGGGCAGAGATGGATGGAGGAATAAAGAGGCCGAGTGACAGGATTTCAGGCTGAATTGATCACTGTCAGCGAGTTAGTGGTCAGCTGTCTGACCCCAGGCTGCCCAAAGCAAACATCAGAATAATGTTTAGACAAACACATTTGATTTTTGAGGTAATGGGGATGTCAAGGAAATGACAAACCTCGGAAAGGGCAAAGGGAAAGTCATTTTTCAGGCTTTTTTCAGGCATTAATCGTTCGTTTGGGGAACGGTGTCTCTCGAGGATGGACAGGGAGAGAACTTCACTCTCTGTGTGTGTTTGTGTGTCCCCTCAGCAGTGAAAACTGTGCCCACAGAATGCAGCCCTGGCAGACCCAGCCTGGCACACACACCTGCTGCCCTTTTGGTGCCTGGAGAACAAGGCTAAGGGCAGCAGGGTGGGCTTTGGGGCTGCTAAGGGGTCCCAGCAGAGCTTTCACCCTCCCATCATTCCCTGGAATAATTGTGAGGGAAAGCAGCTGTTCTGACCCACTGGATGAGACCCACCAGCCCCAGGAGATGCCAGTGGCACATCATGGCATGGCCACACTGGTTGGGTCAACCACAGAATCCCAGAATCCCACAGAACCATCAAGGCTGACAGAGACCTTCAGGATCATCCAGTCTCACCAGGATCACCCCCAATCCATGTCCCCACGGGCCACATCCAGACCCCTCTGGGACACTTCCAGAGACAGTGACTGCCCCACCTCCCTGGGACACTCATTTCAATTCCTGACCCTCTTGAAGGGGATTTTTTTTCGAATATCTAAGCTGAACCTTCTGTAGTGCAACTGAAGGCCACAAATTTGACTCCCCAGGACCTGCTGTGCCACATCCTCCAGACTGGGAGGCTCTGGCAGCAAATCTTCTGGACAGAGAGGGTGGCAAATAGAATAATATGGCCAGCAGGCCCAGGGCAGTGACCCTTGCCCTGGACTCTGCCTTGGGGAGGCCACACCTTGAGTGTTGTGTTGAGTTCTGGGCCCTTCAGTTGAGACAAGAGATTGAGGGGCTGGAGCGGGGCCAGAGAAGAGCAACGAGGCTGGAGAAGGGAGTGGAGCACAAGTGCTGTGGGGAGAGGCTGAGGGAGCTGGGGGTGTTTGTGCTGGAGAAGAGGAGGCTCAGAGGTGACCTCAGCACTCCCCACAACTCTCAGACAGGAGGTTATGGCCAGCTGGGGGTTGGTCTCTTCTCCCAGACAACGAGCAGGAGAACAAGAGGGCAGGGGCTTGAGCTCTGCCAGGGGAGGTTTAGGTTGGATCTCAGGAAGAAATGCTTTACAGAGAGAGTGCTCAGGCATTGGAATGGGCTGCCCAGAGAGGGGGTGGATTCCCCATCCCTGGAGGTGTTTAAGGTGAGACTGGATGTGGCACTGAGTGCCATGGGCTAGTGATCACAGCGGGGTTGGATCAAGGGTTGGACCTGATGATCTCAGAGTTCATTTGATGATTCTATGATTCTAAACAAAAAAAGAAAAGTTTTAATATGTTTCGAAGAGGTTAACAAACAAAAACACCTAAAGGCGCTCACATGTCCTTGTGGCTTCACAGCCTGGTATCTGTTTGGAGCAACCCAGGAATGCTGGTGATAAACTAAGAACTCCATGGCCAGCAGAGTCACCTCCATCATCACACCTCAACCAGCACCAGGACAGTGGCAAACCTCACCATTCCCACCCCAAACCCCCTCTAGATCTGGAATCCTCCACACCAGTTTGCTGTTATCGGGGCTCCAACTGGCACTGTTGTGACTTTCCAGGCCTTACTTGACTAAGCCTTTTTTCTGCCTCCAGAGGTCCCTTCCATCACTAGTCCTTGATTCTGTAGCTGGAATTTCTGTGAACTCTACTTAAGGTTGGAAATGCCCCCAACATTTCTATTAACTCAATGACAGGATTTTCAGCAGGACCAAAGCTGACCTGCGCAGCTCTGACAGAAGCAACTGACTCCTCCATGGCCAGCAGAGGCATCTCCGTCATCACACCTCAACCAGCACCAGGACAGTGGCAAACCTCACCATTCCCACCCCAAACCCCCTCTAGATCTGGAATCCTCCACACCAGTTTGCTGTTGTTGGGGCTCCAATTGGCACAGTTGTGACTTTCCAGGCCAGACTTGCCCAATCCTTGTCCCTCAGAGCAGCCTTTCATAGAATCACAGAATGGATTGGGTTGGAAAAGACCTCCAGGATCATCAAGTCCAACCCTTGGGCCAACTCCAGTCCCGTCACCAGATCATGGCACTCAGGGCCACGGCCAAGCTCACTTGAAAAACCTCCAGGGATGGGGAATCCACCCCCTCTCTGGGCAGCCCATTCCAATGCCTGAGCACTCTCTCTGAAAAGAATTTCTACCTGATCTCCAACTTCAATTTGCCCTGGCAGAGCTTGAGCCCCCCGTGCCCCCTTGTCCTATTGCTGAGTGCCTGGGAGAAGAGACCAACCCCCACCTGGCCACAACTTCCCTGATGTGGCACTTCCAGACAGTGCTGAGGTCACCTCTCAGCCTCCTCTTCTCCAGCACAAACACCCCCAGCTCCCTCAGCCTCTCCCCACACCACTTGTGCTCCACTCCCTTCTCCAGCCTCCTTGCTCTTCTCTGGCCCCGCTCCAGCCCCTCAATCTCTTGCCTCAACTCAGGGGCCCACAACTCAACACAACACTCAAGGTGTGGCCTCCCCAAGGCAGAGGCCAGGGGAAGGCTCACTGCCCTGGCCCTGCTGGCCACGCTGGTTTGTATCCAGGACCTTTTGGGAAGGTCCTTGCAGATCCATGGGCTGTGTGTGGATCATTCATAGAGTGGCTGGTGTGTAGCAAAGTACAGAAATGAGGAAAAATATTGATTTCAAGAAAGTTAATATTATTAAAAGGCAGTTGTATTAATCTCCTCCTTATGTTTTAACTTGGGGTTTTCCTCTTAGGAGATCAATGAAACTAAAAGGCTGGTTAGAGCAGGAGCACTTGGTAGACTCTTTTCACTCCAAGCCTTTTAAGTTCTGTTAAGAGCAGAAGAGCTGAAAGGCTGTGAACTCATTGACTGGGATTTGGAGGATTTGAGTGACTGCAGGCATTGAGTTCCTCATCTTTTTGTCACTTGATGTGACAGAGAAACATCTGAGTTAAACAAGGTCTGAAATACATACAGTTTCTCTTTGCACAACCAAAAAAAAAATCCCCAGGTCATATTTGAGGCAAAATCTCCTCATCCCAATTTGCTTCAGTGATGTTAAATCAGATTTGGGAAAGGACTTGAGCATCCAAAAATATTGAACCTTGCACAAAGAAACTCCTGCAAGTGCCTGCAATACAACTGGGATAACTGACAAGCAGATGTTTAATATTTCACTTGATAAATTCAGTTTTCTGTCTTGGAATTGGCTCAGATTTTTTCTCATGTTGTGCATGAAGGAACAACTTATTTCACCTCCTCACCAATGAATTCCTGACAAGATCCAAAGCAAAACTGCCAAGGCCAAAGCCAGGTACAGTTTCAGCTCCAAGTCAAAATCTCAATAAGCAAAAAAACCGCACAGTTTCCTCGGGGGAAGCTCATCATGACCAATTCCTATCTTGACTCCAACAGAGGACCCACCTGCTTTGGCCAAAAACTCCCTCACCTCATCTTTACATCTTGCTTTTCCTGCACCTATTTTCAGACAAAACATTTATGTAGAAAATAAACAAAATCTGAGCTAAAAATTGCCTGACATTTCACCTCAAACATTTCCCTGGAATGTTGTCCCAAGAGGGAAAATGATGGGATCTACCAGTCCCATCTCATGATATCAATGCTGTGGATGTCACCAGACTGGGCAATGTTTGAAGCTGAGGAAGGGCAGGGCTGGATGGGATATTGGGAAGGAATTGGTGGCTGGGAGGGTGGGCAGGCCCTGGCACAGGGTGGGCAGAGCAGCTGTGGCTGCCCCATCCCTGGGAGTGTCCCAGGCCAGGTTGGACAGGGCTTGGAGCAGCCTGGGCTGGTGGGAGGTGTCCCTGCCCATGGGAGGGGGTGGGAATGGATGGACTTTAAGGTCCCTCCCAACCCAAACCATTCCATGACTTTATGTCACCCCTTCCCCAGCCCTCCTGAAAACTCAGGTGTAGGAATCACCAGCCAGGAGATCTGGCACTACCCTGTTTTTTCCAGCTTTTGTCATGGGAAGATCCCAGAGTCTGTAGCCAGAATGACATTCCAAGGCTGCCTGATGGCTGAAACAACGTGGGTTTGGAAGCTGCACCTTCTGACCTTCTGTGGTTGGAGTGTGAGCTCACACAAGCCATGGAGGAGCTTTCCCAAAGTGTGCCTGGATGTTGGTTGCCCAGGCCAAGGGAAAGGCTTCTCCTTGGAGGAGCTTTTCCAAAGTGTAGTTGCACAGCCCCAGGGAAAAGTTCTCTCCCTGTGGTTCTCCTTGGAGCAGCTTTCCCAAAGCATGCCTGGATGTTGGTTGCCCAGGCCAAGGGAAAGGCTTCTCCTTGGAGGAGCTTTTCCAAAGTGTAGTTGCACAGCCCCAGGGAAAAGTTCTCTCCCTGTGGTTCTCCTTGGAGCAGCTTTCCCAAAGGTGGCTGCTGAGTCCAGGGAAAGGCTGTCTCACTGTGTCCTTTCCTTGGAGAAGCTTTCCCAAAGTGTCCCTGCTGAGCCCAGGTACAGACTGTCTCCCTGTGGCTTGTCCTTGGAGCAGCTTTCCCAAATTGTGTCTGGATGTTGGTTGCTGAGCCCAGGAAAAGGCTGTCTCACTGTGTCTTCTCCTTGGAGAAGCTTTCCCAAAATGTGGTTGCTGAGTCCAGGGACAAGCTGTCTCACTGTGTTTTGTCCTTGCCAGGGAAACCACTGTCTCCTCCTCTTCCCTCCTGGAGAACACTCTGCTCTCAGCTCTGCCTGATGCCTCTGGCTCTGTCAGTGCAATTATCAGCCATCAGCCACACACTGTCAGCAGGACATAAATGTGCTCCTCTGACAAGAACAGGATTTGGAGGCAGATGAGGCTTGATAACATCTTATCTCTCCTGCTCCTGGAAATCCAAGGTGTCACTGGCACAGCCTCTGCCCTCACAGGGATTCCTCCGCTTTATCCACGTGTGTGTGGACTCACAGGCACCATAAACACCCTCACACTGAAAACTGCTCAGTTCCTGTGGTAAAATGAGAAGGCAATAAATGGTCCCTGATCTGAATCATCAATAATTAATTGAAGAAAATAATCTCATGGAACCTTCTTCCTGCACTGCAAATGAAAGTGGTCCAAGATGCAGTTAATTGCCTCCCAATTAACTGATGGCAAAGATGAAGAGGGGAATGTCCCACTGCTCTGGTGTCCTGCTGGGCTTTACAGCCACCTCAGAAGAACATCTTGCAGTGAAGTCTGCGTAGAAACTCCTGGCCATCAAAGCTGGTCGCACCAGTGATATCCCACACCCAAACTGCTGCTCCTGGTGGTGCAACCAGGGCCAGTGGGAGCCAAACTGGGAAAGGAGTAAAGTGTGTGGCCTGGGAGAAGTGGGGATGTTCAGCCTGGAGAAGAGAAGGCTCTGGGGAGACCTTGAAACTCCTTCCAGTACCTAAAGTGACTCCAGGAGAGCTGAGGAGGGACTTGGGACAAGGGATGGGGGGACAGGACAAGGAGGAATGGCCTTAAGTGGAAGAAGGACAGGTTTAGATGGAATATTAGGAAGAAATTCCTGGCTGGGAGGGTGGGCAGGCCCTGATACAGGGTGGGCAGAGCAGCTGTGGCTGCCCCATCCCTGGGAGTGTCCCAGGCCAGGTTGGACAGGGCTTGGAGCAGCCTGGGCTGGTGGGAGGTGTCCCTGCCCATGGCAGGGATGGCACTGGATGGGCTTTGAGGTCCTTCCAACTCAAACCATTGTTGCTCTTCTCTGGACCCACTTTTTTCATGCCCAATATATAAATTGAAGATGTTACCCATATATATATATTAATAAGCTTGTTTGTACAGAATCATGGAATTGTGAAATGACAGAATGATTCCAGTTGGAAGGGGCCTTAAAGCCCATCCAGTGCCACCCCCTGCCACGGGCAGGGACACCTCCCACCAGCCCAGGCTGCTCCAAGCCCTGTCCAACCTGGCCTTTGACACTTCAGGGGTAGGGCAGCCACAGCTTCTCTGGGAATTTAAGGCTTTTTCCTGCCACTGCTCCCTCTTTTTTGTTCCCTGTTCCTGTACACATGATTAATGTTTGGGTCTCCCAAACATTCAGGTACCTGAATTTTTTGCTGCCTATGCCATAAGCACTGCCTGAGTCAGGACAGGGGTTTGTTGCATTTCCCAAAATGCTGTGAGAGTTGGAATGATCCAGATGACACTGGGCAGACTGTACCATTATTCTGCTGTTTTACCACAAGGTGAAAAGTGTTAGTCTGTTACCACAGCTGTTCCTCTGTCACCACCCTCTTCCCAAGCCATCCTGTGATGGTATGAAGACCACAGGGCTCTCATGCTTCTGCTCTCCACAAAAAATGCAAAGTGGTCCCTGGATGCCCATCATCCAACAGCTCCAAATCAGAGGGTTGACTGTTATCAGGTCAAGGAAGAGCTATCTGGGTGCAGATAAGCTGGGACTGGGCAGAGGGAGGGAATTTTTAATACAACATTGGTGGATCTGTTTGTATCCCTCAGCACAGAAAATTTCCTCAAAAATCAGCTATTTCCAAAAGGGAAAACCTAATGCTTGGAATGTTTCATGTGCAGGGCTCAAGACACTTCAAAAAGCTTATTCTTTCCATTCAGGAATTGTGGAAATGAAGAATAAATATTATCAGTTTCTTTTCTTTTCTCTGATACTGCAGCGAAGGCAGCAAGAGCTCCTGGGTTAGGAGCTGGCTGTAGGGTCAGGCCCAGAGAGTGCTGGGGAATGGAGCTGCATCCAGCTGGTCACCAGTGGTGTCCCCAGGGGTCTGTGTTGGGGCCAGTCCTGTTTAACATCTTTAGTGATGATTTAGATGAGGGGATTGAGTCCATCAGCAGCAACTTTGCTGATGACACCAAGTTGAGAGGGAGTGTCGACCTGCTGGAAGGCAGGAGGGCTCTGCAGAGGGATCTGGAGAGACTGGAGAGATGGGCTGATTGCAATGGGATG
>VWZD01004179.1:30160-42304 GCA_013396695.1 Sakesphorus luctuosus | reverse complement strand
CCCCCACGTCCCTTTCTGCCTGGCTGCTCTCCAATAAAACTTTTCCCCCTCTCTGTTTCTCCTAACCTGCAAACCCATCCTGCCTCCTCATCCCACTCTCATTCCCACATTCCCTGCTGTTCCCCTGGATCTTTTGTCTTCTCAGAGCCACAATAGGATGTCCTGTACCCTCAGCAGGAGCACCAATAACGTCCAGCTCTGTGTTTGCCACCAGGAGAACTTTTCTCCTTGTCATCCTGCCCAGTGTGGGCGTTGGGAGCACAAGGAGAGTTTCAACACGAACCTTCCTGACTGGAATCACCCCCCAGGGAAATTATCCCTTCCACGAGCACAATTGTGAGTTGTCACCCATAGTCCATTGCATGTGGAAATCACTGTTTGAAGCAACAGTTTTCAAAGTTTAAAAAAAAGGGTGAAGAAGAAGGAGGAGGAAGGAAGCAGAAGCAGCAGAAGGAAAAAAAAGAAAAAGAAGAAAAGAAGAAAAGGAAAAGGAATAAGAAAAAGAAAAATAAGAAAAATAAGAAAGAGAAAATAAAGAAAAAGAAGAAAAAGAAAATGAAGAAAAAGAAAAAGAAGGAAAAGAGAAGAAAAAGGAGAAGAAAAAAAGAAGAAAAGGAAGAAGAAAAAGAAAAAGAAGAAAGATAAAATGAAGAAAAAGAAGAAGAAAAATAAGAAAAAAAGAATAAGAAGAAAAAGAAAAAGGAAAAAAAGGAAAAAGAAAAAGGAAAAGAAAAAGAAAAAGAAAAAGAAAAAGAAAAAGAAAAAGAAAAAGAAAAAGAAAAAGAAAAAGAAAAAGAAAAAGAAAAAGAAAAAGAAAAAGAAAAAGAAAAGAAAAAGAAAAAGAAAAAGAAAAAGAAAAAGAAAAAGAAAAAGAAAAAGAAAAAGAAAAAGAAAAAGAAAAAGAAAAAGAAAAAGAAAAAGAAAAATTTATTCTACACATTTTTGGTCTTTTTCCAGTCTATTGAAAAAATGATGAATTTTAAGAGAAAACTGCCAAAAAAATACTGCTGGAAGATGCACATTGCAGCATAGCTGAGATGATCTTCCTTACCATGTGATTTGTAACCTTTTCCACACACCCAAACACCTGAGCTGGGCAGCAGAGCTGCACTTTGGGGCCATGGAGATGATCAGATGGCTGGAGATCCTCAGCTGTAGAGAGCTGGGGGTGTTCAACTGGAGAAGAGAAGGCTCCAGGGAGACCTGAGAGCCCCTTCCAGTGCCTAAAGGGACTTTATTAAAAGAGGGAGAAGGATTTTTATATGGGCAGAGAGTGACATGACAAGGGGCAATGGCTTTAAACTGAAAAAAACTGGGCAGGGTCAGGTGGGATATTGGGAAGAAAATGTTTACTCAGAGGGTGGGCAGGCCCTGGCACAGGGTGGGCAGAGCAGCTGTGGCTGCCCCATCCCTGGGAGTGTCCCAGGCCAGGCTGGACAGGGCTTGGAGCAGCCTGAGCTGGTGGGAGGTGTCCCTGCCCATGGCAGGGTTTGGGATTGAGTGAACTTTAAGGTCTCTTCCAACCCAGAGCATTCCATGATTTCAGTCTCTCCACTTACATCAGTGCCCAGAATTCCTGAGCCAGGCTGGAAAGATCACAAAAGGGGTTGGTTTGGTTTGGCTTTTTAAGAATAAAATCAGTGCTTTGCTTGGCTCTTCCCCTTTTCTCCTGCAAATGTGCAAGGCTGGAAGGTGTCCCTGCCCATGGCAGGAGGTTGGAACTGGATGATCTTTAAGATCCCTTCCAAGCCCAACCATTCTGGGGTTCTTGGATTCATAATGATGGCAGGACTGAGCAGGGATGGAGCTCCTAAAGATTTGAGGAGACCAAAGAGGCATTTTTCAGGGGTTGTGTCCCCAGGCAAGGATAGTCCCAGTGGAAGCAGAGAAGGGACCAGCAGAGCTTCTCCCTCCCAAATGTGCCACCTCAACCATCAGCCACGTCCTCAGGACTTCAAAACACCTGAACTTCCATTAAGGTCTGTGGCCTTTCAGCAGTTCCAAAACAGCTTCAATTTTATGGCTTAGAGGTCAGGGCTGAGCTCCAATGTGAAGTAATAAAACAGGCAAACAAAACCCAAGGCTGCCACAGAGACTCTATTTAGAGCTTCTGGCAGCAGGTGAGGGCAGGAGAAGCTGTTTACCTTCTCCAAGACTTTCTTTGGCTGCTCAGGGAAAAAAAAACCCTTCTCTTTTTGTCCAGGATGGCACAAAGGGTGGCCCTCAGGAGCTTGGGGTCATCCATTGTGCCCAGGCAGGAGGAGAACCTGCTCACTTCAAACCTGGGTGCTTGAGGTCCTGAGGGAGGGCAAAGTCCTGGCGTTCGTGTTTTCCTGTCGGGAAATGCCATCACCAGCCACCCACCAGCCAAGAAAGATGTCACCAGGGGAGGCCCAACACAATGGGTTAACAGCCCCCTGCTGTTGTGGCTGGAGCACAAATGGGAAGTTGGTTTTCCCACCCACAGGCATTTTTGAGGAGGCGAAGAGAGCTCAGACTTTGGTGACGAAAAGAGCTCAGACTTTGGTGACAACTGAGTGGGAAGAGGATGCTCCATGGAAATAGCTGGAATTCTGTCACTCTTGGCACGGCCTTGGGATGGGGGCAGGAAGGGTTGGGTTAATCCTCAGACACAATCCCAGAATCACCAAGGTTGGAGGAGACCTTCAGGATCATCACCAGCACCACCAGGATCACCCCCAATCCATGTGTCCAAGGGCCACATCCAGACACCTCTGGGACATTTCCAGAGACTCCACCACCTCCCTGGGAGACTTATTTCAAGGCCTGACCACCCTGGAAGGGAAAAAATGTTTCTAAACTCTGATCTGAACCTCTCCTGGTGCAACTTGAGGCAATTTCCTCTCCCCCTTTCCCTTGGGACCTGGCAGAGACAGACCAGCCCCTCACTCCAACCTTCTTCTATTGCTGCTCAAGGAGTTTCTGCTCCTGCCCTGGGGAACAACAAAATGCATCCACAGGGCTTCAAAGAAGACACAAAACCTTCCCTTCAGGTGGAATCCTGGATTCTCAGGCAGCTGTGACAGGCCCAGTTTAGGTCTGACCGGAATCTAAGATGGACCTCAAGAACTTTCCTCTTTTTATGAATCTAACCTGGACCTCAGGAACTTTCCTCTTTATAAATCTTTGCTTGAAGTTGCTCAGGTCTTTCTGAAAAAAAAAAAAAAAGAAAGAAAAAAGAAAAAAGAAAAAAAGAAAAAAGAAAAAAGAAAAAAGAAAAAAGAAAAAAGAAAAAAGAAAAAAGAAAAAAGGAAAAAGAAAAAAGAAAAAAGAAAAAAGAAAAAAGAAAAAAGAAAAAAAAGGTGATTTTTAAACCTGGACATGTTTCCTTGAAGACTTTTCCACCAACTTCTCCTCTGGTTCTGGAAACACACACCAGAGCAAATTTTCTGGTTTCTCTGGGATTAAAACAAACCTGGAGGGCCAACCCTGCAAACAAAGGGAGTCTTTCCATTGTTTGCTGAGGAGTGACCAAAATAGCAGCTCTGAGTGCTCCAACTGATGTGAAAATACCAAAATAGCCACATTGAGCTTTTCCAGGATAACCCACTGACCAGTTCCAGTACGTGGAAAACCCTCCACCATTCACTCCTCACATAATAAAGTCACTTTTTTGTAATGGATTAGTAGGAATTTTCTAAATGCTTAACAGATGTGGTGACCCTGCAAAAGATTGGAAGTCCAAGGAGCTGCCAATGGTAACCTGGTTTTGTGCAAAATTTGCTACAATTCAGAAATTCTGTGGGTAAAATCCTCACTGGAGGAAAAGAGAGGAGTAGAAACCTTTTGGAATTCAGGAAAAAACACGTAATGAAAGGCTTCTGCAATCAAGCTGTAATATTTTCTTGGATGTCATGCTTATAAATATGAATTATAACTAGTCCTAGTTACCCCCAAACTAGTTGTAACTTCTCCCCAGCTCTCTCACCTTCAGCACTGCATTGACACAAAGATTTTGGCTAAAGCTGCCTCAGCCTTGTCGAAAACACCTCAGAATTATTCACCAAAAAAAGCAGATGAAAAGCACTTTTTATTTTATTTTCCAGAGAAGAGGCAGATGGAAATAATTAGAAGGACAATACAAAGGGAAATCCTGTCAAATGCAAAGTTTGCCATCTCTTCTTGATCATCTGATTACAGCTGACAGGTGCTGGGAGATGTTACAGGGAAGAAGATTTCATTCAGTTGGTTAAAACTTGGTTGTAATAACTCCAAGGTCATGCGTCCAATCCCCTGTGTGGGCCATTGACTGAAGAGTTGGACTCGATGATCCTTGTGGTCCCTTCAAGCTCAGAATAGTCCTGGATTCTGTGATTTGGATCCCATTTTTCAGATGTTTCCCTGGTATTTGCCACCTGTGCCATGGATGTATCGCTGGGAAATAAAAACCTGCCAAACTGCCCCATTGGTAAGAGAAGAGGAGGAGTAAAGAAGGTTGTGATTTGCTGTTTCACTCTAGTCTGGGATGAGGGAGAAGAGAGTGGGTGTTTCCTTGTGAACTTGAGATTAGCCCAGTTGGATAAAACTTGGTTGTAACAATGCCAAGGTCGTGGGTTCAATCCCCTCTGTGGGCCATTGACTGTAGAGTTGGACTTCATGATCCTTGTGGATCCCTTCCAAGTCAGAATAGTCTGGGATTCCATGATCATTAATGTGAACAGCACAGGAGACCTTTCAAGCAGCTGGAATTGCACAGCATTCCCACTAGGAATGGAGGATCTTGGCAGGGATAGCAGAATTGTGCCCAGGTGGCCAAGAAGGCCAGTGGCATCCTGGCCTGGATCCAATGTAGCGTGGCCAGCAGGCCCAGGGCAGTGAGCCTTCCCCTGGCCTCTGCCTTGGGGAGGCCACACCTTGAGTGTTGTGTTGAGTTGTGGGCCCCTGAGTTGAGGCAAGAGATTGAGGGGCTGGAGCGGGGCCAGAGAAGAGCAACGAGGCTGGAGAAGGGAGTGGAGCACAAGTGCTGTGGGGAGAGGCTGAGGGAGCTGGGGGTGTTTGTGCTGGAGAAGAGGAGGCTGAGAGGTGACCTCAGCACTGTCTGGAAGTGCCTGAAGGGAAGTTGTGGCCAGGTGGGGGTTGGTCTCTTCTCCCAGGCACTCAGCAATAGGACAAGGGGGCACGGGGGGCTCAAGCTCTGCCAGGGCAAATTTAACTCGGAGATCAGGTAGAAATTCTTTGCAGAGAGAGTGCTGAGGGATTGGAATGGGCTGCCCAGAGAGGGGGTGGATTCCCCATCCCTGGAGGTTTTTCAGCTGAGCTTGGCCGTGGCACTGAGTGCCATGATCTGGTGACGGGACTGGAGTTGGCCCAAGGGTTGGACTTGATGATCTGGGAGGTCTTTTCCAACCCAATCCATTCTGTGATTCTGTGATGCTATGAAACTATCACAGAAGAGCAGAAAAGCAGAGCCCTTGTTAAATCCCCACTTCTTGGAGCTGCTGCTCCTTTGGAAGGGCTCATTTAAACCCATCAATCCTCTCCCAATTAACCACATTTCACTCCTGACTTCGTTTCCTCAGAGTGATTGTCCTTTCAGGAGCATCCAAAGGCAGATTCCCAAGCCCAGCTGATTTTATTAAGCTCAATTATTCCATTTGCTCTAACATTGGCTGCTCAGATCTGCTGGGAAGCATTTTAGACCTTCCCAGTTTTGGAGTTCACGTGGAGTTTAACAGGATGAATTTCTTATCAGGGGAAAGGATTGTGTTCACAATTAACAGGCATCAAATTGCAGAGGGAAAACAATTCCTGTTGGGATTTGTTGCCAACTGTCACCCTTCCATCTGAGCCATGAGCTTCCCTGTGCAGCCCTTTCCTCAAAGGTGTCCAATTCCAGATCCCAGTTCTTTTCCTTCAGTGGTCAAAAAGGATATCTTCCTTTACTTCTGTGGTTCTGGCTTTTCTGTTTTTTGGTAATTTGACTTTTCAGACAGCGAAATAACTAATTGGTAGCCACTTCTCTGTTTCAGATATACTGATCCTCATCCAAATATTTTATTCTCTTCCTTATAATTTCTTCTTTCAATTACAAGCCAAGATTTTCCAGGAAAAAAAGAGTGGAAACAAAAATCAGACAGCTGATTGCCATTAAAAACTTTGTATTTTAAAAGAAACTGTTCATCAGAAGAAAGAATTTTCCAGAAAAAAAATAGTTGAATAGAAAAAATCCTTTGCCAGCACAAATATTTTCCCATTTTAAATAACTGGTGTTGATTTGTCCTTCTGGGGATACTCAGCACGGATTTAACTGTTTGAATGACGTGTCAGAACATCCCAGGTTTGTCCAAGACAACCAAGTCTTGAACTCTACAAACCCAACCAAGATGTTGGTTGCTTTTCATTCCTTTTTAACTCATTAGTAGGAGAAGAGAAGCTTTGGGGTGACTTCAGTGTGGCCACCAAGGATCTGAAGGAGCCACAGAAAAGATGGAGAGAGACCATTTGCAAGGGCTGGAGGGACAGGACAAGGGGAATGGCTTCAAACTGCCAGAGAACAGGGCTAGATGGGATATTGGGAAGGATTTCCTGGCTGGGAGGGTGGGCAGGCCCTGGCACAGGTTGGGCAGAGCAGCTGTGGCTGCCCCATCCCTGGGAGTGTCCCAGGCCAGGTTGGACAGGGCTTGGAGCACCCTGGGCTGGTGGGAGGTGTCCCTGCCCATGGTTGGAACTGGATGATCTTCAAGGTCCCTTCCAATCCAAACCATTCTGTGACTCTGGGATTTGCCATTATTTGCATTTGAATTCGGAATTGTTAAGTCAAGTTTATATTTCCAAGAGGCTTTTTAGTTTCTGCTTATTATGTTTTATGGCAGATGTTGCAGAGCATCACAATAACAAGCCTGGAGAAGAGAAGGCTCCAGGGAGACCTGAGAGCCCCTTCCAGTGCCCAAAGGGGCTCCAGGAGAGCTGGAGAGGGACTGGGGACAAGGGATGGAGGGACAGGGTGTCCCTGCCTATGGCAGGGGTGGCACTGGGTGGGTTTGGGGTCCCTTCCCATGATTCCTTTTAGCCAAAGGTTTTCTTTCTCTTCTTTCCCTCCTTCTCTGTCATTCCAAGGAGAAATAACCACAGAATTTTGATGCCATGACACAACAATTGCAAGGAAATGTTGACCTTTTAGGGATAACTGCTGTGAATTCCTGGGCTTTGACAATGATTTCACCCACTCCAGAATGTTGGGCAAAGCCTTTCTAGAACTACGACACTGACTGGCTGTGACAGTGCCCAAGTTCTGCCCATTCCAAGGGGCAGTGATGCCAAAGGATGGGAATAAAGCTCCAGACAGACCAAAACCTGACTGATTTTCCCTTGTAGGGATGATTTCAAGGAGTTGCAAAGCCAAATTCCTCAGGGAAAAAAGGTGTATTGCCTCCTGTCCATCTACATTTATTGTGTAAGAATGTAGAGTGAAATAAAAATTGCACAGTGTCATAAAAATAATAATTGAGATGAAAAAAGAACATGCTGAAAACTTGGAGTTTATGTCATCACCCTGTTGAATTTTAGGTTTCTCCTTCTACCTTGTTATAAGTTTGGTTGATGGGCCTAAATTTGGGCTTTGGAGTTCAGACCAGGCCTGGGATTGTCAGCTGACTTGAGCTGGGCTGGGCCAGCTAACAGCTGACTTCTTCTAGCCAGTAATATTGCATTCCATACCACACTACATCATCTCAATAGGAGTAAGAGCCAGTGTGTGGGTGTGGCTTGGAGAGTTGCTACGTAGCTGTTGCCCCAGCAGGACACACCGTGCTGTCCCAGGAGGGATGGGGAGGCCCAAGCCCACAGCACCAGCTCACCATCATGTTATCTTAGGGAAGTAAAATGTTTGTTATTAGTTCTTCTCTTTGCTTAAGTCTGTCTTTGGGGAATTGACTTCTTGAAAATTACTTGTAGTTAGAATGGTAAAATCTGTGCTTACTGGGGAGTGGGAAGTTATTTCTTGTTATATATAACTTGTATATATTTTGGGAACAACCCCAACTAAACATAAATGCTGCATATGACGACTTAAAAAAATCCCCAGAATTTATTATGTTAAGTGTTTACATCAAAAATCATTCAGGATGTTTCAGCATGTCTTGAAACCATCAATGCTCAGCCCAAACAGGCAGTTTTAATGTGCCTTTTTAGAGGATGGTTTACGGGTTGCGGCTGGGATTTCACCTAGGAAGGTGTGTCTTTGTTAATTAATTAATGAAGGTGCAAACCCACCACATTGAAGAATTGCTTTGCATTGGATTTATTTCAGTGCACCTGAAAAAAAGTCCAGTTATTCTGTCAGGGTAGTTTGGGGCATGAAGGTGACAACATGTGGACCTCTAAAGCCACCGAGACACAGGTCCCAAATTGTCCAGAGAGAGATGGGACAGAAAAATACTGAGTTTCAAGGACAGCAACAAAGCTAAAGGACCAAGAGGTGGAAATTGCTGTGTCCACACACCAAATGAAAAGTAACGGGGAGGTTAAAAAATTACAGGGGTGTGATCAGTAAAAAAGGAAATTGCCTTGTGGAAATAAGTGTGAAAAGGCCATGGATTTACAGCCCAGGAGGCTGGAGGATCAATGAGGCCATGAGAAAACCCGGCACTGCCCTCCAGGCTGTGCCCCTGATTTGAAGCACCCCCAGGTCGTGTGTGTGTGTCCCAAGGGAGCCACCTGGATGTATTTCCCATCTCTCCTATGATTTATCCACTTTTTTTTTCCCTGCCATTGTGTCACTAACATTTATCTCCCCCATTCCTTTCACAGTGGAATTTGTCAGAGAGGAACAATTCCAATTAATATGGGATTTAACACCTTTTTGCTCCTGTTCTGTTAGCACAAGGAGGAGAGGCCAAACTAGGAAATGTTGTTCTCAGTGGGGTGAAAATATTCTTGTAACAAAATATAAAGCCAAAAGAGTGTTCTTTTGGCAACAGGCACATTTCCTCTTCAGATATTAGGGGTTCACAAACACGAAGCAAAAGGCAGTGCCATGAGAGAGATTTTTTTCCATTGAAAATTGGATAAGTGAAAACCAGGATGAGACTTCTGGGAAGACAAAAAATGCAGGTAAGTCTCTTGTCACAACATTCCAGGCAATGAAGGGTGAGATCTATGGAAGAAACAAATGAATCCTTGGTTGTAAGACATCTCAAGACACTGTTCAAAAATTGGATTAAACTCATGGATGCCAAGAAAATAGAAGCTCTTGGCATCTAAAAGCTTCTTTCTCCTTTAGCCCAGAGTCTACTGATTGTCCCCTAAATACACCAGCAGGCAATTCTGACAGGGTTTGCTTTGATGTGGTTATATAAAGGAATACAAAAATAAGTCCTGGCTTTGCTGCAAATGTGCATAATGGAAAGACAAACATTATTAAGAAGACCATCATTTTTAGAGATTAAAATAATCCCCAACAGAGACAAAGAAAAAAAAAACTCTTCTGCAACTTTCCCAGCTCCCATTTATCATCGTTTTGCCAAAAAGAAGCTGCAGTAATTTCATTTTTCTTGACTTCTATTAAGAAGATCAATACATATGATTCCAAAGAGTCTCGGCTCGTGCAGAGATGGAGCTGGTGTGTAATCACATCTGAAAGTATTGGTTGTCATTAGCAGTAAGATTGATCTGCAAAGACAGGGCAGCCCAGAGAGAAAGGACTTCGGAACCAGCCACCTTTCACCCCCTGGCTAATTAAATCCAGATAACGAATTACCAGATTAGGAGGAAGGATTGCACTGGGGAGGTTCAATATGTGCCCACTTGGGTGGAGGAGTTGCAGCTCTCCTGACTAATGGTTTTGTTTGGGGCATAAAACTTAATGAGCTCCGACAGGAGAAAGTCATTTCTCAACGTGTGTTTCCATCTCAGTTCTGAGAGAGGAACTCACTGAGTCACCTGAGGGACAGGAACTGCTGGTGGCCTTGGAGCTTCATCATGGAAAGTCCTCAGAATGTCCTGGTTGTTGGGAGAGCGTCAGGTGGGCTTTGCAAGGAAAGGTCTTCTCAGCAGTCAGAGAGGAATTTGGATCTCACTAAAACTGTTTGGCCTGGATGGGCAGGAAGAACATCCCTTGCCCCTCAGGTGAGCCCCACTTGCAGATCTGCTCCAGCCCTGGGGACAGCACAGGAAGGACATGGAGCTGCTGGAGAGGCCAGAGGAGGCCCCAGGATGGGCAGAGGATGGAGCAGCTCTGCTGGGAGGAAAGGCTGGCACAGCTGGCATTGGCCAGCCTGGAGAAGAGAAGCTTTGGGGGGACCTCAGTGTGGCCTTCCAGGAGCTGAAGGAGCCCCAAGAAAGATGGAGAGAGACCATTTGCAAGGGCTGGAGGGACAGGACAAGGGGAATGGCTTCAAAGTGCCAGAGGGCAGGGACAGATGGGATATTGGGAAGGAATTGGTGTCTGGGAGGGTGGGCAGGCCCTGGCACAGGTTGGGCAGAGCAGCTGTGGCTGCCCCATCCCTGGGAGTGTCCCAGGCCAGGTTGGACAGGGCTTGGAGCAATTTATACAGCCACCAATTTCTCTCCTAAATAATGTAAATACTCCTGGACAATCCATAAAAACACAAGTTTCTTCCCTAAATTTTGCAAATATTCCTGGATATCTCATACAGCCACCAGTTTCTTTCCTAAATAATGTAAATATTCTTTGATATCTCACACAACCACCAATTTCTCTCCTAAATAATGTAAATAATCCTGGACAATCCATAAAAACACAAGTTTATTTCCTAAATAATGCAAATACTCCTGGACAATTCATACAGTCACCAATTTCTCTCCTAAATAATGTAAATATTCCTGGATATTTTGGGATTCTTTCCTAAATAATGCAAATATTCCTGGATATTTCATATAACCCCAAATTTCTCTCCTAAATAATGTAAATAATCCTGGACAATTCATACAATGACCAGTTTCTTTCCTATATAATATAAATATTCCTGGTTATTTCACACAACCACCAATTTCTCTCCTAAATAATGTAAATATTCCTGGACAATTCATACAACCACCGATTTCTTTCCTATATAAAATAAATATTCCTGGATATTTCATACAACCACCGATTTCCTTCCTAAATAATATAAATATTCCTGGATATCTCATAAAACCACCAATTTCTTCCCTAAATATTATAAATATTCCTGGATAATTTATACAGTCACCAATTTCTCTTCTAAATAATGTAAATATTCCTGGATATTTGGGGATTCTTTCCCAAATAATGCAACTATTCCTGGATATTTCACACAACCACCAATTTCTCTCCTAAATAATGCAAATATTCCTGCACAATCCACACAAACACAAGTTTCTTTCCCAAATAATGCAAATATTCCTGGATATTTGACACAACTACCAATTTCTTCCCCACATCATGTAAATATCCCATGGACAGTTTCAAAACCAGACACCAACGCTGAGAGAATTTGCATTTTATTTGATTTCTCTTTGGGGTGTTACTGGAATTTGGGCTGTTCCAGGTCTTTGTCCCCTAATTTGGATTTGGATGTGCCTTCGCCAGGCAAAGTCCAGGCAATTCCTGCAAAGAAAACTGCACTGAAAACATTCTTCTTCTCTTTAAGCAAGCTCAGGGAGGACCATTTATTTAAAAAAATGGAAAATCAATATAATTTTAATTTTAAGAAGTCAGAGCCAATGCCAAGCTGTCCTTTAAGGAAGCTTGATAAGAATTCATGACCCTTTTTTAAATTATTATTATTGTTATTCTTTTCCTTTGGTAAGAAAAGTAAAATTAAACCCAGCATTGATTTAATGATTCACCTCCAACTTTGTTTGGAGCTTGGAGAGTTTTGCTCATCGCTGTTACTTCAGAATCTTCACTTTATTTCTACAAAACCTGCTTGATCACCATGGATTTATTGACCTGCTGAAGGAACTTTCATGGAGCTCTTCCCTCCCTGGGAAATTGGGAAATAAATGTTTGCTGCAGTTGCTTGTGATGTAAAGAGTGACCATTTTGATGTGGGTTGGTGGATAAAACCACCCACTGTGACTCCAAGTGCCTTGTGGGGCACCTAAAGAGGGGATGGCAAAGAATTTTGGCATAAAATCATAGAATCATAGAATGGATTGGGTTGGAAAAGACCTCCGAGATCATCAAGTCCAACCCTTGGG
>VWZD01004179.1:15219-28272 GCA_013396695.1 Sakesphorus luctuosus | reverse complement strand
AATACCTCCCATATTATTATTATTATTATTATTATTATTATTATTATTATTATTATTATTATTATTATTATTATTATTATTATTATTATTATTATTCCAAAAACTTCCTGAAGGAAATATTTATTCCCATAGTTATTTTCTCTATCCTAAAATAATGTCCTTTTTGCAGAGGAGTTGCAGGAATGTTGACCTGGGGCAACCCTTGGGAGCTGCAGGAGGAACACACACCCCTCTGTGCTGGCTGGGCTGTGTCTCCAGACTCTGGGGTGTCCATTGGGGATCAACTGACTCTGGAATTTGTCAGAGCAGGCAGATTTTTGCAGCCCTTGGTGTGATGTCATGGTATAGATTTTAAGGCTGTCAGCCCTTTCGGTGCAATTCAATCCAGGCTGGTCGAAAGGAGCCAGAGGAAATCCATGGGAGCAGTTTCCAGCTGTCACCTCTGATTTGCTGAGCCTGGAGTGCTGTGGAACAGTGGGGTGGCCCCTGGAAAAGCTGCTGGGAAAGCTCTCCAAGGTCTCCAGCAAAAAACAAAAAAACCACCCTGCAGCCCCTGGGAGGAGGCAGCAGAGCCAGAGAGCAGCTCCCACCTCCAGTTTGAGGAGTTTGATGGGATTGGGACCTCCCTACACACAGGGCGATAAGGACTGGAGAGAGACTGGAAAGCCCCTTTAGAGAGTCACTGAATGGGTTGGGTTGGAAGGGACCTTAAAGCCCACCCAGTGCCACCCCTGCCATGGGCAGGGACACCTCCCACCAGCCCAGGGTGCTCCAAGCCCTGTCCAACCTGGCCTGGGACACTCCCAGGGATGGGGCAGCCACAGCTGCTCTGCCCACCCTGTGCCAGGGCCTGCCCACCCTCCCAGCCACCAATTCCTTTCCAATATCCCACCTATCCCTGCCCTCTGGCACTTTGAAGCCATTCCCCTTGTCCTGTCCCTCCATCCCTTGTCCCCAGTCCCTCTACAGTCTCCTGGAGCCCCTTTGGGCACTGGAAGGGGCTCTCAGGTCTCCCTGGATCCTTCTCTTCTCCAGGTGAACCCCCCCAGCTCTCCCAGCCTGTCCCAGAGCAGAGGGGTTCCAGCCCTGGGATCAGTTCTGGACTTGTCCCAACAGGTTTGCATCTTCCTTGTGTTCTCCTTTGCCCACTCTTGTGGTGGTTGGAACATTCTGTGTCTGTTTTCACTCTCTTTCATCCCTTTTCCATTAAATCCAAGAGTTTCTAAATTTGTGGATCCAACCTTCAGGCAGGTCCCAAACAATAATGGGCATCACTCTGGTCCAGGGACCTGACACTGTTTCCACCACCCTCAAGTTCTCCTTCATTTCACAACCACTAAGGATTGAATTCCCTACAAGTGCTACAAGAATTCTTCTTCCATAAGCACAGAACTCAGTGCCCATCCCTCCTGTTCCTTGCTGGAGAGGCCGTGGGATGCCAGGCTGCTCTGTGCCCATCAGTTCCAGCCTGGCACAGTTCACTATCCAACCTATAAACAACAAGACATTTATGCAACTGAGTGGCTGAGCAGTAATTCAGTCAATGGAAGTTCTGCTGCCCATCAGGAGCTACTTCATCTCTTGGACTGTCATCTAAAGACCTCCCCAAAGGACCTTGATTGGATTTACCTGCACATCTTCCATCATTCAGTGCCACCTCTGTGTGTGGTGGAATGTGGAGGTGAAGAGTAAACCTTGAACTGCTCCCCAAATGAACTGCTCTGCTGCCTGAGTGGGATTTAAGGAAGTTTTACCTTGGATTTGGAGAAGGCCAAGCCTGAAGCCCTTAAATAGCACCATTGTGAGGGCAGAGGTGCCATGATACAGCATTCCCAGGGTCAGGGAATAACTTCCATCAGGCCAAATAATTTGGGAAACTAAAAAAAAAAAAAAAGATAAATTGGAGGTTGTACAAAATGTCTTTTAGGTCTGACAAAGAGATGAGTCAAAGCAGGTTGGACTTGGTGGTCTTAGAGGAGTTTTCCAACCTGAAGGATTCTGTGAGTTCAAGTCCAAGCAGGGAATGACAACTCTGCGTGCAACCAAAGTGCCACAGCCTGGGAGAGAATCTCCTGCCCTCAAATGGGTAGACACCAACCCCTGCCTTGAACCCACCAAGTGGAGCATCTTCAAGTATTAATTTTATCTTCCAACTTTCTGTCTTTTAAAGCTCCAGGTCTTCTCTGAGGATCAATCAGAGCTGAAGCAGGGAATGTTTTCTTGGAAGGTCTTTCTGACCCTCTGTGGAAGTTCTGCAATGAAGTGGCCACTTGGCTTCACTCAGGTCTTCTCCATGGGAATAATTGGTGTATAAGGCAAAACCCCACCACTTTGGGGTGTTTATGTAAGAACCAGCAACTCAGGAGTGTTTGCTGCCAGGAGAAATTAATTTTAAGGCTTTATTTTCTTGAACAAAAGCTGTTTCAAGCTTTGATGTCCCATGGGAATTTCATGCATTACCCACCCAATTTCAGAGGAAGGTTTTTATCCCAAAGTTTCTCCACCAACACAGAGGGTGGAAATGGCCCTGACAAGAATCGAAAGCTCAAGTGACCTCCTTGGTCTAGATTTCCATCAGCAACCCCCCACACATCCCAGTCCTAATTCCCAGAGCAGGAGCATGTCAGGACAAGCTGTGGTCTGGCCAGGAAAAAAAAAAAGGAAAGAATCCTTTTTTTCCCCTCCCAGAAGATCAGAGCTCACACAGAGAGCTCCTGAGCCTGAGAGAAACAACACAGACATCTCAACGTGGAGATTTGGCCAGAAAACTTCAATGACCTCCAGGATTTCACTTCCTATCCCCCAGACAGATCTGGGGCTCCTATGAAGGTTGTTTTTTGGCCAAATGTGGGTTAACAAAATGGGCTTTTCCCATTTCACATGTCGAATGCGATGTTGCTTGTGGCAGGAGGGCTCTACATAAATTTTTGTCCTCAAAATCTGACATGGCCATCACCAAAACACCCCTCTGAAGGTGCAAAACTCTGCTCAGGTGTGCGTAAATCAGAAAACTCACACTATTCCTCACACAGATACTGGTGGATCAAAAGGCAGAGCAAAGCTCTTCTGAGGATCTGACACAGAACCTTCAAGATGCTTCAATCTTTTTTTTTTTTTAGGGGAAATTCAGCAGAAAAGCAGCAGCACTGTGGCTTTTTTAATTATTATTTTTTTAAACGATCTCCAGCAAAACCACAGAACAGAAAAATGGAATATTGTGAGCAGCCCACACAATTACTCCTGATAGATAAGGGTATTAAAAATTAAACATAAATTATTGGAGGCATTACAGCACTGGCAGGGGATGAAAAAAGGGGCTTCATATCCCTGAAAGGTTTAGCCAAATGCCTCAAAGTTTGGCTCAAGAGAAAAGAGAGCAGCTGGATAAATGGGAAGCATTTATTGTTTGAAATATGGATTTTAACACAGCACAGCAAAGCCCCAAAGCTTCAGTCTGCTCAGAGCGGGCAAAAGAAGGTGGATCTTGGAGACTGAAGGAGTCAGGAGATGCTCTTTGCCAGGAGAGGCAGGAGAATTAGGAAAGGAGTCTCCTTGGAGCCACTCCATGTCCTTAAAGGAGGGATCTTCCTCTCTTTTCCAGGAGAGGCAGGAGAATTAGGAAAGGAGTCTCCAAAGACCACTCCATGTGTTTGGAGAAGGAATATTCAACTCTTCTCCAGGAGAGGCAGGAGAATGAGGAAAGGAGTCTCCTTGGAGCCACTCCATGTCTTTGGAGGAGGAATCTTCCCCTCTTTTCCAGGGCTCCATGAAGTCCTGCCCAGCTGGTTCATGGACATGCTGATGGTCTTGGCAGTTCCCATTCTTCTCCTGAGGGCATCCAGGGGGCACACTCAGAGGAAAAAACCCTGGAGGGGGAGGAAAGCAAAGCTCCTTTCAGCAGGCCAGGCTGAGCCACAGCTTGCCCAGGGTGGCTGAGGGCTCTGCAGGGGACACACGGTTTTCCACAGGTTTAGACAGCTCTGATTTACAAAACCTTGGGGGTTTTCCACACCTTTAAGGACAGAGGTTTTAGGAAGGGCTGATTCCTCCCTGCATTTGGCACTGCAGCTTTTTAACAGTTTAAAGGTAAACCAGCAGGAGAAATGAACCCAACACAAAAGAGATTATAAGTCAGAGTTACAATTTAATAACAATGTTACAACAAATGCAATGGCACAAAGAGAAATTGGGTTGAACCCCCAAACCCCAGCAGTGTAACCCAGCCCCCTGGGGCACAAACACAGTGGGGTTTGGTGGCCCCTGTGCTGAGCCCCACGTGGTTCCCCCGAGTCCAAAGGAAAAGGAAGGGAAAAACCTGTTGGTGCAGATGATGGCACAGTCTGGAGGAGAGTGGTGGGCTCCTCCTGTCCAGGTTCTGCTCCTCCTCTGGATCCACTGAGTGGTTCCTCAAGTCCCCAGACCCCCAGATTCTCTCCCCTCAGGTGCAGGTGGGCCCACCCGGTGCCTCCCCCAGGCAGGGAGTTCCAGACTGGGGGATGTGACTCTGGGAGTCAGGGGGGATTTTGGAATCCTTGCTGGCCCCTGAGCAGAGCTGAGCCCTCAGGTGGCTGTGGAGGTGCCAAGGAGTCCCTGGAGGGGAGTTCTCCCAGCTCCTCTGCCAGGCTTCTTTCCCAGCCAGCTCCCAGGGTGAGGGCTCAGCTGTGCCCTGGGCAGCTGCTGCCAATGGGCCATTGGGAAGAGTTGGTGGGCAATGAATGGAGGGTGGAGAATGCACAGCTTTGGTCACACCCACCCAGGGATAAACTGGTCCCAGCTTGCTGAACTGGGACAGCAGCTTTCAGCAGATATTTGATTTTTTTTTTCCTCTATAGCATTTTTCAGGTTTGAATATCCAGTAGGGGCTGATTTCCTGTAATTTCACTTCCAGCTCCAACATCAGGAACCAACTTAGGATTTAAAATTCATTAAAAGCTGCAAATTCCTCGCCAAGCCTCCAGCTGAGCTTGGCCTGTGACAACAGTGAGACTCTAAGAATATTGCTGGGTAGCCCTGAGCACTCTGAGTTGGTCACTGGAATGAGAAAAGGCACAACTTCTGTCCCCAAAATCCCTGCTCGACAGGAATTCCAAGGAGGATTTAGCAGAAGCTGCTGAGTAGGGAAGGAAAAACAGTGAGGAGAGAGAGGGAAAAGAGTTAATTGAAGAATTTCAGAATTCTCAGGGTTTCCAAGTCCTTCAATGTTCAGAGCATTTAAATGATTGCAAATCTGAAAGTTATTCATAATAAAACAACAAATAAAATCAGGATCAAGTGGTACTTAATATTAAATCTTTAGTACTTAATATTTAATCTTTGGTATTTTTATAGCATTAAAAAATTATCCCTTCAAATGGAGGGGCGAGAATGTAAGAACACAATTATTAAATTAATCTCTTCTTTTTATTGGTTTTCTCAGGCAAGAGTTAACTTTTGCTGTGGCTTTTCACAGATCCTTGCCCAGTTTTCTAGACCAAAGGTTGGTGGGGAATATAGTGTCGATAACAGTTCCAAAGTAGGAAATTAAATACCTTTCCACTTGTCTGCAGGACCAAAATTAGGAGTTTTTTTATCTCCAAGCTATTGGGTGATTTTTATTTTTGATGATCATGATGATGATGGTGATGAAGAAGGTTTCATAGAGAAGTGAGAGGCTGTGAAAACCAGAGGTACATTCACAAATTGTCCAAATGCAGTGATTGGGGCTCTGGGGCTTGGGTTTTCCCCATGAACATCCCTTTTTTCCCACTCCTGCTCCAGGCAAGTGGATTCCTGAAGTGCTCAGCCCAGTGGGTTGTGCTGCTCTCCAGCTTTGCTCTCCTGGTGTCATCACCAGCACCACCATCAGGTGAGGATCAGCCACAGGAGCTGCCATTCACGTGGTGTGTGGACATTTCTCCATCAAGGAACTCACTTGTTCCATTGTGTCATTTGTTTCTTGTCCCTTGTCCTGTTACTCACAAGATGTGAATCAAAGGGGAAAAAAAAGAGATGTGAGATGCGTCTCATCTTTCAGAAACGCCGATTCCAAAGAGGGAAGCCCAGGGAATAGCCCTGAGGAATTTCATCCTGAGATGTGTTTTATCTGTAGAGGAAATGAAGCTGATGAAGGATCTGTGAGAAATTTGTTGTAACACCAAGAGAAAAACTCCTTCCATGGCAGGAGGTGCAATACTGAGATAAGAGAAACTCCCTCAGGAGCTCCAGACAGCTCTTAGTCACTGAATGCCAGGGAGAAACCTCTCTGTGCCCAGCTGGGCATGACTCAAGTCTGCCTTTGCCAAGCCTGGCCTGTGGGCTAAAAGCTTTCATGTGGGCCAGAAACGCAGACAAAACCAGTCCAAAGCCAGAGAATCACAGAATGGATTGATGTTGGAAAAGACCTNCCCCCAGCTCCCTCAGCCTCTCCCCACAGCACTTGTGCTCCACTCCCTTCTCCAGCCTCCTTGCTCTTCTCTGGCCCCTCCTGCTGGTGTCAGGTGGAAGGTCCAAAGGAGGTTCTCTCCAAAATCTACTGGTTTATAAACAAAAACCAAAAGCACAACACAAGGTACTTTATCAGCTACTCTGTCCTTTGATGAAGATCTGGGTCCTCATCCATTCTGTGAGCAGAAATGAAGAAGACCAGGAAGCGTTTATCCCTTTCTAGCGTACTTCAAACAAGGACTTCACCGACTCTTCTTGGCACTGATGGTCCTCTGACTTATCCCACAACTGCCCCAGCACCACCCTCTGAGAATGTATAAAAAATATCTCTGTCTCTGCTTTTAGGAATGACAGAACATCTGAAATTGGGAGGGTCCCCCAGGGACCATCCAGTGCCACCCTGGCCCTGCCCAGCACACCCCAACAGTCCCCCCCTGGCCCTGCCCAGCACACCCCAACACTCCCCCCTTTCCCCTTGCCCAAAGGCTCCTGCAGCTCTGGCAGCCTCGGGGCCATGCCCACTGCCTTGGGGAGCCTGGGCAGTGCCCACCACCCTCTGGGGGAAGAGCCTTTGGCTGAGATCCCCCCTGCCCCTGCCCTGGCACAGCTCCAGCCGTGCCCTGGGCCTGGCCCTGCTCTCAGGGCTCAGAGATGGAGCTGCCCCTCGGGAGGAGCTGCAGCCCTTGCTGAGCTCTGCCCTCAGTGCCCTCTTCAGGACACACTAACTGTGGGTAATTCAAGTCAGGAATTGCACCTCTTGCCCAGAGCTGGTGCTGGCACAAGGCAACAAGGAAATGTTGTGAATCCTCCTCCCTCCAGGCCATGTCTCAGATTAGAGCAAGACCAAAGGTACTGGGATTTGCTCCCTTCGTCCCCATGACCTCTCTCAGTCTTGCCATCCTGTCCAGGAGAAGTAGATTGTCCTATCTGTGTCTTTCCTCCTTCCAACATCTGCCTTTCTGCTGCCAGACACCCTCAGGTGATGCCCCACTCCATGTAAAGACCCCCCAGCACTGGGGGGAGGCTGTAGGAGGATAAGAACATGCCTCACACCCTCCATGCTAGTGGAGAAGACCTTGGCGACCCCTTTGCCACCATGTGACCCCCTAATTGCACTTTAGGAAGCTTTAGGAAGAAATTGTGAACCACCATGGAACAGACTTAATAAAACTCCTCTGTGTGATGTGATGAACAATTCAAACCAAGTTTGGGGAATTTTTCCACTTTCCCATTTTCTCAACAGAGGCTGCAAGACAACGAGCTGTTCCCACATTCCCACCTCAGCTCAGGACCTGGGAAGGATGGAAAGAAGAGCAGAGCAAGGAGTGAGAGTTAAATGAAAACCGGTGAGGTCATAAAATATTGATGATGGAGGGGGATCCGAGTAATGAGGCATCACACACAGGCGATGGAGTACTTAGCACTAAAACCCTCTCTGCTTCCTATCTGGTTACCATCTTATCACCCCGACACCCATTAGCAGCCCATAATAGTAACTAATCAGCTGTTGTGCCTGCCTTTATTTTCCTTGGAAAAGGTCTCCTTCCTTGGGTGTGCAACGACAGCGGGCACTGAGCAATGCGGGGCTGGAGGGGCTGGCAGCCAGATGGCACTTCACAGAGGGGTAGTGGGGTAGGATTGGGACAGCCAGAGCCTCTGTGGGTGCTGCGCCCATCACAGGGCTCAGAAGAATCCTCTGGTCCTCAGAGGGCACCTCCTGTTCTCAGGGATCAGCTGGAGCTTTGGGCAGCATCCAGGTCAGCACCGGGGTGGGCTTCTCATGCAGGGAAGGAGGGCACAGCACCAGGTTCAGCCCTGGGTCTGACTCATCTGATTCTCCTGGCCATGAAAAACTACGTAAAACGCATTTTTTGCATTAAAATTGGGATTATCTGACCCAGAGCAAGAGACTCCATAGGGCTGAGGTGCAGTATGATGGATTTCAGGAGGGATTTCTGCCTGGAAAGAGTGGGTAGGAACTGGCAGGGGCTGCCCAGGGAGGTTTGGAGTCCCCAGCCCTGGAGGTGCCCAAGGCAGGACTGGCCGTGGCACTGAGTGCTCTGGGCTGGGGGACAAGGTGGGCATGGGGCACAGGGTGGGCTGCAGGGGCTGGCAGGGCTTTTCCAAGGTGGGCATGGGGCACAGGGTGGGCTCCAGGGGCTGGCAAGGCTGTGCCAGCCTCAATGATTCCAAGATTCCAGGATTCCATTACTTCTATATGCTCGAAGTGTGACTCCACGTGGCCCTTTTAGCACACATCAGTAATGGTTTCCAGCTATAAAAGCAATCTGATGGTTTGTCTGGGATTTTATTTTGTGGTTGAAGGTCTGAGCTGCCTCACTGGGATGTGGGACCCGAGCTCTGTGGACACCCAGGATGTCCACAAGCTTCCTGTGTGTGATTGAGACTCGTCATTTCTTCTCTCTTTCATTTCCCCATCCATGAAACAGCAGCAAGAAGAGCTGCATAAATGAGTGACTTTGCCTCAGAAGCAACCTAGAAAGACAAGAAAGAAAAAAGACACTCCTGCTGAAGTTCACGGAATCATGGAATGTTTTAGGTTGGACCTTAAAGATCATCTCATTCCACACCCTGCCACAGGCAAGGACACCTCCCACCAGCCCAGGCTGCTCCAAGCCCTGTCCAACCTGGCCTGGGACACTCCCAGGGATGGGGCAGCCACAGCTGCTCTGCCCAACCTGTGCCAGGGCCTGCCCCCCCTCCCAGACACCAATTCCTTCCCAATAGCCCATCTCTCTGTCAGTATAAAGCCATTCCCCCTTTTCCTGCCACTTTTCAGCCAGGTCCTGACACACGGAAATAGCCTTCTTGAAAATGTTCTTCAGATGTTTCTTCTTGCAAGCTTCTGGATATTCCCAGGGGATCACAGTAGAGGAATTCCTGATCTCTTTTAGGACAAACAAATTCAGGAACAGCAGGGCCTTCAAGGTTGAAATGATTGTTTGCTGACAAGGCAATGACCTCCATGCACAGCATCCAAAGCTGCCCAGAGGAAATGAGATAATAGGCACAAAAATATGAGCTTCCAGTTTAAGCCTGAGGATGTGGTTTCATCATCTTCTTCTCTTCCAAATGGAGAAGGGAGCATTTTGTGTCATCCCAAGTATTGCCACAGACAGATTGTCAGATATTTTGCTGCGAGCATTCAAAACACTGATTGAGTCACTCTGGGACATCCTTTTCCCTTGTAATGTGAGGAAGTTCAGTATCTCAGGTTTCTGCTGTGCTTCTGCTCCGGTTTCACCATCTCTGAAGGGGCAAAAGAAGGAGGCTGAGAGGATTAACTCAATCACATGGTAATAACAGGACATGAACACTCACACCAAGGTGCAATTCCAGAAATAATGTGGTGCAGAGAGGCCCTTGGGAACATTCCTTTGCCTCTGTGGTGTAGCAGGAATTCTGACAATGATGCAAGTGGGATCATTGATGCAATTGGGATTCATTGATGCAAATGGGACCACTGAGGCAAATGGGACCATTGATGCAAATGGGATCATTGATGCAAGTGGGACCATTGATGCAAATAGGATCACTGATGTAAGTGGGACCATTGATGCAAATGGGATCATTGATGCAAGTGGGACCATTGATGCAAATGGGATCATTGATGCAAATGAGACCATTGATGCAAATGGGATCATTGATGCAAGTGGGACCATTGATGCAAATAGGATCACTGATGTAAGTGGGACCATTGATGCAAATGGGATCATTGATATAAATGGGACCATTGTTGCAAATGGAATTCATTGTGCAAGTGGGACCATTGATGCAAGTGGCATCATTGATGCCAGTGGGATTCCTTGAAATTCCTGTCCAGACTCCCTTTCCACTCAAGGAAACTCTACATTTTGAAGGCACAGCTCATCTGACCTCACAGCTCCTCTGTTTTAGGCATTTGGGCCCCTTGCTCACAGTGTCTTCCACCAACAGCCCTTGGTTGTCTCCACAGCCATCAGTGTTTGGGACACCAACCTCTGACCTTCCAGGCTTCTATACATGCTTAAAAACAAGGTGTCTTTAATGCTGTGAGACCCTCTCAGCACTCAGAGGGACCCCCTTGGCCTTCCCAAGCAGTTTTTTTTCAGCTCTGTGGATGGTTTGTATTTCCTTATGTACGGAAACATAAGAAGGGACTCCTTGTCTCCTGCCTGGACTCACTGCTGGTGTTTCACCTGAGGAACATCCAGGCTGGCCCAGGGGGTCAGAATTAATGCTCTTATATCATTTTATACACTGAAAAGCCAGACTCCTCAGCTGGCACATTGGTAAACCAAGACTTAAACCTGAGCCCTCCTTGCCAGGCTGATCCTGTCCTTCCCAGAGCAGGCAGCACCACCTCGAGGGGACAGAGGCAGCTGAAGTCCATCTACAAACCCCAACAGTCACACCAAATGCTGTTAAAATGTATGGGTCCTCTTTGTCTTCAATTATTAAATGGAGTAATTTATGACACCCGATCCCAATAACCTCTCTGTCCTCCCGGGCAGCCCCGAGGAAAGGAAGAGGGAAGGCAGAGAACGGTGGTATTGATCTTTGCTTCAGAGGGGTAAAAGGAGGATCAGGCTGGTTAACCCTTGGCTGCAGGAGAAAGTGGCTCCTCCGTGGTTTCCTTCCCCCCCAGAGGTCGCGTCCTTGGCTCACTCCCTGGGTCAGGTTTCCCTCTGACAAGTGGTAATTGATTCCTGGGGTAAGTGGGGGATGAGGTTTCAGTGAAAACAAATAGCACTTCACGGCTCTGACCTTTCCTCTTCGAGCTTTTGTTGTGGTTGGCTTGGGATGTGCAGCTTAAAGACTCCCAACCAGCGGGGTCTATCTCAGCTCTTCTGTCCCGAGTTTTCTGCCTGTAGTTAAAGCTGGCGATCCTGTGATCATCTCAGTTGGTTAAAACTTGCTTTTAACAATGCCAAGGTCATGGGTTCAATCCCCTCTATGGGGCATTGACTTAAGAGTTGGACTCGATGATCCTTGTGGGTCCCTTCCAACACAGAATAGTCTCTGATTCTGTGATTGCCTTTGGGTCTGCTGGAGGCCAGGGCTGCAAAGTTGGATTTTTTGGCCTCCTTTCCCATGGTTTTCCTCAAGACTTGAGGACATGGAGCAGCAGCCAGGACATTTTGCCAGCAGCCTCCCAGCTCAGGATTCCAGTGTCCAGCAGTGCTGTTGGGAGACAAAACATGCATTAAAATGCAAAGGCAGTTCTCAAACCAAGCCACCCAAGGAGGTGGCCAATCTACTCCCTCTTTTCTTGCAACAACCCTCCCCTTCTACCAGTAATCACATTTTGTACCTACTCAGGCCTTGTGCACTTGATTTCGTAGAATCATAAAATCACAGAATGAACTGGGTTGGAAGAGACCTCTGAGATCATCAAGTCCAACTCTTGATCCAATCCCACTGTGATCACCAGCCCATGGCACTCAGTGCCACATCCAGTCTCACCTTAAATACCTCCAGGGATGGTGAGTCCACCCCCTCTCTGGGCAGGCCATTCCAATGCCTGAGCACTCTCTCTGAAAAGAACTTCTTCCTGATTTCCAACCTAAACCTCCCCTGGCAGAGCTCAAGCCCCTGCCCTCTTGTTCTCCTACTGGTTGCCTGGGAGAAGAGACCAACCCACACCTGGCCACAACTTCCCTTCAGGATGTTCCAGACAGTGCTGAGGTCACCTCTCAGCCTCCTCTTCTCCAGCACAAACACCCCCAGCTCCCTCAGCCTCTCCCCACAGCACTTGTGCTCCACTCCCTTCTCCAGCCTCTCCTAGTTTCAAGCAGGACCCTGTTGCTCAGTGTGTCCTCCTGCAGCAGATCCACAGCTTGTCCCAGATCCCTGCTGGGAATTACCACTGGATCACAGGACAGTGATTTCAGTCCATGAGAAACACTCAAAGCCAAAGAGCAACCAGCACATTTACCCGGTTGGGAATCTTTCTCCTGCACAGAGAGGAAAGGAAAACAGCCTTGGGCGTTCTGCTCGAACACTTCCAGTCAGGGACAACATTTCTCAAAAGCAAAGCTCTTTACTTCCCAAAGCAAAGCTCTTTATTTACAAACACGTTGTTATTGCCAAAGTCAGCTCCTATTTTAAGGTGTTCTCAGCAGCACCAACCAAAATGTTGCAACCCCCTGTGTTTTGCCAACAGTATGTTTGCAAGGGGAAAAGTCTAATGATCTTTTTTCTTCTTTTTATTTTTTTTTCGTTTTATTTGCTTCTCTGAAGTGTCCTGAATTTCTGAGAGAGCCCTGTGGGTTCTGCTCTGCCTCCTACAATTTCTTCTGCTATCCCAGAGCAGCTGAAGTTCTCAAGTGGCACCAGCTCCTCCTTTGGCAGGGCTGCAAACAAGTCAGCTCTCTGCTCTCTCTCAGTGACATGAGAAGCCAGAGCCAGTCCAAATAAATTTGAGACCATCTCCATATGAGGCTTCCCAGCCCCTCAGCCAAAGATACACTCAGCCCTAGCCACGAGCGTGAGATCAACATGGGATGAGGTGGGGAACGATGATGTCCTGGTGCAGCAGGTGGGACCAGTTTATCCCTGTGTGGGTGTGACCAAAGCTGGGCATTCTCCACCCTCCATTCATTGCCCACCAACTCTTCCCAGTGGCCC
>VWZD01004176.1:0-32551 GCA_013396695.1 Sakesphorus luctuosus | reverse complement strand
AGTTCTAGACAGTGATGAGATCCTGCAGAGCCAACACCACTGGCCTTGTGGCTCCTGCACTGAGGGAACCCTTGGCAGCAGGAGGCACGAACAGAACTGAGGATGCTGCGAGCTTGAAGGTGTTTGTCTGCTTGTCCTGCCTTACATTAACTCGGCCCAAATACTGGAAGGCAGAACTTTAGGGCCTTACACACGAACCAAGGTTATACAAATAAACAATCAGTAATCACAAACATGCTGAAGGGATGTTGGTGTTTGAGCCAGCACACTGTATTCCCTTCCTCTGAGAAATACCTGTCAAGCAAATGAGTGCTAAAAATGTTTACAGTCCTCCACAAAAGTAGTACTGACCTTCTCATGCAGAAAAAGTCCTAGGTAGTTATTTGATCTTCACTCACATGGTTTTATCGTTAAAAAAAGACCTTTTGCCTTAATGCAGCTATCAAAATTTGAAGCTTGTTTTTCCCAAAGCAAATGGATGCTCAGCATCCAGAAGCAAGGGTGGTACGAGCAGCTCACTGAGAAGTGTTCTGTCTGCCCTGCTGCATCCAGGCCTGTTCTGTCTGTCCTGCTGCATCCAGGTCTGTTCTGTCTGCTCTGCTGCATCCAGGCCTGTTCTGTCTGTCCTGCTGCATCCAGGCCTGTTCTGTCTGTCCTGCTGCATCCAGGCCTGGATTTGCCCTGGGATTATCTCACTTGCACACAGAGGGAGCTGGAACTTCTAATGGTTTGTATCCCAACCAGTTTTATTTCATGTAATTTGTATTTTCCTCTGTTTCCTGCAGCACTGCTCTCCTATGCAAAACCTGGAGTTATCAAGTAAAGCAGACTCAGCACCAGCTTATTCCCAAATTGTGACAAACCAGCTCTTGGCATTCTAAGCTCAGCTCCTATCAAAGGTTTAGAGATGAAACCAAGTATCTGGAAATTCGCCAAAAGAGCTTCTGACACAAACCCTCTTTCCTGCAGATCTATATCCACTAACAGCAGTTTTACATTATTTTGAAATGACATTGTAACACCACTGGCAAACACAAGTGTCTTTCAGAGAGCCAGGAGAGGTTACTTTGACTCTGGCACCACCTACTGAACAGTGAGTAAAAGTGCCTGGACTGCAGGAGCGAGAAAAGATACAGTAATCGAGGAAATGCGCCTTGATTTCTTCTTGCAGTGTGAATATTTCTACTTTTTTCACCACGAAAACGGCCTTAACTTATATCCTTGAAAAATATTATCTTAGCTTCTGATTACTGTTGACATTCATCAGAGTGCAATGATATAATGTAACAGGATCTCTCCAGTCTGCAAGATAACCAGTACAAATAAACAAAAGTTCCTTGCACTGACTTTGCAAGCAATTCTTCACACAGACACCGAGGAGGAACAGGCCCCTTCAGTGTAACTGCCAGGAGTGTTCTCAGATGAGCAAAATCCATTAAAATATGAATGCAAAAATAAAACCTCACACGAAGGCTTAGTTTAGAAAACAATTGTCTTATTCTTGCTTTTCTAAGTATTTTGTTCTCCCTTTCTCCACAGAATATCTTCTCCATGCATTAACCAGGAAAGCATAAACGATAAGGAACTGTATTTTGTGATTAATATTTAAGGTGAAATTGTTTCTAAGTAAAAGCAGCAGCTTGCATCTGGTTTTTAAGGTTACTGAAGAGCACCAAAAGTGAGTTTCACAAATTTTTGCCACTAGTGAAAATCAATTATTCAAACAGCGAACAACATTTGTACTATACATATTTTTAAAACAGTATTAAAAATGGCTCCTAAACATTTTCAAAGTATAGGAGCTATTGGGAAAACTGGGAATTTTTTGCCTTTGTCTGTATGAATGTCCTGACCTCATTTAAAAGGGAAACAATCAAATGCATAAGGACAACTAGGGGTTACAGCAAATTTGGAAGATGAAGACAGAGGTTAGGAAGGAACAATAATAGGAACTGATGAGCTGTACCTGTGGGGAATGAACTGAGACAAGGAACAGTGCCCTAAGTCTGCTGGACATCCATAAGAGCAGAGCTGACATCTTTGCAGGGGCTGCTGATTAATGTCTGCCTTCAGCGTAACGTAAGATTTATTGCATTTTCCCTAAAGTGGGTAATTGAATAATCCCTCTAAAAAGCAATCATTTTCCCATGAAGTTCATAAAGTTAATACACTCCAAATCCCCACAGAGCAGCAAAGAGACAGCTACACGTCTACCTGTGGATATAAAGGGCCACAATTCATCATGCACAACCGTCGCTTCGTGGAGGTTTGTTATTACAGAGGTTCACAGGAAAGAACAAATAAATTCTTTTTAAATACTGCCCATGTACACCTATCAAGGCTGGCTGAATGAACAGTGATTCCTGATCTCCCACCTTTTTATATCATAGCAACTCCACTGGACTGCTGAATACAAATCTGGCTTTCTATGGACTGAAGTAAAATTGAAACTCAAAGTCACCTGATATAAAATCTGCTTGTTAGTCTTTCTGCACTGGCAGTATTTCCAGTTTCTGGGAAATGGGAGAACAACTTCCACATGCACTACTTGGGCTCTAGATATCAATGGGAAGGCAGGGAAAAGGAAATAAAGTTTCTATTGATTAGTGCTGTGTTTGGGGTTTACAGACCATGCCCTATAAAATGCACATAAGGTTCAGTCAGCCAAGGAACCAGCAGTGTATGGTCAGTAATCACTGTGCATGGGGGAGGATGGAATCCTGTGCTCCACAGGGCAAATCCCCAGCAGGATCCTGTCCAACCAGGAAAAGCAAAGTGTCCTCCCCTACTGGGCTGTACTCTCCTCATGTGTCCTACTTAAACTCCTTAAGTAAGTGTACAAAACTGTAGGTTAGACTAACAGACCAAAGATATGTCACTTCATTTATGCAAAAAGTAACTGGAAAAAAAAATTACGAGCAGCATTTGGACAAAGAGTGGCAATCAGAAATTCTGCCTCAGATGATTATAATAAAGAAATCTGAACCACAGTGTCTTTCAAAACAATACAGAGCAAGCTGCAATATCCTCAAATCTAGTAACACCAAACCTATCAAAATCCTCAAGTTTAATTACTTACAAAGTCTCCCCTTTGAAGCTTCAGCTGTTACCACATCTCTAGACATTCTTCCCTGGAGAAAGCATGAACAGATACTGGGTTTTGAGGAGAAGAAAATATCAAGTGCTTAGACTGCCACACTTGAGGACACAGGCTACAAGATTCTTAATATTGAGCCCTACAACAAAAGCAGGGAAACATTTCAACTGAAAAGTTGAACTCTGAACTACCTGCATTTTCTCTGCAGGCCCCAGGTAATAACACAGTTCAGAGGTGCAAAATTATTAACTCCAATCTGACCATGCCCATAACTATTCCAAATCCAGATCCAAGTATCATAACCTGGAAGATTCCAAAGTTATAAACACCAGTTTAGGACAAATTCAGTCCTGGTATTAGTGGATGCAACTTGGCAAAAGCCAATGAAATCACAAAGGATCTGCCAGGTTCTCAGACAGCTGGGAGTGATGCCACACATGGCTGTGTGGCACGTGCTAGGTAGCACCAAAAGAACAAAGTTTGTGTTGCTCTTGAGAAGCATCCACTGATTTATTTTGAATTCTTGGATACAAACCCATAACAAAATCAAATTCCATAAAAGGATGCTTTATAACAACTGAGTAAAACCAGAAAAGCAATAAACTGCAAAATGAGCTCAAGGAAAATGTCAATTCACAGAAGTCCAAGTATTTAAGCTGTACTGGAGAGAGACAAATGAAACCCAAAGAGCAGGAACGATGCTCTTCCACCAACCCTACACACTTAAACCAAAGAGCAGCAGCTCAAATTCTTCCCTAATGGGTCTGATAACAATTCCCAGCCCTTCTCCGTGTCCCACTGCCTGAGGAATTTCTGGAGCCCCATGCAGACTCAGCTCCTTGGTGAATGTAAACTGGAAAGTTCTGGAGTCACGTCCATCGTGCTGTGCATGGCCATGACAGAGCAGAGCTTGGAGTCCAGGCTTTCACAGTTTTTAATCTCTGGGTCCCACCTGGCCATGACAGAGCAGAGCTTGGAGTCCAGGCTTTCACAGTTTCCAGTCTCTGGGTCTCACCTGCCCATGACAACAGAGTGGCCTTGCTGGGGGGCGCAGCTCACACTTCCCACATCATCCTCCATGGATTACAGAGCTGAGAGAGCTGTGATTACTCTTTCACTAACAAAAGGATTCTCAGGCTGGATTGCAGTGACACAATGCATTGCAGACATTCTTCTGCTCTGAATTAATGCACGTGGGACCACTAATGCAGTACTTTTGACATAAGTGATCTGTTCTGATTGCACACTCCGTGGTGCATCGCTCCACCAGGAACACCAATGGAAACATTAGAATTCTCTATCCTTAGTTTTAACTTTCACTTTGAACCATCTGGCAACCTCAGCTGGGTATGAAGTAAATTACAGGCCTCCAATAAATTTTCAGGACACTCTCTACTACTTAGACTAGATAAAAAACACATTTAAAAAATATGATATAGACACTTAACATTTGAAAGCCACGTTATCACAACATACACAGTACGACAATGAAGGAGGGAGGGCACATTTCTGGTAATTAGAAAGAATTATGCTTCCATCCTTCAATCAGGATGGCACCACCCTGGGAATTCTGTGCTAAGAAAAAGGCCAGATGGGATGACATACTGGTCCAACAGCTCTTAGGGAGCAAGGGGGTTGGGGTTTGCTCCTATTAGAGTAGATTAATGGCATGAGAATGGCTATGAGAACCATGGGAATTGTTGGCTGAAGCAAAGTTACTCAATCTTGAAAGCAAGCAGGCAGTGTGGGCTGCCATGAAGCAGCCCTTGGTGTAGGGCACTACAGGAGTCAGTCCTTTTGTAATTGGTTTAAGAATTTACAGTTCTTATCTATGTTGTTCTGAAACATGATGAACATTGATTTGTGTTTCCATAAAAAGCCTGTTGTAATTCCTAACTCGACAGGAGAACTGCCTGGGTGAAGTGTTCTGCCACACACTCCAAGGCTGGCCGTGAGCTGGGCCTGACTGAGGGATCAGAATCTGTGATGCCAAATCTGCACTGTCCACTGAGCAACCAAAACACAGTCCTTGGTGTCCAGTTTAGGAGCTGGGGTAACACAGCACCTTACACAGCAGGTCCTGTCCACAGAGCATGGCAGATACTGACAGAAAGAACTGGAGAGGGGAAGTCCATGACCTGTAACCAAATTACAGAGGGGCCCCGTGGGGATCATACAATAAAAGAGGATGGAAGTTTGGAATGGCTCAAATATTTGGAGAGGTGAGGAGGGGGACTGAAAACTGGGAGTAATGCAAGATGGCAAATCTTGCCAAAATATTTATGTGTCTCTGACCTAGGCAGGTTAGATCTTCAGATGAGAATCTGTTTGCAACCAGGGGCAGCTAATAAAAAGTCAAATTTATGGCTTTCTCATCGTAAATGCTGCCCCAGATGTTCAACCACAAAGTACACAGGTTCACCCCCTAACCAAATGCAAGGAAGAAGATCAAAAAAACAACATCAGGGTATCCTTTTACTAGTAAAGGCAGAGTATTTGACTAAAGAGCAAACAGTATATATGGTATCTCAAGTGACTCCTTAAAACCCTTGCCATAAAATTATTGAGGATGTTAATATGAGAATTGCAATATGAAGACCAAAGACCACATTTTTTCACTCTTTTTCTTTACAGGGGAAGAAACAGAACAGGTCTGAAAGCCTGGACAGGACTGATACTGCTCCCAAAAGGTTATGAGAAGTTCATATAATAACATAGAACCCTTCAAACAAGGAATCTATAATCATACTGCTCTTTTATTTGATCAGTGTACTTCCACAGGGAATTTGATCTCCTCCAGCAATAAGCTGTTTTCTGAATTTCTGCACAAAGAACAGCACTGGAGTTACTGTACCTGTGACCCCAGTGCTGAGCACAGCACTCTGCTGCAATCCCTCACCTCACAGCTGACCTTGGGGCAGACCTTGCTGTATTATGCATAAACCTGACTAATCACTGTGCACCCCTCACATTGTACAGCCAAGAGTGTGCAGAGCTGTAACTGCTGAAATGCAAGATCTCCCCTGCTGTTTGCTAAGGCCAGAAAGCCTCAGCCTTAGCTGCAAATGCCTGTTGTCAGCTGCAGATAAGTTTCCTGCTATTATTCATAAAGTTCAGGGCTTGATGCATGGCTATGCTAATCCTCATGGTAATACAGCAATAAACTTGTAACCAGTGAAGGGAGATGGTCCCTGCAAACAGTGAAAGACTAGACTAGATTTGGGAATGCTTTTGTGGTCCCAACTTTCAATCTTTTTTAATATTCAGCAGCAGAGGTTTCTGTCTTTTTTAGTGCTGAGGCTTAAGACCTCTTCATTACATCTTACATACAATTCAGCCTCCCCTGCTATTGCTTATTAGACACATCAGAGAATTTCTGCTATTGAATTTTCAGAGATCATGGATAACACACAGATTAAGCACATCTTGCCTCCAGTAAATTTGTAGGGACACCATATGCCTGATTCTCCTAAATTGTTTTAGTGCCTTTGAGCTGACAATCTAATAAGAATGAAAGATGGCCTCTTACTCCATGTGAGAGACTTTAAGGGTGTATCTATGGGGGAAACAGCTTTGCAAGCACATAAAGGTTGCAAATTTTGGTTCTGCTTTGCAAAGGAGATGAACAGAAGTACTTGCCATTCACTGCAAAGAATTAGATGAGGTGCCTAAGATTTCTCAAGGCTAAGTTAGAAAATCAAATGACAGAAGGCTGAGCAAGGTGTGCAGGGAGGAAGGGATTACTCAGTCCTTTAACTTTGATTTCTTGGTTTTAATTTGCATCTCAGCTACTTTTCCCCATTTAATCACCTATGGCCCAGAAAACCATAGAAAGGGTTGTTATAGTTTCCCAACTAAGTGTTGATGATTTTATTCATTGTATAAATTTTTCATGGAAAATCAAAAAATCCCGTAATTCTTTGTCAACACTTCCTTTTACCCTTTTTCTTCTTTCCCTCCTGTTTCTGCCAGTACTAGAGGTAGATACAGTGCCAAAAGCTAAATTTTCCCAGGTAAATGAGGTTTTCTGGGATTTTGGTAGCAGATCTTTGCTTCTGGAGAGAAGTAATTTTATTATCATTATCCCTTTAAAAAAAGGAGGAGGTAAAGGGGATTTAGAGACAGCTGAAGCCTACAAAGGAGCTGAGATATAACCCTTGTGTTTAGGGTTATATAGTAGGAACCCGGCAGTCCACCACACTGGATTTACTCATAAAATGGGTTTTTCATTTAGTTACTGTTTCAGGCTCTCATTTAAACACCACTGCTGGGCCTGGCTTCAACAGCCCACGTTTCTGGATCAAAACTCACTTTTCTTCCTTGAAGAACACTGTTCTTTATTATTCTTTATTAGGCTAATGTAACAAATTTCACTTCCTTTCACATTCCACTTTTGCTGAAATGAAGTAGATGAGGAAAATACAGAAAATTCATCAGGAGTAATCTCATGCAGATGGAGGGAACCCAGATGCCTTTAGTGGAGCAGCTCTTTGTCAGTCAAAGGAGTGGACAGGACAGATGTGTTGTTTGTGGGTCAGTCAGGAAACCCTTGTGATCAGCAACTCCTGGATCTGGGAAAGGCCAGCCAGCTACAAACAATACACTGTGCTCCAGCACTCACAGTGCTCCATCTGGGAGAACAGGAGCATTCCTTGGCCAGCAGTAAGAAGGAACAATGTAAATAAGGTTATCATACATAAAAATCAGAGTACATGCCCTGGAGGACGGGGAGATTTCAGTTCAATAAATCAGCCAGGAAGATCTGGCAAAGTTCAGTGTCCAACTGGCTTAGAAATTTAACAAGAACACTCAGGGCAGCCATCTCTTTGAGAAGCTTAAGGAAAAACAGAGGGAGATTCAAGCCAATGTATTAAAACACTATGAAAGGGAAGTGAAAGCCATTAGTACAGAACTTGAAAGCAACACACTGCGACCCCCAGAGAGTACTCGAGCCAGGGTAAGTGTGGAGGAAAAGCAGAGAGTATCCAATGAGAGCTAACATAAATAACAGCAGAAAGTCTTGTGGAATACAGCAGGAGTCCAGCTTGTACTGAATTTCTGCATGGATGAAAATAAATGTCTCCATTTTCTGTAGTTCATGTGATACTCTATGTTGCATCTAATCAACAACATAATTGAAAAACTATTTGATAATAATAATTATTTGTATGACTGAGGGGACTACAAATTGCTGCCCCCAAACAGGGACAAATATGTAATACTACAAAAAAAAAAAAAGAAAAACAACTAGAATGAGCAATTATTTCAGCACATCATATACATCCCTGCTTTCAGTATTTCTGTGGACCTCATGACACAGCAGAAATGTCCAAGGCTGAAGCACAGTTCTGGGGTGCCTTTGCTAACTCACGGGGAGCTACTTCTAAACATGAAGCACAACTTAGAATAAAGAACAAGATGCTTGTCTGGAACTCTGTGGATTGAGCCAAGTTGACAGTAAAGCATTCAAGAACAGAAGCCAATGGAGAATGACAAAGCTTTCAGTCTGGACTAAAGGAGACATTGAATTTTCATGCTGAGAGATTATCCAAAGCTGTATAAGGAAAACAGGAGGCTCAAGCTCTGCCTGGGGAAATTGAAGTTGGAGAGCAGAAAAAAATTCTTTCCAGAGAGAGTGCTCAGGCATTGGAATGGGCTGCCCAGAGAGGGGGTGGATTCCCCATCCCTGGAGGTTTTTAACCTGAGCTTGGCTGTGGCACTGAGTGCCATGATCTGGTAAAGGGACTGGAGTTGGCCCAAGGGTTGGACTTGATGATCTCAGAGGTCTTTTCCAACCCAGTCGATTCTATGATTAAATCAGAGGCACAAAACCCTGCAGAGAAGGAGGCAGGAACTGGAGAGGATGTGCTGGTGCAATGTGAGGGAGTGAGCAGGAAGGCAGCAGCAGAACTGGGAGAAGACAGAGGCATGGCAGCCAGAGCAGACATGACCTCAGGCAGACAAGTGCTTGGATGTGTCACAGGGAATGAGCAGGAACATGGATCAGAGGGTCCTGGAGCGCCAGTCCCACTCAGTTCTGAGGCAGCTGCAACAGCCACCAACACAGGCTGGGCTCCAGTGAGCACAATGTGTAAGCACAGTGGAACAGCACAGTGCCATACAGCAAAATCATCTCTTATTGTCACTATTCCCAGGTATGGGACTGAGCCTTATGGTCCATCTGTGAGAGAACACAGCAACTGAAACTGTGTGTGAACACTAAGACCCTGGTTTGCAAAAAAAATCCCCCAAACCACATGGGTTAAAAAAATCTTTGTACATAGTTTAGTAAATTTTGTCACTCCAACTAAGCTCTGAGGCCTGGAAATAAACAGGTAAACACACCACTGATTGTCCCATAGGAAAATCCATCAGCAAGCCAGGCATCATTTTCTTCTACCCCCTTCTACAGATCATAAACTATTTACCACAGGGTGTATGGGGTCATGTTTATCCTGCATGCCACAGCCTAAAATATTTCCTTAATCTCTCACTCACTCTGCCTCCTTAGTGGTTGTTGTCTCTCCTTCTAGAAATTATTGTACATTTGCAAAAACAATAGAAGAGAACAGCCAACAGAAAAATTGGGAAGTTTCCTCCTCTCTAAAAGTACTTCAATGAGAATAAACTTGCTGTGGTTTGCTACTGCAGCTCGTGACAGTGCTCATTGTAGCATCTGAGGGATAGAAGTTGTTCTATAGGTTTAATCAACCAGTCTTAGCCATCAAAGCCATCCATATAAGGAAAGCTTAGAAAGATGCTACAGCATTCTGTAACTAGCAATACTAATGTTCTCTCATTATGCACACTCACCATCCTGTGTGATTATATAATTCAGAACATCATTTTCTTTGTTTGATTCTTCAGGACAAGCAAGATTAAACTATCACTGTCTACCTAGTATGTTCCACTGTTCTGGAACTAAACTCTTCCTAGCTCAGTTATGCTGACACAAGAGTTACTGAAAAAAAGAGCAGGGACATAAAGAAATTCAAATCCTGTTGTTTGCTACCCCTTGAGGAAACAATCAATACATAATTCTAATTCCACATCAAACACCTTCCCCCACAGCTCTGTCAGCGGCAGCACACTCATAAAAACATATCCTTTTTTCCTGGTGTCAGTTTTTGGCCAGAGTAACATTTCCATGAGCAGTGACAGCAACAAAATGACAGCAGCTCTCACACCCCGTGTAACCCTTACCAGTGTGGAAGATGCAGAAGAGACTTCCAAGAGCACAAGCTACAGAACAGATCCAACTTTGCACCTCACACTTAGCTAATCCAAGTCTAGGTTTTGATCCCAGAAAAACTGTGATTTCATGCACAAATGGTTGCCCAGAACAAATAAGCAACTTGCCCACAGCCAGGTCTGATGTGGGAGGCCCTCTCCAGAAAACTTCATGAATAATCCCAAAATGAACAGAAATATGGTTCCACTTACTTACCCACACTCTGGTGTTGTGTTTTTATAACATAAATAATTTAACTGCAGATGAAGTTTTAAGGAAGGAAGTAAAAACCATTAGGTGTCTATCAAGAATTATGGAAGAATGCAAAATATTTTGATCCCGGGATTAATTTCTTGTTAATTCATTTAAACATTTCAGTCTTTATCATTCCAGGCAAAGCCTACATTCCTAGGATATGTTTAAGAAAGATACTCCCATCAGATAAGTATTATCTGCCAAGACAGTACATTTTTCATTATTCTTTAGCATGCAAAAGAAATATTGGATTTCCATGAATGCATTGTTATATTCTTACTAACAACTGTGGTGGACAGCAAGTAATAACAGGGACAGGCCAGCACAGCAGTAAAATATGTGGACACATCAATTTCTATAAACCAGCACTGGGTTATTATTGCAGGGTTTGAGGTGCAGCCCTGCCAGCTGTCACAAAACACATAAACAGTTCATAAGCTGTAATAGTTCCTCAGACAGCTGCAAGGCCACAAGGAACCAACTTTTACTCCTCAAATGAAACGTGTTATTTAGTTCCAAAATGGACAGATATTTCAGAAAACATACACCAGAAATACAGAGGAAAAGCAAGACTTTTTTAAAAAGAGTTTTGAGTTTACAATCAGATAAAACTCAACTTCAAGTGCTTATTATCACCCACTACTCTCAAGAACCCCTCCAGTTTCCCATCTCCTCATCATTATGTTCTGCAGCAAATGAAGGCCCCTAAGAGTCACGGAATGAAAAAAAAATAACAAACACAGGAAAATCATAGAAATATTCAGACTATGCAACATAGCTGCTCAGAGTTGGTGTTTTCCTTTGCAAGAGCTTGTGCAAACATTCTGTTCTATTTCATAGCTGTGGGAGTTTGCATCCCCCACATCTCATTTTCAAAAAGAAACTCACACAAACCCTTATTCTCATAATAAACATCCCCAGCTACATCTCACCTAAATCTTCCATGGTGGTGAGTTTAATAAAAGTTGGATTTAGCACCGTCATTTGAACAGGAATTGTTAAACAGTTGCTTATAAGAATATTTTTTTTCATCTGCACTAAGAGAGGCACAGAATTGGGTGTCTTATGATACTTTGCATAACAATGGAAAATAAGGTATCTTCTAAAACCAGGTAACATGAAGGTCAGTTTAGTGATTCCAGTACAAACGCCCATCCTTTTGCAAGGAAAATAAAAGCTGTTTGCACCAACACCTTCTGTGTGCAGCATCAAATGGAACAGTTCAACACAATGTCCAGGAATGTTTTGTTTCCATGAACAAATTCTATTTTCTGGATAATACACATCAAAACACATCATCTGCAGTGTCCACCCATTGGTAGTGACACATTTGACAATGTTCCTCAGAGCAGTAAATATTCTTCAAATACTTGGATGAAGCCAAAGTTTACAGATGCCAACGTTCTGTTTTCAAATAATTAGAAGCGTGCTGAAACTTTTTTACTTGCTAACAACATTCCACCACTTGTGATTCCACCATGGTAATTAATAGCCAAAACAACCCAAGAACTATGAGCAGCTTGCTCCTTCAAAATTATCCTTAATGGAGTGCAGGGGAAAAAAAGAAATATTAAAAGTTTGTTAGCACTATTACCAAATTGAAATTACAAGTGCTTTAGAAGAGCTTATTTATGACAGTATGCACAGCACAGGGAAGAGTCCCATGCCACATACCACTGCTGAAAGGCTCGGACTCTGAGCACTGTGTCCTCTCTGAAGTTACAGCTCCTGCTTTTCAGCCTTTTCAGCACAGTACAAACCCCTCCACTGTGTTACTTTCAGCAGAGAAGCTGTAATGGAGCTCTGTCAAGGCTCCTTGCTGAGGTCTGTGCTGCCTTAGGCCAGTCTGGAAGGCCATCTGGAAATTACCACTGATTAATTAGCTGTGAGCCTGTGATGTCAGGAGGGCAGATGGGGGAACACAGGATTTCATTGCACCCCACCTTGCAAGAGCTACAGTCCAATACTCGATCCACGTCAAGGTCCAAGTCTCATTCCAGGAAGATTTAGAAAGGTTCAGACAAGATTTCCCCAGGAATTGTCTTTCCTCAGCTGCTTTTTCTCCCAGCTCTGTTCTCTGGAGTCAGCATTGGCTACCAGTGCTAACAAACATGATGTCTGAGAACCACGAGCAAAGGGAGCTCACAAGGGTGTTTTCAGCACTTGCAATTCACAGAACTGAGGCACAACCATCTTGGTTTTACATTTATCACTCCCAGATCTATTCCCAAGGGGAAAAGCTGCTGTGTTATAAACCTAAACTTTGTCTAACAGGGAAAAAGCATTTGATTGTCCTCCTGGCTCCTGTATTTATACCCCACATTCACTTGCACACAGCACACACACGTATTTACTGCCTGTGATTTTCTGGCCAAGTTATGGCAGCCCTTCACCAATAACCTGGAGTTACAAGCATCATAAGTACTAACAAACCGTTTTAGACTGACAAGGAGGGGAAAGATATTCAGCTTTATCTCCCCACTGAGCCTTTCACTTGCCTTCTCTCCATGCACTCTAAGTGGGAAGGACAAGATGAAGTTAATATTATTCTTATACAAAAAGCAAATTATTCTGTCATTCTCCCCTTAGTATTGTCAGCCACTTGAAAATTAAGACAGATCAGCAGCTTTGAGAAACAGCCTTTGTTGTGCAACCAGTATCATGGCATAACTGCTTTAGCTTAAGTCTCACTTGCTTCAGATTTATCACTGATGAAATATATAAGCATCATTGAAAACTGCACTTTCACAGGTTTTCCAAGAAACCTGGTCATAACTAAAGACTTACAATTAACTTAAGATCAAAAACATCAAATGGTGGCCAGCAGATGGCTGGTAAGACAATGATGTACAGTTAATGCTGAGACAGAATTCAAGGCAGTTCTTCAGTAAACATGTTTTCAAATACTTCATTGTACTTGGATTAAAATGGTATTTTGGTCCAGATTAAAACAGAAGGCTCAGTATCTGTTCATCACATCCTTTTTCTGTCTTTAAATTACTCAAAAGCCCCCATTTAGAAGCACCAAAAAAAGCTATCTGATGTCTGCCCCAGAAAATCCTACATTCCACACTGAAATCTGAAGAGAGTCAACCTCTGCCTATTTTACCCTGTCATGTTTGTCACTGCTGTGCAATTTTCAACTGGTCAAAAAGCACACTGAATAACTGTTTTAAATGAAATTTTAAATATTCCAGGAGCAGCCCAAGGGAAGATAAAACCACCTAGCAAAACCCTTCCAGCTCATCATTATTTTCCAAGTGGGCATACCTAGAGATCTTTTTTACTGGCAGGATAAACAACATTTAGACTCAAATCTGAATCCATGCATTGAAGTTCTTAAGCTTGTGATTTGTCCATTACACGGTGAGAAGTTCAAGGTTCCTGAGATCAGCTAATGGCAATATACATGTATGCAAAACCTTGTTCACTTCTCCCTCCTAGTCCTCTTTCCTCTTCTTCCTTCTCTAAACCCCTTCAGTGCCCACGTCTTGACACCCTGAGCTTCACAGGGTTATGCAGCTTTTTGATTTGCGAGGAGAGTTACAATAGTTAATTACAGAGCACAGTCTTCTGTGCCTCAAACATTTTGCATTTATAGGCTCGTGATATAGTCCAGAGCAAGAGGCTAACCCATATTTAATTTGCCCAACACGTTTCTGGTTAAAGTCCCATCAAATGGGTGCCTGGAATGCTTCGGATTCAGCTGGAAAAGCCACTTTGAAGGAGGCGTTTATTGGCACCATTTGCCTCAGCCCCAACAGGGGGGAGGCCCTGAGAGCCTGGGGAAAATCAGTGCTGGTTGGAACAGCCAAACGTGGCTACTCCCAATGGGATAGAGTGTCAATAACAGGTCAGAAACTGTGATTCAGGACTGATTTTACAGCGGGTATCACATTAAAGGAACGAGGCCATTCCTTCAGGCAGCCAGGCCTGTGCCCTGCAGTGCCCTGCCAGGGCTGTGCCCCATCATCCAGCTGTGCCCCATCATCCAGCTGTGCCCCACACCTACAGCAGCACAGCACAGGGCACACAACCCACCTGCCTGCACCCTCCCCATCCATTCCTTCTGCTGCCTGGAGAGACTCTGGCCAGTGTTTAATGCCGAAAATCTAACCTGTGTGTGGCTCTGACTGGAAAAGGCCCAATTAGAATATCATTAGCTCTTAGTCTTTTCAAGTGAAATATTCAGTAGTTGGTCCTGAGGAGCTTCTACATTAAAATGAGAAACAGTTTTAGCAGTATTGTGAAGGAACATGTTTGCAGCTGCAACTACAAATATTTCTCTGTCCTTGCAAATGCAAGCAAAAGTTCCTCTAGTTCAGGACAACCATTATTATCCTTTCCTGGTTATTTCATTGTCTCTAGAAATTTAATGGATATTGCTCTCAAAAGCATTGATTTTCAAATGCTTTGTGGAACTTCAGCTCCTCATTGTCAAACACCTCCAAAATTTAGCCTGAGCTTATGTCTTGAAGCTGAAGTTGCAGTGAAACCCTGACACAACTCCTTTCTGAAAACAGATTAGTTCATAAATCACTGAACACTGTCAAAAAAAAAAAAAAGCTACATTTTTGCATTTTTCCCTGTTGTAATCAGGTACAAGTCCACTAGTCCAACTGGACTTATTCCCAGCAATATTAAGTCTAAGTTTCATCAATCCTACATAAAACCCTAAATATGTGAAACTTACTTTCGACTCTGTCTTTTTCTTTTGAGGGACTTGTGTGGATTTTCTCTTTTTAATTTTATTTTGTTTTCCATCCTTATTCCCTTCACTCTTTGCCTCCTTTCCCATCTCCTTCTGTATTCTTTCCTTTTGCAGGTGTTTTATGTCCATTCAGTACGTCCTCATTGTCCCTTTTTCAAGACTTCAAAAATTATTTTTAATTATGGTAAACCCAAAAGAGTAGGACTTGAATCTCATGGTCAACATGGCATTTTGGAAGAAACCAGACTGTATACAGAAAAGATTGCAGGTGATATTTTTTTTACTGTTTTACTAGTCTCAAGAGGTCCTCTGGTCTGGTAGGGGAAACCACAGTGCTCCTGACGAAGAAGGTACAAAGTGTTTGGCCTCAGTGAAGAATAAGATGATGGAGTATTTGTCCTGTCCACTCCACAACAAACATTTCTCCTAAGCCTGACAATGCATTTGCATACATAGAATCAGAGAAAGGCTTGAACTGGAAGGGACCTCAAACATCACCCAGTTTCAACCCCCTTGCCATGGGCAGGGATGTCACCCACCGGATCAAGCTGCTCAGAGACCCATCCAGCCTGGCCTTGAACACTTCCAGGGATGGAGCCTCCACAACTTTTCTGGACAACCTGTTCCAGCGCCTCCCCACCCTTTGAGTAAAGAATTTCTTCCTGTCATCCAATCCAAATCTCTACTCTTTCAGTTTAAAACTGCTACCCCTTGACTATCGCTATCTGCCTGAGTAAAAAGTCTCTCCCCTTCTTTTTAGAAGCCCCCTTTAAGTACTGGAAGGCTGCAATGAGGTCTCCCTAGAGCCTTTTTTCCAGGCTGAACAACCCCAGTGGTCTCAGCCTTTGCAGGAAAGGTGCTCCACCTCTCAGCTCACCCTCACGCTCCCCTGCAAGCCCACACCTTTCTTGTGCTGAGGATCCTGAGGTGGATGCAGTGCTTCAGGTGGGGGTCTCACGAGGGTGGGGCAGAGGGGAAGAATTGCCTGCCACCCACTCCTCTTTTGATGCAGTGCAGGATTTATTTGACCTTCTGGGCTGTGAGCTGTCAGCTCATGTCCAGCTTTTCATCCCTGAGAACCCCCAGCTCCACAGGGCTGCTCTCAGGGAGCTCATCTCCCTCTGTGTACTTGTGTCTAGGACTGCCCTGATTCAGATGTAGCACCTTCCACTTGGACTTCATCAGGTTCTTGTGGGCCCACTTTTCCAGGTTCCTTCTGCGCTGTCATGTGCAAACTTGCTGAGGGTGCACTGGATCTCACAGTGTGTGTCACTGGTACAGGAAGTGTCCCAGGGGATGTTAACAGAGCCCCAGGGACTGGTGGGGCCTCTGAGCACCATTCCTGGGGCAACACTCCATTGGCAGCCCTGCGTCAGCACATCCCCCAGCTCTGCTCTGAGCTTCCACACAGGAGCTGGCTGGATTCAACCAAGAGCAGAGGAAAAGCCTCTTCATGCATATTTGGAAGTCCCAGGGAGAAGAATGCTAATCCCAAGTCTGTCATCCAGCACTGTTCCACAGACCTTGACGTGGCCTTTCTTCTCACACCACGCTTGTGTGCCCTGTCCTTTCTCTGCTTGTGAGTTGCAAACTAATTGTTAAATCTTTGTGGCAAATGTGTTCTCATTCAGTAGTAGGGACTGTTCTCAGTCTGTTGACCCTTTATGTACATTTCATATTCATCCTCATTCTCTTCTCTAAGCTGCCATGGGACTCCGAATCTCAGAGCTGGGGGGCTTGGTAAATTTTCCTCCCTGTCAGGATGAGGCAAACTTTGCAAAAACAATGCTGGTGTAAATACACACCAGACTTCAGTGTTACAATGCTCAGCTGGAAAGAGAGCTGGAAGTAAAAAATGGCTTAGTTTCACAAGTATGGTATCCTTCTCCTATCATACACAGAAAGAAAAAAAAAAAGTCCAAACTTGCTCCCTCGTTCTCCACTATGAGTGCATGTCCTGTGTGTTAAACACAGAGCCCTTATGGGACCACGATGTGATTTACACCATCACACAGTCAATACATTAAACAGTTTTTGGAGATGAGTTTTGCCATGTCCTTGGTGCAGTGCTTCCTGATGAGGTGTGCACAGCTCATTCCTCTCTGGGAATGCTCTTTGAACCACACGGTGGGGGTTGACAGAGAAAAAGAGACCAGTGAAACCCTCTGATTCTGGTAACAGCCAGGCTGGGGCGATGGAACTGAAAATGTGTGATGTCACATGGGGCCAAACACAGCAGGAAACCAAATGTGCCACATGAAAGGCTGAACTTCAGCAGGTGAAGCTCCTAACAGTCATATGACATTTCTGAAAAAATAACTTATCAATACAACCCATGTCAGTGTGAAACCATTTGTTTCCATGTCTCGTTTTTTAAAAATGTACCAATTTAAACAGAGGTTCCCACGCTTATGAGAAGAAGCTGCCAAGTTTCTACCTGGGATTAGGACATCTGACTAACAAATCCTTTCATAGCTATCCCTGAAACGCAGCTTTGTAGCTAATTTTACAGTTAAGTATCTCTAAATATGATATGAATACTTTCTCAAGTAAGCTACTAATCTAGCTAGTTATATTAAAATAGTTTGGAGTATATTGGAGGAAGGAGACAAACCATTAATAACTTTCAGCTATGTAAGATCAGAGTATACAGGTGGCTTCACAACTGGTACTTTAAATTATTAATGCCAAGAATCAGCAACAGCTTCTCAAGTTTTGAGTTTGATTTCAAATATATTCTTCTTTTATTTTTATTTTTTTAAATAGAAACAGGTAGCAGTGCTGGGCTCTGGTATTAATTACACATGGAAACATAAAACCTGAAGTAAACCTGGTAGCATATCAAGAATCCAGCTATTGTGAATTCATCTGGAATTCATTGGGCTACCCTTGGCCATAATAAATTCATGCTGTATTAGCAGTAACATCATATGTACACTAATAGATGTTCTACTGAGATCAGTATTATTTAATTGACTCAAAGGATTACTTTAAGATCAGTTTTCTTCTAACTGTATTTTTAACATAGCTTTTTCCTGAAGCATGGCTTCCCACAAGACAAAAAGATGACCTCAGAGGAAAAACATGCATAAGAAAATACACTAAATCTGGCATTTTAGGCAAGACAGGAGAAGCATTAGAATCACAGAGTCTCTCCCCCATGTAACATACACTGTGTTTATTTATAGTTTTCTCTGTGGGAATCAAAACACTCAGCTCTCCAAAAGTGAACACATGCAGATTAAAGAGAGGTAATAAGATGCATCTTAGTAAAAAGAACATCTCACTTAAACTGAAAAAATAGTGCAAACAATCTGTTTGTAAAGAAGTGCTGAGCAGTATCATCTGCACGTTTCTGCTTTGTCAGACACACTAAATAAAGACAAACAACATGCAGAAGACTTCACTGGTACCAGTTGCATGACAGGGATATGGTAAGCAATGGAAAAAATAACAGCTTGGGATGGAAAGGAAAGATGTTGTTAGCCAACAGTGTGCCCAGGTGGCCAAGAAGGCCAATGACATCCTGGCCTGGATCAAAAACAGCGTGGCCAGCAGGCCCAGGGCAGTGACCCTTCCCCTGGACTCTGCCTTGGGGAGGCCACACCTGGAGTGTTGTGTTGAGTTCTGGGCCCCTCAGTTCAGGAAAGAGATTGAGGTGCTGGAGCGGGTCCAGAGAAGAGCAACAAGGCTGGGGAAGGGACTGGAGCACAAGTGCTGTGGGGAGAGGCTGAGGGAGCTGGGGGTGTTTAGCCTGGAGAAGAGGAGGCTGAGAGGTGACCTCAGCACTGTCTAGAACTACCTGAAGGGAAGTTCTAGCCAGGTGGGGGTTGGTCTCTTCTCCCAGGCACTCAGCAATAGGACAAGGGGGCACGGGCTCAAGCTCTGCCAGGGGAAATTGAGGTTGGAGATCAGAAAAAACTTCTTTGCAGAGAGAGTGCTCAGGCATTGGAATGGGCTGCCCAGAGAGGGGGTGGATTCCCCATCCCTGGAGGTTTTTAAACTGAGCTTGGCTGTGGCACTGAGTGCCATGATCTGGTAAAGGGACTGGAGTTGGCCCAAGGGTTGGACTTGATGATCTCGGAGGTCTTTTCCAACCCAATCGATTCTATGGTTCTATGATTAGCTGTTTGCCGTGTCTTGTCAGCTGTACCAGAAACACTGATGTGACTGGTGTTACCCTTTGCAATTTGTGTCCTGTTCACACCTATGTTTGTATTTCCTTCCAGAGTTGGCTGCTAAGGTGAGCAGGATGGTCACACATCCAGGTTCAGACCCATTTAATATAATTAATATGCACTTCCAAGACTGATTAGAAAACAAACAGGTCTTCCTCAGTGTACTGGCTCAGTGTCACTGAATAAAGCACAAGAAGTAGAAATAGAGAATGGTAAGCTCACTGCTTCTCATGTTTTCATGCCAACCTCAGTCATGTCCTGAGTCAATGCTGTGCCAGAGCACCTCTGAAATGAGACCACAGACAAAGGGAGGCCTTGTCTCCTGACCAGCCACCAGCCAACTCAGTGTGTAGGTGCACAATTAAAAGCATATGGCAGGATTCTGTGGAAAAAAGTCTTGCAATTCCAACTTATATTTTTACCTATGTTCTTCCTCTAGAGATTCTGAAGGAAATAAGGCATTTCTGTTTTCCCTGTACTGTGAAAATAGACTGGATTTCTTCATTTTTACATCTAAAGAAAGAAAACACTCAGGGGAAGCAAAACAAACCAGAGGAGATAAAAAGAGGATACCTGGTTTGGACAATTCTGCTTTTCTGATATTCCACCTACGGACAGCAAGCCTTAGAAACCATCAACATTCCTTATGTCAAACAGCTGCACTTTCTTATCCTTTTATTTTGGATTATCATCCTCCCTGATTCCATCAATCTGCCCTAGAAACTACTCCTAGCAGAGCTCAGGGCTGTGATCGTAAAATAAATAGTCTAAAGACCTAAATCAGAATTTAGAAAAGCTGCTCTCTTAGGAAGCAGGAGTTACACACTCATGCATCATGTATATACTCATGACTGAGCCATCCCTGACAACAACTTTAAAGCTCTGCCAGACCCCTTCAAAAATTTGTATTAAAACAGTAGAGGTCAAAGAGATGTTATATTTCCACAGTTTTCAAGAACAGGGAGAAATCAAACTAATGTCCATGTGGGATGGTGTGTCTCAGTCATTGCTAGATGTCAGATAATTCACACAGGGGGTGTTATGAATGCCCTAAATGCAGACAAAGGTTGAAGGAGGTTTGCAGCTTAGCAGACCTCACTGGTTCCATTTCCATTCGTCCTGTGGATTTTCTAGCATCCATTTTCACATGTCTCATTTCTCTTTCCTTTTCTCTGTTCAGAGTATCTGGCAGCACTTCCAACAATGCAGTTCTTAATACTTCAGTATCACCTCTTTCACAGTGACTTTAATTTAAATAATCATAAAGGTACATCTGTCCTGTGAGGAAAGGCTGAGAGAGCTGGAACTGCTTAGCTTAGAGAACATCTCCATCCTTGGGGGTATTCAAAAACCACCTGGACATGGTCCTGGGAAATCTGCTCTACACGATCCTGCTTGGGTAGAGGGGGTTGGACAGGATGACCTCCTAATGTCCCTTCCAACATCAGCCATTCTGTGGGTCTGTATCTCCTTCAGAGTGCTGGAAATAGCAGGTGTTACGAATAAGCACATGTTGAATTACATGTGTAACCTTTTCCCTTCTATTACCTGAAAAGGCATCACAGAAAAAGGAAACTAAATCCACCAGAGCAACTGTGTATATATATATATATGTGTATATATATATATGTGTATATATATATATGTATATATAAAAGAGAAAGAGACACGGAGAGAGAGAGAGAACCTTTTTTGAGATAGAATAATGCAAATGCCTGTAACACAGTAAATACAAATGAGGAATATTTAAAACGTGAGCTGTTTCTATTTCACTTCCACACACCATGTAAATTTATCTTTCCTAGTTCCTTACATTATTCAAAACTTCATTTTACATTTTCCTCAGATATGGATAGATTCTGGTTCAATTATAAAATCTGCCCGTGAGTTGTTGCCAGTTTTAGTATATATATGATATAGATCTGGTTTTAGTTTAATTGACATTTTGCTTATTTAAAGCACAAAAACTGGCCACTGAGGAAACAGCACTCACTTCTAACAGGATCATGGAAATATTAGCAACAGCAGCCCATAAATCACTAAAAATAATTTTTAGATTCCCAGAGAATGAACAGTCAGTGTGTCAAACAGAACGGAGGTTTGATGGAGAAGGAATGGGTTTTTCTGGGAACAATTATTTTGCTTCACAAAAACGAGTCCAGTTATAAAGGGCAATCCTATTCCAAAATAAGCCTGATTTCCAGTGTTCCAGTTAATAATACAGTAAGCCAAATACAAGAATATTAATTCTCAGGTATATTAGTAAGGAACAGAACCTTTAACAAAAAAAAAGACTGATTCCATGAAATGTCATCTTAGTACTGATAAAGACACTGATAATTTCAAGCTACAAATCCCAAGAGGCAATAGGGGAGAGAGGCAGTTCTAATGTCACACTCCCAGACCATGCCCTTCTCCTCCACTCAGAGCTGAGGAGAGGGCTAAAACCAGAAAGGAAGAAAAGGGTCATAACAGGGTTGAGCAGGTACAGACACTGCTTGTTTTAAGAATCAAGAGTGATTTATCACAACAGGAATACTCTGTATGAAGAAAAACTGAGGGAGCACTACAGGGCTCAGTGTTTTGTTTCAGATTGGCTTTTATCCAAATCTGAGCATAGTAACTTGTGGTCATTATTAACTAATACTGAATAAAAATTGATCTGGGAGCCCTTTGCAAATTAGAACTAAACGAAGCTTTCCAAAATGCTTTTGAAATCACATCAAGAATTGAATTGTGAAGCTGAAAAGTGTGTCACTGCCTTCTCAGAAGGCCTGCAAAGGTGAGCACTGTCACTGCACACAAACAGAAGTTACTCCCTTGTCACAACAGCTCAGACACAGCTGCTCTGCATCCAGTAAAGTAGGTACAGTTGCTTTTTGTGAGCCTTTAACATACTAAAGGTTGGCTAAATCATCCTTAATCACCATTCATCATCTCAAGAGATGGGGCCCTTTAATTTCTAAATTCTTTGTCTCAAAATCCTGTGCAGTTGTGGTAGTTTCACATTTAGATTTGCCCATTCCAATTGAAAGTCAGTAATTTTCCAGTTCTAACTGTGCTCAGCAGCTGTAAAATTCAGTTTATACCAACCACACACACCAGAACAACTCCCTCAAGCAGAGATGGCTGATGAGCATTGCCAAACAAACACCACAACCTTTCACAAACCTGTGTTATTCATGATACCTGGACTACTGCAACCCCTTCTGGAAGCACATGAAATTGAAGAGCAGGGTCAGGGGTAAAAAAGAGGTAACATGACACAGCAGATCACAGCTAATGAGCCTGTGAGAGAAAACAATGTGCTTCCTGAGCTCTAACTTCTTGCTTACTCCTAAGTATTTTTCATGAACAGCTGACAGTGGAGATGGAAGTGATCTTCCATGTCCTCTACCATGTGCAGAGAATTTAGGCAGATTCTTTTTCCCTCTTTATGAGTAACAGTGCCATTTGCTTGGTAAATATAATGTATAATCGGAATGGGTAATGTGTAAAAACCTCCCACCAATACTGTTTTGTAGGTTTTTTAACACTGTTAAAAGTTCATACAAAGAAATGTGACTATCATTAATGTCATACGTGACTATGTCAAAGTATGTCAAATGTGACTATCATTAAGAAGAAATACTAGAACAGGTTCTCTGTCAGGAGTTTAATTCAGAGAAGGAGATCCCAGTCAGTTTCGATTTTGCCAGTACTGAAATCTTACACAAAGTGAAATTATGTGGAAAATAAAGTACTTGAAACACAAAATCATTTGTCAGCTGGGCTGTGGTTCTGGACTCTCTTTGCCAGGTTTGACCATTAAAGCTCAGTCTCTTCCTTTTCCCTGTCCTCAAGTGGATTTTCAATCCCCTTCAGTTCTGTGGCACAGTTTCAACAGATGGGATAAGGAAGCTCAGCCAAACTGGGTTAAAACTTGATGACAACACGTCCTCCCTGGACACGGGAGATGAGGGTTTGGATTCCTCATAAATGAAAATGTTACTGAATCTCAATCTTCTCAATGTTAGATGACTGTTCTCATGTCATGGTATATTAAATGAGTCTGGGCATCAACACTGGCACACCTCCACAAAACAGGACCCCTCTGTTCCTTACACTAAAGGATGCCAGTGAGCAAGGCATGTCCAAGGTGGAAGCTGCAGAAACACAATGTCCCTCAGCTTGCAGGACTTGCAAGAGTGACCTAAACCTTCAGGTAAGAGCCCACCCTTGGGCTACCTGTCCACTAAGGGTCAGATTCCAAGGAGGAACTTTCCTTGAGCAGTAATGCCATGTTTTCACTCCAATCAGATCTCAGGTAGAGGAGAGTGTAAGGAACAATTAGCATCAACCTGCTGCTCACATTCCCAAGCCACGTGGTTCCCATTTTTACACACCTAGCACTGTCACATCACGAGGTTGGGATGAGGCCATCCATTGGGCAGGAGACACAGGTAACTAGTGTGAATTTTCAGATATTGTTACACTCACTGCTAGTTTTTCTCCTAAAAATTTTGCCAGTGCTGACTAACACAGCAAGCAGTGAATAGCATGTCCTGCTGGGCTCATTGTGACCTAAAAAATGAAGTCATTTTATTCAAATTGTACTAACAAATCCTTTCTTCACTTGTCTTTCTAGCTACTTTACAAATGGCTCCGCTGTCCAGCCTTAAGAGATTTTTTTAAGGGCAACAATTATTTTTGTTTTAAATATTTCTAATGATAATAATGTGCTTTTCACAACATACTCACCTCTTCAGTCATCACAACTCTCTGGCACTGGGTAAATTGTACTGTGTCCCTTGGAACACAATTACCTGAACAAGTCCATCATGGTTATACATCAGAAGTGAGGTGAGTAGAAAGCAATCCCAAAACAATGCTCATCTAACAGGCTGCAATCACACAACAGGATCCTATCAAAGTCTGGGACTATCAAGGCATGTCTACCACACTATCCATCTTCTAAACCTTTCTGCTCCTCAGTTTCTGAAGACCCACTAAGTCTCTGCTGATAAATCTGTTTTAATGTTCTTTAGAAGGTCCATTTTGAATGTAAAGCTAATTTGCAGTGCACCATCTCAGTAAATCTAAGCTGCCTGAGAACTCCCTTTGCCATTAATTTATTAATAGAAAAATTTCAGATGTGACAGGAGCTAAAATGAACATTCATCATTCAAACTATCAAATTTCAGGCTGGAGGATTAAAGTACCAAAGGGGATTAAACTCTAAAGAGGTGGATTCAGTGGATTCCACATTACCTGTTACCACTGGAACACGAAATCATCCAGCACCAAGGAGTTCTCTGGGCACAAAAAGCTCATTCAGGTTCTTTTCCTTCAAATTCTGAATAAGGATTCCTACTTTCAATTGAAACATTTAAAAGTAACGGTTTACCTCTTAAAATGTCTTTAATGCAACAGCAACCACAGGTAAATGCCAAAACTAGGCATCAAGTATTTCCTTCATTGTGGAACAATGTTTTTCAAACTAGCAAAAGAAATGCCTTTAAAACTTGTCCTAAGCACGTAACAGTAAAACAAACTTGTACTTCAAGCCATAGAACTGAAAGGTTGCAGATAATGCGTGTGCCTGGTGCCATCTGCTGGTAGTTCAGAGGCAAAACCATCACAGTTTCATTTTTTTTCCTATGTAACCTTTAGAAAAGTGTCAAGTGTTCAAGGAAAGAGCAAAAAACAAGAAAAAGATACCATTTAATGTTATAGGGAAGGAGCTTTCAAAACTCTCAACATCCACAAATGCTATTTCACTGTACAAGGCAGCCACTATCTGGACTTTGAAGCTAAATGATATTCTGACACTGGCCTAAGTACAGAAACATCAGGGTTTTTTTCATTTGATAGAAGTAAGTAGTCACCTGAGTTAGTCTGATTTCAAAATGCATTCAGTACCACTGATAACTTTTAAAATGAAAAGAATTGTAAAAATTTCTACATGGTGTTCAAAACCAAAATCAGGAAATCCCTTTGAGAAGTCTACTCATCATATTAGATGTAATACTGCAGCTCATTGGCTCCTTTTAATAGCAATTTCTTTTCATGAATACTTCAAACTCAAGACCATTTTTCCCAGTTGCACCATTCTTTCACTACCTTTGGTGAAAGACCACAGTGTTGCTATTTGTAATGATATTCCATAGTTTATGTTTTAAAAAATAGCACTAGTCAATTTGAAAATAAGTGTTCTAGTGATTTGGACAGCTGATACAAGGTACTTGTACTTATCCTGTAGATGTTAATGCTACAAAGACTGTTCAAAATAAACTTGACCAGCAACATGAAAAAAAGTGAATAAAATGAGCTTGGTAGTAAAATGTCTGTCAAAAAGTGCAGTATTTTACACTAAATCCAGAGTTAATTCCAGATAATAATAAATCACCAAAGGAATGAGAGCTGTGAAGACACAATGGAAGGCAGTAAAGAAGCTCACACACAGCAAGGTGATTTTAAGATAGGAAACTGATTTGAAGAGTTAGAGGTTTTAAAAATAACTCCCACATAAAGGAGAAGTAATGGCACTTGGCTCTGCTGGCAGCCTATCCCACAGCCAGAAATCACTCAAAGTTGATTAAGATCTACCAGAAAAGACGAACCAGACGAAACTGGATTGGACTTGATGATCTCGGAGAGCTCTTCCAACCCAACTGATTCTATGATTGTATAAACTGGTTTTACTGAGGCTTGATATGACAATTTGTTAATATGACATGAGGGCTTTTGCAGCAAAGAGAACTTTCATTTTATGGCCTGTTTTGTTATTCTGGAAGGAGACACCCATCCACATCATCCTGAGGGTTAAAAATAAATAAATAATGGGAATAATCTCTACAAATGAGTTATGTCTTCTCATTCACTGAATCACTACAGAACTGTGATCTGGGCTGCCTTAAAGAAAACACAAAAGTGAAGGCATAGCAGTGACTTGGACTGTCCCAGGTTCACTGACAACTGCCATGGGAAAGCAATCATCAAATGCTGCAGAAAAGCCAAGCTAAATAGGGAACATTTCCTTTCACAGAAAGAGAATAAAAAAAAATTCTGTTGTAACATCAAGCTGTAATTGAGAAACAGAACAATGACTGAAGAGTTGTAAGAGACCTAAATTAGATCCAACTGGGATTTCACATTCCTTATGAAAATTAAGGTTTTAGCCTGAGATAATTTATTCAAGGACAGCCAGCTCCTGGTGTGCCAGAACATATAACTCAGCCTGTCATCGTGGTTCCTGCAAGTCCCTGGGAGCTGGTCAGGAAGCAGCCTGTCAGCCACACAATCCTAACCCAGCATCTCCCTGCTGCTCTCCCTGCAGGAGCCCCATGACCTTCCTCCTGGTGTGTAGCTGGACATTCCCTAAACACAAACTACAGGCACCACCATCACATGGAGTGGCCTGGTCAGTGACAAAAGGATGTCCCCACGTCCCCATCACACCTGGCTGGGCTATGGTCAAGTGACAACTGCAGTTTAGTTACAGCACAACCCAGCACGTGTTCCCCAGGTGCCTCTGTTGGGAGATTCTGGATGCACCTGGCAGAGAAGCTGAGTGATGCCAACCTAAACCAACTGAAGGAAATGAAAATACCTGTTGTGGATCTTAGAACTTTTAACAGAGAAATAAAAGATGAGACAAATGGAGAACGTGAAGGGAAAAGCAGCAAACGCACAAGACAAATAAACCTTCACACAAGTGAATTGTCAGTGGGGGGAAGGATGGGAACATCTTGATGACATGGGAAAGAAAATAGATGAAGAACATTCTACTTCAAGAAATGCAAAGTGTAAGAAAGAGAAAGACAGTACTTCATGGACTTAGAAGACCAAATTTATCAAAAATAATAAACTGGCCAAGGAAATATAATTTTTTAAAGTTCAAAGGGAAATATTTGGACTTTAGGAGAGGTATCGAAAACCAGTAATGCACTGTAAAAGGGAACTTATTTCCCTAAAGAGGCAGAAAAAATTAAAAGTGCAAAGGTGTTGGGTTTTCTGAGTGGGAGAGGGGAGCACATCAGGGGAGAAACCAGTGCTAACCACAGCACAGAACTGGGCATGGAGAACTGATCCAAAACAGGTGCAGGGCGTTTAGAATGTAAAGCGAACTACTGAGGATCACCACCACCACCACCTCTCAGTACCTGCCAGGTGGATCTTGGGAGAAGTAATGAAGATGCAATTAACTCTGTTGTTGATAAGCATATGCACCTGCTCACACCCACAACACACCTGCAAGTCATCCAAACTGAAACACAGGGAAATCAACTTGGTAGACCAAGAAGTACCTGGATTTCTTTCCTCCATTTGGTTTTAACAGTAAAACAGCTAGAGCAGAAATATGTTTAGTATTGATCAAAAGCTCTACTATTCTTGCCTGGCTTTCAAGCTCCTTTATTTATCAAAAAATGAGCAGCTTTCCAAAAATTAAAATAGATGAAAAGCCAAGCGGAGAAAAAAATAAAAAGGAGTGTTGGGACCATTTTGGATAACTGAGTAAGCACAGAATAACACAAAAGGTTTAAAGCAAAACAGCTGATATTCACAACTATCTAGCTCCTAAAAGCTGGGCTTTAGCTGAAAAATTCTTCCATTATCACAGGCTTTAAAACACACCACTCTTACTCAGAAAATATTTTATTCAGAAGATTCATGTATAACACAATCACTACTGATCAAGACCCAGAATAAAGTTTTTCTTGGTTAAATGAAATTATTCAGACCCTTTCAGAACTTCAACACATGCCTTCAGTACTGTACTATGTTTCAATCACACAGCATGAACCCTGAAGCAAATCATACTTCCTCCTGGAGCAAAAACTGGAACCCAGAGAAAGCCTTAACTTTTGACAAAGTGTTTTATTACAACAAAACAACCAATCACACCATATAGTTTTTATCCTCAATATAAATATTTCTGTCCTGAACAGGACTGCATTTTAAGCCTGTTTGATTCATTTCTTTCCAGGTTCTTTTGGGCATCTAACATACCTATGCCTTAGACGAGTGTCAGATAATGATTCAGAAAACACATTCAGGGAAAGATTTCATTTGATCCTCTTCTGTGTCCAAGAAATCCACTCAATATGCAGTTTCTTGGTTTCATTAATTGATTTAATCAGCTAATTAGCTGGCCACATAGTTACTATCCCAGCAGACTACTTAAATACTTCAACATTTATTTGTTGCTTTATTCAGTGTGTCTTACCTGTTCCCTTCTGGCAGAGCTCCCTCCGGTTGGTCCCCAGTGCTGGTCACAGCTCCTTTTGGTGTCCCTGAAACAGGATTTAAGTTATTTGACCAACCATAAATTTCCCTCCACCAAGGCAGCCCAAATGGCTCTTCACCCCTTTTTTTGGTGCCATTGTGGATTTCAGGAAAAAAACTGCGTTTCATCCTCCCTTCCCAGGTTCTCCCCGCCTGCCTTTTCACAGTGTTTGCAGAACGTAAAACTTATTTTAGATAATGAGTTACAGAGTGACCACCACCAAAAAAAAATCACCTATGAACGATCCGTTTGTTGAATTCAGTTCGCACCTGGGAAGTGTAACTTTTACGTTCAGCAGCGCTTTCGCACGGTCGAAGGTGCCGAAAGGACCCGACCCCGAACTGGCCTCGGCGTTCCCTTGGGCGCAGCTCCTCACCCATCTCAGCCGCTGAGAACCACGGCACAGCCTATCCCGAGGAATCCATCCCATTCCCGCAGTTTCCCGGCGGAGGGCGCTGTAGCTCCTCACCCCTCTCAGCCGCCGCGAATCCCGGCACAGCCTATCCCGAGGAATCCATCCCATTCCCGCAGTTTCCCGGTGGGGGGCGCTGCTGGGGGCGCTGCCGGGGCAGGCACGGAAGGGCAGGAAGGGAGGGCAGGAAGGGAGGGAAGGAAGGGGCGGGGCGGGCGGTTCGAACGGAACGGCGCGGCGGGCAGGGCAGCACAGGGCGGAAAGCGGCCATGGCTCAGCACCAGCTCGGCCGCGAGCACCAGGGCATCACCCNCTCGCCCTATCCTCTCCCTGTTCCTGTGCCTCCCGCAGCCTATGGGATCAACAGCATCCTGTACCAGCGCGGCATCTACCCCCCCGAGACCTTCACCCGCGTGCAGAAGTACGGGCTCACCCTCCTGGTCACCACCGACCCCGAGCTGACCAACTACCTGAACAACGTGACGGAGCAGATGAAAGGTGCGGGGGCGCTGCCGGGCCCGCCCCGCGGGGTCCGCTGATCCCTCTCGCTCTGTAAGTGACCGCTCGGCTTCTTGCAGAGTGGCTGTACAAGTGCATCGTGCAGCGCCTGGTGGTCGTCATCTCCAGCATCGAGAACAGCGAGGTCCTGGAGCGCTGGCAGTTCGACATCGAGTGTGACAAAACTGCAAAGGATGACAAGTGAGTAACAAACCCCTGCCCGAGGAGCTGTGCAGGCACAGGATCAATCACAGAATCATAGAATCGATTGCGTTGGACAAGACCTCCCAGATCATCAAGTCCAACCCTTGCGCCAACTCCAGTCCCTTTACCAGATCATGGCACTCAGTGCCACGGCCAATCTCACTTTAAAAACCTCCAGGGATGGGGAATCCACCCCCTCTCTGGGCAGCCCATTCCAATGCCTGAGCACTCTCTCTGGAAAGAATTTCTTTCTGATCTCCAACTTCAATTTCCCCTGGCAGAGCTTGAGCCTGTGCCCCCTTGTCCTGTTGTCCTGCCATGGGCCTACTTTCTTAGTTGTCATATGGTCAAATCATACACAATCCTCAGGGTTCGTTTTGGGGGTTTTTATGCATCATATCAAATACTGATTTTTAATCCTCAACAAAGCAAATAAAATCCTATACATTTTGATACATAACCCAAAGAATTGCTGCTTCCCTGCTGATATGCCAAAGTGTTCTCATCTCTTTTGGACAGAAAATAAATTTAACATTCTTTAAAAATACTGTGAGGCTTCACAAACAGTAAAGGGATACCAGCTATCACTTTTCTAAGCCTATCTACCTAGGGCTTAAAAGTGTCACCACTATAAAAATACTGTAGCAAACAGAGCTTAATAGAGAGAGCTGTATTTAAAAGAAACTGTTACCACAGTAGAAGTTTTCTTTCTTACCAGAGTTTTCTTATTTTCCCAGTGGACCGCGAGAAAAATCTCAGAAAGCAATTCAGGATGAAATTCGCTCTGTCATCAGACAAATAACTGCCACAGTAACCTTCCTGCCACTGCTGGAAACTGCTTGTGAGTATTCCAAGCTGCACTAAAGAAAACAAACACTTTTGGAAAATCTCAACAGCTTTTCCACTTCAGATACAGTGTGTTTCTGCTCATTTTCCAAGGCTTCTTAATTATTACATTTCACGTTGCTGAGACAGCACTTTGTTAGACTGAGCTCAGGACAGAACTCAGGGTGGCTTAACTCACTTAAAGAGACTTGTATGTGTGCTCTGAGGGATGCAGGTTTTCATGAATATGATTTATTTTGTGACTCAGCTGTGGACAGGCTCGTGTAACCACTGAGTTCATATGAAGTGTTACACAGAGTTCAGCTCCACAGCATTTTAAGGTGTTTAAAAGAATTCACAACACTCGAGAAAACTAAAGTGGCTTCGCATGAAAATAACCAGGACTTGTTTTCACGGGGTTTTTCACCTAACAAGTGTCAGTGTAATTTCTGAGCACACTGCTACATTTCGAGTTCTAGAAGATGCACTTTAACTTAAAACCTGTTGTTTGCTTATGCATGCGTTGCTGTTAGTTTGTTGCCATTTGCTCACAGGTGCCTTTGACCTGCTGATATACACGGATAAAGATCTGGCAGTGCCGGAGAAGTGGGAAGAGTCAGGACCACAATTCATTGCCAATTCGGAAGAGGTTCGCCTGCGTTCCTTCACCACCACAATCCACAAAGTCAACACCATGGTGGCTTACAAGAAGGATTCTGTTCCTTAGGATACAGAGGGGGTTGGGTGTGTGTATATATCCTGTCATCTTGTATAGTTTCTGTTCCTAGTGCAGCTAAGCCATGAACACACCATTACTGTTGCTCTTGCTGGAATATGAGACAAAAAGACAAGATGCTTGTGATAATGTGATATAACACTAGACTAAGCTGGCATCATGGTGATTAGTTCAAGTCTTACTTCACTCAAGGAGCTAAATTAATGGTGTGTTAAACTACTGCCTTCACTAGAAAACTGCCTAAATCTAGGATTAGCTGCTAGGATTGTGTTTAGTTCCTGTAATTTTGTATTTTAAGATTACTTTAAATTGCATTCTTTTAGAAGGCTTAAGTTCTCTCTGGCAACTAAAAAAAATTTATTCCTGCTGTGCCAGTTTTCATGTTAAAAGCCTGGGCTGTTCTATTACCAGAAATAACCACTCCAAAAAACCAACCAAACAATTTGTGTACCTTTTTATAGTAGAAGCAGCTGTTTATCAGAAAACTTTCAAAAACATGAAGCCTTGTAATTTAATGCCAGCCAGGCTCTAGTTCTGGGGATGGTGGTGTTCTGTCCATGTCTGTAGTTTCTGTCAAGCATTTTCTATGTTTATATTCTTGTTTTACAGAATAAAGCTTCAGATTTTAGTGTTTTCTAATTCAGAGTCTGCAGTACTTCATATTCAGATGGTTTTAGAAATGCTGAATCTTTGTAACTGTGATACAACACCCTAAAGGCATCCTACTTGTTTCCTCTGAGTCAAAACAAGTCTTATGCAGTCAATATGAAATATATTTATGGATTAATAGTTTGCCCCCATTTAAGTCTTCAAATAACAGTATAAATAGTCATGGTGACCTAATGATTAAGCACAGTGCTTTCCATATTTGTTGAACAGCACAGGACTTTTCATGTGTCCTTACCCATTTTCATACTTGAAGAAATGAGATATTTAAAAACTCTGTTCATGGAACTTTCAGGATCTTACATGTTTTTGTTCATTGCTTCACCCAACTCATTTCAGCCAGACTACTGAACTTTTCCCACTCTTTTACAGTGATGTAGGACTCTTTCTGTTAAGTAATGTCAGAAGTTTATTTAAAAAACATTGATTACATGTACTCCACCACTGTATTGCAACCCTTCTGGGATTTC
>VWZD01004174.1:0-12831 GCA_013396695.1 Sakesphorus luctuosus | reverse complement strand
GCTACAGGAAAAATACAGAATAAATAAAACTATGCAGTATAATTCCCTCTGCCATTTTTAGTCTGTGAGACTATACTGATTTTGTCATTCTAATGCATGTTTTATGACTGAAATTGCACTAAAAATGTCAGTTTGCTGCTTAATTCAGTGGTCCAAATTTACATAGTTTGGTGTGCCCATACAAGTAGACCTTGAGTAAAAGGATAATACTGCAGGAGGAAAGGGAGAAATCTAAAAGATGCATTTTGACAGCTTGCCAGTATTTTGACAGCAAGACCTTCAACGAAGAGTAAAACTCAAAATACTGNTGTGCTTTCATTTACAGACAAAGTTCCTGCAACTTTCAAGGTTTCCTTTAATGGGAATTGCTTGCAAAAGTGTTTGCACAGTGCTTTTGTATAAGGATAATTCTTCTAGCACTAGCAAAGACCCTGGCTGCACACAAGCACTGAATAACATGATAAAAAAGCGAGGTAGCTCTTTCACACCAATGATAATAAATAGCACCTAGATTAGGTAGCACTGAGAAGGAAGAAAAGGAGGGAAATGGATTTGCCTAACATTCAAAGCTGGGAAAAGTTTTTCCAGTATCAAAAGGAAAATTACAAACCTCCCTACTGATTGTGGTGAAAGTAAACCAAACATAGGCCATTTCTCAGATTGTGTCGGCACACATTGCTAAATACACGTATCTTCTTATTTCTAGACAGCTAATACTGAGATATTTCCAAACTGTTGCATGAACTCTAGGTTTCAAATATGCAGCTGACAGTAAAAGGCCTGTGTAGTTACACAGATCTGTCACAGGATGAGCCACTGAACTTCTGTGTCTGGGTATGTAATTCAGAACCTAGGCCTCTCCTCAGTCTTGCTCATGCACAAATACAGATGACTGTATGTATTGTGAGGGCTGAAGTACAGAAACTAATGTTTGCTTCTAAGTCAGACGTCCACATGGAAGAGAAATAAAAATCCATCACAGAAGCTTATAGTAGTCATGATTCTTAAATTTTAACACAAGGGCTCGTGCTGTTGCGTTCATTTTCTTCTGCTGGGATGGAGGTGGTGCATTAGCCAAAGACCGAAGCACTCATTGGGAAAAATCTATGGGACAGGTATTTGGCACATTCCTTCTTCATATCTCTTAGAATCTTACACAAACCGAGGGAATTTCTCAGTTCTTAATTACTAGAAGAATGTATTCAAAAATAAGTTTTAGTTGAGACACAGCTCACATTATTATTGTGAATAATTGGATTGTTTCAACTAGCACATCAGCTATTGTGAATGTGATATGACTGTTACTAGCTAACAAACAGTAATATGTGTTATTTTGAGGGCTTTATTTGCTTTTTTTTTTTATAATGACTGGAGGGATTGCACAGAATAACTGAAAAGAGCAAATTTTTCCAGTTGGATCCTTTGGTTCAATGACATCATTATTTCCTTTTTTCCACATTTTCCTTTTTATAGAACTTTTAAGCTTTCTTTTCAGAAAATAAGATGAAAGGGATTGCAGGAATACATTGTGACTCTTGTTTTATAGGCAGCTTGCTAGTAAACAAGACTATTAGATATCAAGTAATATGCATTTCTTTAAAAAAGAATACAATATTAAGTTTATCATTAATAAATTAATCTATATTAAAAGGACAGTGTTGCAGCAAATTGTTTATTTTCCTATGGTATTAGAAACTTCATGGTGCTAAAGTCAAGAAATCTCAAACCCTCACATAATATTCCATGAAGGCTCTAAGATACCACCATCTGAAGAGCCAAACCTTAACATGAATTAGAACAGAAATGATGATGAACCCTCCATGGGATACTGTTATACACAATGGCTATATTGTGAGAAATCTGACTGGTAAAGATTGTCTTACATAAAACATATTATATAAAGTAGCTCTTCACTTGCTGGCATACTTTCAGGACACCAAAAAGTTCTGCAAATCACCCAAAGTCTGGATGTGTCCCCATGTTTGAGTCTGTCTGTGCATGTAGCATGTGAAATTTTATATGCATTGATCAAAACTCCTAGAGCAGTTGAAAAAGCAATTGGTGAGGAAAAGAGGAACTTGCCTGATGAAAAATTTGGCAAATACTGGGTATTGCCAAATACTACTGCAGTTTTAGTATCTGCACAGAGCAATTAAGAATTTAACTTGTATATGAAAAAATTTGGGTAGCACCCTGTCTGAAATGGAATGGTAGTCTTCCTCCATGTGCTGATATGAAAGAGTTTGCCATTCTGTATATGATGATCAATGATTACTATTTTTTATTTTACTTTTTTTTATTGCCAATATAGTGAAATATGCAATAGGAATTACATTTTAGCCTGCAAGCACATCTTGTTGAGCTCACCTTTGCTTTACAGCTCAGAAGCTCTCAGCCCATCAATCACGAGGTGTCACTTCTAAGTCGTAAACCTGATTATACATATTAATATTTACTATTTTGCTATACTATACTCTTGCTTTTGCTATACTGGGAAAGAGCAGTGCCGTCTGTCAGTATGAGCTAACACCTCTTTAAAGCTGTAAACTGACAAGCAGCACACTGGCATTTTTACTAATTATTTTGCCAAGCTGATGACAACTAATCAATCTGAGCTGCAAGGTGGCTTGTCTGTACAATGGTGGCACTAGCTGCTTTCAGGCCCTGTTTTGTGGTTTTAGGAATTTTCTTTCTCACTTGCATCTGCTGAGTATAGCATACTTCTTGAATGCAGATTGATTCATTAATCTTCAAGGAAAAAAACTCAACTGTAACATCAGCCCCAAATCCTCCAGCTTTCAGATATTCTTTTACTTACTGCAAAACAACATCTTCAGTGGAAGATGCTGGGTCATTTGGAAATCCAGCCAAACATCCAGGTATATGAGTACCTACGTGTGTGTGTGTGTATGTACAATTCTTTCAATGTAATAGTACTTTTCAATACAGTATTTCAGTATAGTAGTGCTTTGTTGATACTTTGGTACTAATCCTGCCAGCATCTTGAAGATAAATCTCTTCAAGTGTGCATGATGTGATTTTTTTTTTCTTGAAATATAGGGAGTTTTCTGTGTATGGCTTTGGGATTTTATTTTTTTAACAAGTTTTACATTTTAGGAAATGGCCTGATTATCTATGACTACTGGAAAAAGGAACTGTTAGAAATTACAAACTTTTCACATTGAAAGTTATTACACCATTTGAGCTTGAAACACAGAAATTTTTTTCAGTGATCTGAGGTTCTTCCACTGCTCTCATACACACAGTCCATGAGACTAAAATTGTGAGTCACAAGCATGGATAGAGCCACTTGTGTGAAATGTCTTGAAACACTCTACTGTGAAAATACTAGCGTAGCTGATGTTTGGGTTCATGGGTTCAGAGATTTTTGGTCACTTTTAAACTTCTGTAAAGCTAGCACTGTATGATGAAATCCCTGTGATCTTTTTGAGCTGATCTGACATGATGTATCCCTAGCTGAAAATAAACTGATCCAATGTGCTAAAACCAAATTCCAGACTGTGCATTCTGTCAAGGCTATTTTTCCTTAAGTAGCTCTCTCAGACCTTAGTCAATTCTTTAAAAAATACATGTAGTACAATAGATAATAATGCATCTACTGATGTTAATTTGTAAAATTAACAAATGATAAATGACGAATTGGGAATATTCTCTATTGTTAACATCTAATCACCTGTACATGATAGGTTCAAGGAAAATCCACCACCAGATACTGTAAAAGCATACTTGAAAGTATCTGCAGATTTTTGTGTGTATGTGTATCTATAGATGCATATACAGTTATATGGATTATTATATATACTACACATTCATTTGTGTATGTATACAGAGTATTTATAGAGCCACATCTTCTCTGGTCGTGTTTTGGCCATATTTTCCCATCTTTCTATCTGTTTGAACCATTGATTCATTCTATAATATAAACTCCAAAATAATAGAAGTTTTTTAATCAAAAATGCTATAGATTTGACCATGGTGTTCTTTCTTAAGTTATGTGATTATACATGTACAATGTTTGTGGACAACTCCATCATGTTCCCTTTGGCTGCATGTATATATTTCTACACAACTCCTTTTGCCAAACCTGTTTGACTCCATAAGCTCTGGTTAAATTTTCCAACTGGATTTCAGTTGTAAAATTCGTGAAGAATAAGTTTCCGTGACAGCTGCTTTACATGTCAAGTATGATGTTTAGTTCTATGTGAAAGAAAGTACTGCAACAGCACCAACAGAGTACCTTGGTCTTCTCTGATGCACTCATTTCCTGCCACCTTGATTCCTCGTCATACTACAGTATACAAAAAGATTATGCCTGCACTGTGTATGGGGTTTGCCCGTGATGAATCCAAACATTTCAGCTATCACAAACGGAAAACCTCTCCAAACTCAGAGTGCATTGTAAAGTGTTTACTAAGCTTTAAAACCTAGCATAACAGGCATGATTAAATATACATCAGTGACAAACAAATAATTCTGTATGAAATAGCTCATAACTATTCTACAAGGTTACTGTTTGTTGCTGCTGCTTTCAGGGAAACTCAAAATGTTCACTATTTTTAATTTCAGAGTTTGTTGGAGTACCAGAACAGCCCAATTTAATGTTTGTTCAATTTGCCAGTTTTTTACAAAGCAGTGTTCTCTTTACTTGCAGTGGAATCCTGGAAAAGACTCTTGAGTATAATGACACTATTGTGCTTCAGGTGTGAAGGCACTGCTGAAAAAGCAGTTGATTATTTTGCTCTGTCGCAGCAGACAATTGTTTTGCTTTTTGGCTATACCGTAGTGATGAGTGACTGGTCTATTTTATGGTGTTCCATGTAAGAAACAAACCACCGATGACCAACTTTGTATGCTGTGGTTGCAGCAAGGTCTCTCCTCTGAAGACTGGTAGGGACATTTAGGCCAGGGGAAATATCCCAGCTGAGCTGAATGAGCTCCTGCAGCCCTAACACAGTTCTCCATCTGGATGATGTGATAAATGCCTTGCCCAAGCTCCTGCCACAAGTCAGAGTCAAATCTGCAGTTACCTTAATCTATACAAATGAAAACTAACACAGCTATTACACAGTGGGGAAAAAGTTAAAATACATTCTACTGCTATACCTTTGGTAAGTGGTAAGCAATGAGATACTGAGTGGAGTCTTCTGTCCATCAGCAATAAAGCAGCCTTTAAGCAGTATAATTAAATACACTTGATACAGCTGATATTATGTTCCTAAAGACTCCTTCAGCTTAAAAAATAGTGAGAATAAAAAGTACCACCACAAATGGGAGACCAGCAACCACATTGCACAGGAAGGCCTAGGCAACATTGTCTAAAAGCCCTGAAGAAGGTCAGATGACCTACATTTAGGCCAGTGATCTCAGATGTGTCTTCTAGAAAAAACACTGAGAGCTGAGAAAGGCTTCTGTAAATCTTGTGTACCTGACACCTCACTTTATCAGTTTTATACCACTACAGCTCTGTTGAAATTCCCTGGCCATAAGATAATTTTTATGTCCTTCTTTGTTAAAGTATTTAAGTTTACTTTTCAGCTTTTATGTCTAATCTGCCTATGGTGTCAACAGTTCTGACAAAACACAACGTATTGGAGAGCTTGCAATGGAGAGAGTCACAAGATCAATCACAAAGGAGAACAGACAGGATAAAGAGACAGGAATAGGGCATTAAATCTGCAGGCACCAAACACATCCCTCATCATACTGCTCATCCCTTTTTCCACTCATGTGTTTTTATTTTTGACTTGGAGTGGATGCCACATGTGGCTTTCTGTAAGCTGTCACCCATGCCTCTAGTAGAGACATCACAGCATCTCCCTAGGGGATAGATTTGCAGAGACAAGAAGGGCTTTTATTCTTGCAGGTCACATGAGGTCTGCTTGGAGAGCCAGATATTTGAGCAGAGACTGTGATTTTCTTGCACTCGCACCTCTTCCTGACCTCGCTACTGGGATAAGCATAAACCATCTCAGTTCACTGAGGTATGTTGGTACATGGCAATGCTTGCACTTAAAATGTCAGTGTCATCCCAAAAATGTTATTGCTGATTGAACACCACTGTAACAGGGCTTCTAGGGTGGTTATGTCTGAGAATTAGCTTGCTCATGGCCTACCTTTGCAACTTTAAAGCAAGCCTTAAAAAGCCAAGCAGACCATTGTTCACAACTTCAAACACACCATGAAGGCTCTCCATCTCCCTGTAAGCAGAGGTTCTCCTTTAGAGCATTATAACACTGTTTATAGTGTTAACAGTACTCCTATTTTGTGGGGTTGATATTGACACATTTAGCCATACAAAATATCTTCATTACTGACAGCTGCAAGTTACCTGCTACCACATTGTGCTGTGTTGGACTGTGTTATGAGTGCACTGCAGGGACAGGGAGAGATTATGAAATAACTCCAGCACCACTGTGGCTGCCCTGGAAGACAGAGCACAGCATCACAGGGATTCTAAGAGTGGGGGGGGTGTTTCAAAAGCTGTTGTATCAGGACATCCTTATCTCTTTTTCCTGTTTTTTCTTTTAACCGCAAAACTAGGCTCAGAATTTGATTTGGCAGCCACTCTAATACAGCAGTATAAGAATTTAAGCAAAGAAAAGATCTATCACTGTATCTGACTGATCTGTCTGCTTATGCTCAGTGACAAGTTCTCTCTTCATATAGAGCAGCAGGCTCTGTAACCAGTCACATATAAGTTGTCATAACACATCACAAGCTTGGCATTTTGAAACCCCAGAATACAAGGTAAAACATGCTGGGGTTTTACCTGAAAACAGCAGCCTTTTCTATTCTAATACTTTCTACCACAGTCACCCACACAAACATCCTTTCACTAGAAAATGTAATGGACATCTCTATCTTCCAAGATACATAAAAAGATGCAAAGCAAGGAAGTAATGAAAAGAAAACTTTCAAGATGAATTTTCTGTAATGTTTATTTGTTTTTCTTTTATGTATTTTTCTTCTCTCGGCTCAGGACTGATTAAGAAAGAAATTCCCCTTTGTTATATTACCTTTAAGATGTGAATTTGAAAATCTCAGTCTTGAGACAAAAATTCTGGTGTGTGAATTGATAGAAAAAGAGAGATAGTCATGAGAATAGTAGTATAGAGATTATAAGTAGCATTAGTTATCTTTGACTTCAATGAAAATTGGAAATACATTACTTGGTTTAAAAACTGGTTATATGGGTAAGACATACTTTAAACTTTATATGTTACATTGCTTTTCTATAGAACTGGAATTACTGAAAGGCTTGGACATGTCAGAAAACCAGTCCCAGGTATAGGTGCTGGCTCTCATTTAGAGACATTTGGTCAGACATTCTAGAAACAAGGTATTTCAAGGAGCTGCTGAAGAACATGTGAATTTTGTATGTTTTCATGTTGACTTAACCCATTAGTAACCATAGAAATAAGGATATGAAGTTGAAATACATAGAACTTCAGTTAAAATAATAAAATAAATAAGTAAAATAATTAAGTGTATTTTCAAGCCTTTTTATTGTTGACAAAAGCTATGGGGCACAAAGTGTACTTATTCTCCCTAGTATGAGAATATTGAAAACACTGTGTCAGTTTTATGTTTTCCTCTGAAAGTGTTAGTTCGAATAAGTTTCCAGGTCAGAAAGCTGATAGGAGATTTACAGAAAGACAAATTAATAAACAAGTTTATAAACTTTTAACTTTTTGATTAGACGTGTTCTGTTTTCTGTTGTGTGATGTGAATCTAATGGGATCTGCCCATGGCATTCAGTGTTGAACTATGAAGTAGAGACTATTAATGACATTGCATTTACTATGATGGTTCTCAAACTTTTTCTATCACTGTACCTAATATGTATTCAAATTTTTTTATGGATCACTATTCAGACATAGTAGTAAACTTTTAATTTAAAACTTTCTTTAATATCCTATGAATGAAAATAAACTTCTAGCCTCTTTGGAGCAGCTGCAGGCTGCTAAGCATGAGCCTCACAGACCACTCACCAATCAGTAGACTGCAGTCTGGGAACTACACTTTAATGAACTTATCTGATGATTTATTTTTTTTAAATACAATTTGCATATAAATAGCTAGGCTCAGGAAGTTTCCAAAACTGTAGTCCACTGGCTGAAAACCTTGTTTCATTTCCCGTAGAGATCACAAACTCCAAGTTGGACATGAAACACCTCTATCTGCTCAAGAGATAGTTGCTGCTTTCTGAATTTCCAATATGCAGGATTTCTGAAAATACCACTCTAGTTTAGCAGTCTGGGCATTGAGAGGGACTAATAAAAGCACACATCACAAAGTATGGTCTTAGTCAACTGGTATGGAAGCTAAGCAGTTCTTTGGTATTAGAAAATTCAGGTGTCAGTATAACAGACGCTTTGAAACTATCCAATATATTAATTATGCAGGGTGTATTGTTCTGGATCCCTGATTTGCTAGGCCTGAAATGGCATTTGTTGTAGTGATGGTCTGGGCTACCAGTGTATCAAGGAGAATATACTCTTGCAATGACTTATTTTCTTCATGAGAGGTGAAGCCTCAAATCTTTTGGGTTTTTTAATGAACATAATAGATTGCATTCCTCGTTCATACCAAATTCTGGAGTCTTGGTAGAAATAATATTTTTAATTGGTATGAAATAAGACATCAGCTCTGGAATCATTATTGTTGATTTTCTATTGTGAGAAATAATATACTTTTGCAACATTGTAAATTCTGAAGTGATATGGCCGTGTTCAAAATGTCCATATGCAAGTGGTTCTAAGAGGCTATTTCTTGGACAAAGTAGCTCATAAGGGATAACTCTGAAGGCAGTCAAAGCTGTTTGGGATTTGCCTTCTCTCCATAAGTTTTAATACATAATCTACACTTTTTTTTTTTTTTTTTATTTTATCTGGCAAGATTTTAGTTAATTATTTTGTATGGGACTTGGAGAACCTCAGGGATATGCAGTTCAGCCAATGGTGGAAGTAGGAGTTAAAAGTAAATAAATTCCAGCCTCCAAAGCTATTAGAGGGTATGTCAATAATTTTAGAATAATCCACCCCGTTCTTCTCAGTACATGAAGATGACTTGCTTTGAGCAGGTGGAGGAGAAAAATTGAGTCCAAGGTGAAGAAAAAAGTACAAGACTTGAAATGCTTCTGCATAAGGTAGGAAACCATCTTTTGAAGAGAGACCTAGGGATGAATCTGCATTGCATGCCAGTGCCTTCAGAAAATGTGGGGCAGTATATGAGGGAATGGAGGACTAATGACCATATAGTTTCTTCCTTTCAAAAATACCATGATACCTCCAGTGTAATTCACAATGAAACCAGCTTTCATAAAGACTTAATTAAATAAGCATTATTTGTTGATAACTCATAGCAGAACCTAAACTAATCAAAAAATCAAAGCAAAATATTACTTACAGCACCACAATGCTAATAATTGCTATGGAATACTGAAATATCAACCTGACTTGAGTTCTCCACCTGATTTCAGTTCTCCCAAGATTTACTTAGGAGGGATAACCTAATGTTTCTGAGGCTCTCTTTCCCAGAAGCAGAACAAGGCCCTTTGTCAGATGCTTCTAATTGGTTTTGGCCTGAAATACGAACTGTCTTTGGGTGTTCTGTAAAATTAATATTATATGAAAAAAGAAACTACCTATTGAAATACAGCTTGTAACAAGCTGGCAAAGTACTCTCCAGCTGATACTTAAAAGTAAGTGGATTTCTTTTTTTGTTTGTTTTATTAAAGTGGAAAGAATAATTATCTTCCTAACAGAACAATGTACTAAATTTTCAGAAAAAAACAGAAAAGTAACATGTTGAGTTCTACATTTACTGCCAAATCATGGTGTAATCTCAAGAAGTCTAGAGCAGGTAGTTTTAAAGCAAATAGCATCACTTAACGTTTAAATTACAGAAGGGTGAAGGAGCTTCATTTCAGTCTTAACTACCTGTTACTCAGCAAGCTTCCCTGTCTAAGATCAGTTTCACTTGCCCTTCCTACAAGCGTGCTACAATGCAAGACTTGTAAAAGCTGTTGTGAATTAATATTGTGTAGCTTAATATGAAAAATACCCACATGCTGAGCATTTTTCACATTTTCTAGGGCCAAAGAGACACAACGCAACAAAATCAACATTAAAAATCGTAAAGCTGCATCAACAGTACATCCTGTTCTTTTATATCACACTTGTAAGGGAAACACATTGTATTTTCTTAGTCCCCAAATGTTTACTTCCAAATGATGGAGGTAATCCATGAGGTAATTTTTCCTCACATTACTTTCCATTTTCAAAAGGCAAATATATACTCAAAGTATTCTTATCTTTAGGTGTTCAGGTGGCTGAAACACCTCTTTGCTTAGCTGCTTCACCTTTAATTGCTGAAGGATGTTTTAGAGTATTTTAAATTCCTGAATTTCATGCCATATGCTTTTTGATTTGCTGGGTGTTTTGCTGCTTCTTGTCATTACATTTCCAACTTCTACATCTATTCTTTAGGAAGGAAGAGAAAATGTTATCACGGTGCTCTCAATTGCACTGAAGGCAGTACAAAGATTGAGAAACACAGTTGCTCCATCACTTCCAAGATCTCCGTGACAGTTTATTTATCATGTGCTGTGTTTATGACCCATGGACACCCAACAAGAAGGAAGACCAAGGAAGAGCACCAGTTCTGTCTGGCGTCCAAGGTCAGCTGTGCCAAAGAAAGCAAGATATGATAACAAATGCTAGTTTGCAGTAGGGTTCTAGTCAGGATATGAAACTTGTGCAAGTGCTCCAAAACTATCCCAGGGAAGTACCTGGACAAGATCTGAGTCTTGAAGAGTGTGACATTTAGGGGAAAGAGACAGTGTTCCTGTCATCTGTGGTCTTTAAGTCATTGTGCAGATCTGTGAGAACGTTCTACAAAGGAGATAATCACTACCCTTGGTAATCACAGATAACAAAATCAAACAGCCATTGGGTATGTGCTAGGCAGAGCATAAACTGTTTATAAAAGATTTCCTTTTCCATGTAATGTGAAATGCCTATTATCTTTGCTCCCTTGAGACAGTATCCATTTCTTGGTAAGCTTTTTCAAGGAACAGAAAACTTCACTTAACAGAATAGCTTTACTTCCCTTTATTTGACTACGGCAATGAATAGTTGGTAATATAAATCCCTAAGTAAAAAAAAGAAATCCAAGTCACTAGTTTACTTAGAAATTACTTATGATTTGTATTAGAGGAGGGGGGCTGAAGTTTAGGGGCTGCATTCTGCTTTTATTTCATATTAATTCCACTGAAACCAGAGATGGAACTGGTTTTGGAAATGGATGCAATGGAAAGTCTGATTTATGTATGTGCTCCTAAAAACATAAAATAGGAAAATATCCAAAATATCTTTTCCTACAATAAGCAAATTACTTTATACTGGCATAAGGTAAGAGGAAATCAGGTCTTCTGCAATCATACACTTGCTAAATTATGTTTTGATAACCTTTAATCAGATAAGACCTCACTTTAGCTTCTTTCTCTCTTTTGGGGGAAAAGTAGGGGGACCAAAACTTTGAGGAATCATGCAGAGCTGAAACACTTTCCAAGACTAATAATAAATAATAGAATTCACATAGTCGTACCCAACCAATGAACTGATCTCTAGAAACCTTTAAGTGCATTATATAGTGCCAGGAACTGGGTTATTATGATAAACTGTTCAGCATTTATAGATAAAATCAGAGGTCAGTCTAAGTCTGTATTTAGATAGTACTACCTGATAGTGAAACATTTTGTGTTCAAAACTACAGACAGCTTGTATGTATGCATTGCAGAAGGTCATAAGAAAAGTTCTGTGTTCTGATACCTGATAGATGATGCTGGGAGTCAGGAAGTCATTGTTTAGTTCTTTGTTGAATCAGGAGGTTGGACAAGTCCAAAGCTCCCTTTCTATGTGAATGATCCTGTGATTCTACCAGCTCTGTAACTAAGTCTTGGCAGAGATTTGTGAAATTCTGGGTGCTGTTACATTGCTCCAAAGAATTAGAACTGTTCTATATGGAAGGAGGATATGAAACTTGTTGGACTCTTCCCTCTGATCTTATATGACATTTCCGACTTTCCTAAGAATAATGCAATTTAATTGGTGCCTTTATAACTTCATTTTATTAAACAATTCTCTGTAATTCAAGCAATGACATATGACCTCAAAAGATGAAGCCTTTTTTTGTCATCAGCCATAATGTAGGCTTAGGGAAGGAGGCTTGGATGCAATCAGAGGAAATAATCATGTATTGTTCTAGCCAAATGAGGAAGAGAATTGGGGTTTTGCATAATATTTCAGTCAAAATCTGGGTTTAGCTTCCCAACTTGCCAACATTTAGGGCTTTTTCAAACTGGGATTTAGAGTGTGGCTTAACTGCAATATAAATACTTTTAAACAATTAGTCTCATTTTGTTGGGCGGTTGGAAATAAATTCCTTTCCTAACCAATCTGAGGTAAATTTTATACTAGATTATGTAAAATGTGGTCATCTGTGGATGAGGCAGGAACAGAAGCTGAAACTACTAAAAAGTTGCCATTAGCTTTTTAAATGTCTCCATCTCAGGATGTAAATTAAGACCTCCAAATGCTATTTTGACCATATGGTACTTTGCCAGTACAGTCATATATGAACTTCATTCATATGAGTTAGATAAACGCAAAATGTATAAAACTTCAGAAACTTGTGTTTATTCCTAAGAATAATCTATACTTTCTCTCCATCATCCTCACTGATTATGCCTGTACCATAAGAAAGATTTTTAGGATGCTTAGAATTTTAGAATCAATTGGGTTGGAA